>VXAX01001471.1:138802-160694 GCA_013399835.1 Leptocoma aspasia | reverse complement strand
TTTCTGATCGTTATTTCATTTTTAAGATTTTTTTTTTTTTAAAACACGTTTATTTTGGTATTGATGCTCTCCGAGCGGGAGACTTCGAGAGACGCGGTCCTCACCTGAGCGAGCCGGCCCCATTCCCCCGTGTGAAGGTAAGCGGAGCGGGAGAAGGCACCGGAGCGGGGGCTCCACGGGACCCCCCCGGCTCTGCCGGGCTCCTTCTCCCCGTCTCTCCCAGCGCTGGGGTCTCTCGCGGTGTTTTTTCCCTGTTTGCTTCGCTCCCGCCCCCGCCTCTCGCTTCCCGGTGCATCCGAAACTGCCGGGGATCGCTGCTCCGGGGGAACCGGCAGCGAGCCCCGCATCCCGGGGGATGCCTGCAAGGAGGGCAGCAGGCACAGGATAGCCCCGGCTGCTGGGAGTGCGCCTGGGAAGGGATTTGGAGGGGGAGACAGCGTGAGGAGGGACATGGAGAACTGCCCGGTATCTGCTCCCCCATTCCGCCCGGAGGGACAGGGCAGGTCCCGCCACCTCAGAGCTGCATGGGAAATACTGGGGTGCTCCAGGCTCGGTTTCCCCTCATCCTACAGCATCTTCAGCTCCACAGCCTGAGGGATGTCATGAAGGCACCTTTCAGGGACGGGGTGGGAAAGCTGCCCCCATCCCATGCCTTTCCTGGGTTTGCAGGTCGTGTCCTTCTCTGCCCCAGGGACACCTCGGTCCCCTGTGCACACTCAGTGTGGGACTGGAACTGGCCTCTCTTCATTGTCTGGACGTCTCACCTGGAGCCATGTGACTCACTTTGTTTCCATCTCATGTGCTGACCCCAAAGGATATCAGCATCCCCCTCTCCATCCCAATGAGTTCGTAGGACACCCCAGTCCTGGGTTAGGTAGGAAACCATCCCATTAGCTCACACTCAGCAAAGCAGTGGTGATGGAGAGGGATCCAGGGCGGAATGCGAGGAAGGTGATGGCACAGTCACCTGTGGGTTGTTTTTGTCACTCTGCATCCAGCAGCCATCAAGGTCTGGGCTCTCAGAGCCACATGGATGCTGTTCAGCACATTAAAGGTAGCCTGAGGGCTCAGGGGGGCTGTGGGAGGGAGAGAGAAATCCCCCAAGGGAAGATGGCTTTTCATTTCCCCATATCGACCGCTTTCAGACAGGATTATTTATATTTGACATAACAGATCACCAAACTTGGGAGGTAGTGGGGGTGTGCTCATACTCATTAAGGTAGACAGTTTTCTGGCAGAATAAATTCAAGGTAAGAGAAGGCAGCACTTTGAGGTTCAACAGATTGTCTTCCAGCCTGAAAGGAGCAGCGAAATCAGCATAAAACCTAGATGGGAAAACTCTGCACTTCAGTCTGTCATGAGGTATGGCTGTCATTTTAGGGAACCTGGTGGGTTATCCCGATTTTTAGAGTGCAGATGGTGCTCCTGGGTGACTTCATTTGAGCAAAAGTACCCAGTAGGATGGGATTTTTAGTCATCACATCTTGTCTTCGCTGAAGAAGCATCTAAATTATAGCACTGTGAGGGAAAGCAGTTGACATGAATTGTGCATGAAGTTAGTGCCTGAACTATCCCACACCTGTGCTGAGGTTCCTGCCCCATTGCAATGGCTTGTGAATAACTGGAGGTCGTTTGCAGTCTCTGTGGTTGATTTTCTTCTGGCCTGAAACGAGCAGAAAGGTGCATTAAGGGCTGTCAGTTGGTGAAAAGAGATTTTAAACACCTTAAAGACTGCGCAGCTGTACTTAGAAGTGTAACCTCCTTCCTCTGTATGTCAGGATTTCTGTGCAGAGCGATGACAGGACCTCTCAAGGAATGGTGCTGGTGCTCAGGAGAGATAAAGAACTTCAACTAAATCCCCTGCAAAGCTACTGATGTTGATTTATCACCCCGCAGTACGCTGGTTCTCGTTCAGAAAGGATGTGGGGATTTGAGGGGAAGGAAGGAAACAGCATTTGTTCCTTTCTGGTTTATTGCCAGTGGGCACAGATTACAAACACAGGCAGCTCTGAAATACCTGTGCCCACCTGGGCACAACGAGCTGCAGAACGTCACCAGTGCTGTGGCTCCTGGTTGTGTCCTCGCTGTGTTCATTGCTGTTTTCCAGCAAAGCCTGGTGGAGGGTCTGGCTGTCACATCTCCTGACCTTTTTCCTTTGAATCTGTGGCAGTCCCTAAACCCTCATGGAGGTGACACGAGAGTCAAGCCTGAGGGTTTGACTCAGGGGCTTTTCTCTCTGAGGAGAACGTGTTCAGCAGTGGGTAAGGGACAGACTCACTGCCCGTGGTTTATTGACCCAAGTCTTTCTAAATATTTCCCACTGTGACCCTACAGCCATTCCTCAGCACCCCTTTAGGATCTGTAAAAGTTTTGCTGAGTGCCAGATTCAAAGAGATAAAGGTGCTCAACTCCCTCAGGCATTTATGTGCAGCCCAGAGAACTTTGCTGCAGCCTGGCAGAGTCTGTGCCACTGACCTTTGGGATGTCAGGAATGTCCTCAGTGCCCAGCACGTGGGGCAAGGAGGGGTTTTGCAGCTGGCCAAGCTCCAAGGGGTTTGCCTGACTCAGAGTTTTCCCTCTGGCTGCGCAGTGCTGGTGGAAGAAGCAGGGATGGCTGGGTCCCTTGTCACTCGGCCTGTTCCCGTACCTGTCTGTCGTGTTGTCATGGATATGGAGAAGGACATGGCCAGGAGAGAGGTGCTGCATGCTGGCAGGGCTCCTGCAGCCACGGCTGGTGATGCAACTTGTGACATTGGAGAGGTGCAGGGAAGGGATGGAGCAGAGGTGCAGCTGTTGGGGTTGAACTTGCAGCTCATTCGCCGTCTAAATTGCATTTTCTCCCAGGTCGTTGGGTGGTATCTCCTTCTCGCCTTCTGATCTCTTATGGTAGGGTTGGTTCCCTCTTTGCCTGAGCAAACAGCCTTTATCCCAGCAGTGCAGACAGGCAGAGGGCTGACAGATAGGTGGGTGGTGGACTCTGACCCTCTCCAGACATTTCAGCCATGTTCAGCTCACAGCCAGGACCAACCCAGACAGGGCTGGGACCTCAGGAACCTGCTAGAGCAGCCCTGGGCAGAGGGCAGCTGGAAAGGTTGGGGAACAAAATTAAAGGTCAGAATAATATTTTGAAATGTCCCTGGACCTCGTTGTCCCAGGAAAGGTTAATAACAGCCTTGACCCACTAATAGCAGTTCAGGGCAGCAGCAGGAGGACCAGGCTCCATGGAGATGTGGCTCTCAAGGTATCAGAGGCATCACTGAGGGGGGGACAAGACTTGATTTAGGCCAGAACCACCACGATGATGATTTTACCCCATCCTGTGTGTCCAAGAGTACAGACTTCTCTCTGGAGCTGAGTGTCAGCAGGGACAATGTTGGGTCCAGCACCTCCCTCAGCATAAGCTCCCCTTGGCAGGACAAGGAGTGGAGACAGGACGTGAGCCCGGGGTGGCGAGTTCTGTCACCCTCTCACTTCAGACAGAGTTTTCTCCTGCCCACTGAACAATCTCCTGTGATGGCTCAGAGCTGACATTTAACTCCACTCCCAATAATGGCTCAGGACGAGCTGAGGCATCACCAGGGCAGCTCAGCCCCTGCTCACCATCCCCAGTGCTTCTCCCCCATCTCCCTCCTGCAGGACAAAAGCCACCTGCAGCCACAAACCCCCCCAGCGTGGATGCTGTGAGTGTGCTGAGCTTCTCTGGACAGCAACACCGATGTTTTCCTGAGCTGGAAGAGGAAAACACGTGCCATTGTCCACCTGTCCATGAGCTGAGGGAGGGAGGGAGGGATGCAGCTCCTACACGGGGCTGAGTCGAAGGTACACGCGGCTCTGCTGCCCTGGGAAATAACTCTCTGCTCCACGGCTTTTATCAAGGAGATGGAAACTTGTCATATTCTTTTTGCAACCATATCTGACATTATCCAAGCAATTTGCCTTTGGTGTGTTTCCAGAAATAGTTAGGCCTACGGTAGGCAGGGGTGACATCTGGATGCATTACTGTTGAGTTCAGAAACATTCAGTAAACAAGACAGGATCTATTGTTTAAAGGTTATTTCAAAAGACTCCCAGCGACTTATCTGGCTGTGCAATGGTGAAAGCTTTAATGGCACTGTGGTAATTGCCTTTTCTGAAGGACATTTTAGAGGGAACTTACCAAAAACCCAAAAGTAAGGCTCAGCCTGTCCTAGCCAGGTGAGGGACCTGATCCAACCCGAAAACGTGAGGGGATTTGCTCTTTACTTCAGTGCTGGTGGGATCAAACCTGGCAAAAGGCTGAAGGAAGAGCAGGCTGGGGGCACAGATGGGGATGCAGGGGAGCTCACCAGCACTTCAACAATAAAAAAAGGTTTCAGATCAGCATAATAGGGCAGCAGGATTCACATCAGCAGGGAGGGCGAGAGAAAGAGCCCTCCCCGAGGCACTGAGGAGAAAATAAATGTCATTAGCCATGGATAAAGCAGCTGCCTCTGAGCACCTGAGCCAAGGGCGGGAGGCTCTGCAGGGAGAGGGGCTGGTGGGGGCTGCCAGGGCTCAGCCAGGCCACAGCAGGAGCCACTCGGAGCCCACGCCTCTATTCAGCACTTCCCAGAGCTCTGAACAGCCTCTCTATCAAGAAAAGTAAAAGTGATTTCCTGGCAGGAGCCAAGGGCCAGCTGTCCTCCCCTCCCCTGGCCCAGGTGACAGGGATGCTGCTCACGTGGAGGAAGGGACGAGCTGTGGCTCTGCTGTCACTCACACATCTGCACGTGCTCCTGGCAGGAGCCACTGCTGGCTGCTCTCCTCAGCCCTGGGGCAGGCAGAATTAATGCTCACTGATGATTTCCTGCCCCTCAGAGAGGAAGTCATGTCGTGGGCTCACACATCTTCCTGGTTCACCAGTGTTTTTCTCTGAGGGGCAGTGGGGGTGAGTGAATTGCACTCAGTGGAGCCCTGGAGCCAAGCAGAGGGCTCTGCCTGCAGCAGGACCATCCTGTCCCACAGGCTCCAGCTCTCCTCTGCCTCAGCTGGTGCTGCTGTGAGGCTGTGGCAGTGCTGCAGGGTCTCAGTGCTGGGGGACAGCTGGTGGGAGCCCTTTGGAGCTGCTCAGATCCCACACACCCAGCCCGCTGCCCATCCCTCCCTTTTCCCTTCTGTTCACCCACTGCTGCTTCAGCCCTGCCCTGCTGCTCCACAGCCCCGTCCTCTTCCTCCTCCCTTTCTGAGATAACAATCCCAAAATCCTTCGGTGGTGAGATAATCATGGGAAACTGCCTGGAAAACGGGCTGTGGTGAAAAAGGGTTTTTTCCCTTTGAATTGCTCCTCAAGTCCAGCTTAGGCCCTTTCAGGGCTGAGCTGGTTGGCCTCTCCTGGGGAGGGGATAAAGGAGATGATCTTGCTCAGCAGGGGATGGAGCCCTGGGCATCACCAGCTTTAGGTCTGGCTCTGAGGCCTCGCCATGGCTTTGCTCTAGGTACGAGTTCATCGCAGGCTCTGAGCTGCAGAAGCTCATAAGCTCATTACATTGGGGGAGTTGCAAGTGCTGAGCAGGCTACACAGCTGGGATTTCCTCCCCTTCCTTTCCATCTTAGCAAACCAGGAGCAAAAGTCCTGTGTGGTTGCATTTTTTCCTGTTCCTCGTTCCTGGGCTGCCTGAAAGGGCTGGACCACGATGGATCAGGGTGGCATCTTGTAGCACTGCCTTGTCCCCACAGAGCTGGCACCACACAAGGCCTGCTCCTCTCTTTACTCACAGGGTGTTTGGAATTAAAGGGGGAAATCCATCAGTATTAATGCCAGAAAAGTGGCTGCCAGGGCGAGAGAAGCCCCCAGACTGCTGGGTGATGAAGCTGCTTTGAAATCCCCTGGGGATCACCTCAGCCTTGTGACGGATTCCTCGTCTCCCCAACCTCTCCCCAGCTCGGTTCACTTCAGCTGATCGGGATAAAAATGCCTTGAGGTTCACAGATTCACAGACTGGCACTGATCACAGCAGAGAGATCCTGGACTTTGTTGTAAAAGACGATACAGAGGCTCCGTTGAGGCTGGAATTTGCTGTGGTGCTGCAGGAGCGTGCCGGGAGCGAGGGGGATTTCACAGGGAAGCGTCAGACGAGTCCCCGGAGCGGCTGCAAAAATCACAGCTCTGCTGAAGCATCACTCACAGGCACGGCCTCCTGCGAGAAAAATAACTTACCTACAGATAGCTTTGCTCGTTTCTCTTCCAAATATTCCACCTTCGCTTCCCTGGGGTGTTTGGGGTTTTCTGCCTGGGAGATGCTGTGGTATTTTCCGAGGTGACCGGCAGGGACAGTGCGATCCCAGCACACAGCTCCTGTTTGGAAACCCGTTTGGAATCCTCTCCCCAGGAGAGGCCAACCAGCTCAGCCCTGAAAGGGCCTAAGCTGGACTTGAGGAGCAATTCAAAGGGAAAAAACCCTTTTTCACCACAGCCTGTTTTCCAGGCAGTTTCCCATGATTATCTCACCACCGAAGGATTTTGGGATTGTTATCTCAGAAAGGGAGGAGGAAGAGGACGGGGCTGTGGAGCAGCAGGGCAGGGCTGAAGCAGCAGTGGGTGAACAGAAAGGAAAAGGGAGGGATGGGCAGCGGGCTGGGTGTGTGGGATCTGAGCAGTTCTCTTCCAAATATTCCACCTTCGCTTCCCTGGGGTGTTTGGGTTTTTCTGCCTGGGAGATGCTGTGGTGTTTTCCGAGGTGACCGGCAGGGACAGTGCGATCCCAGCACACAGCTCCTGTTTGGAAACCCGCGTCTGCTTCCCGATTTAGGCAGAGGGTGTTGCTCGGGCTTTGCCGTGCGATTTGCATCTGGATTCCCTGCGCTCTCTGCGCGCGTTTGGGTTTGGATCCATCACGGATCTTCCTGCCTGAGCTTTGGCAAAGCATTCACTCTCTCCTTTACCTGCTGCCTGCCTTCTCGGCGAGGTGACAGCGTGTGCAGAGAGGCTGTCCCTGACGGAGAGTCCCTGCATCATCCCTGCAGGCAGCGATGCTCCTCCTGCCTCCCGCTTTCCTACCCGCAACAGCGATGCCACTCTTTACTTAACACACCGTGCAGGAGTGACGGGGGAAAACGGAGTTACAGCGGAAAACAGGAGGCAGTTTGTAGCAATCCAAGCCCTTTCCTGGGAGGAATTACAGCGTGGGGGCTCGGCTTGGAGGTGTCCCAGCTGTGGGAGGGTGGCTGAGGAGGTGCCTCTCCCCATCTCCTCCTCAGGTGCGAGCAGGGATTTGCAGGGATGCAGGCTCTCCTGAGGAAGGGGAAGGAGGTGTCTCGGTCTCATTGGTGTTGCCTGCTGGGAAGCTAAGCCCTGGAAAGATTAGCGGTGGGATCTGGGGGAAAATAGCTCTGCTGAGAGAGTGGGAGTGGAGTTGGGAGGGGAAGGATAATGAGCGCTGATTTGCGTTTGTTGTTAGGAAAATTTAGTGGGTTTATTGTTATGTTACACAAAGGAGCAACTGGGGTAATAATTCCGACTTATGGCTGCCCCATGGGCTTCTTGTGTGACTTTTTCCTTGTGCAAACAGGGACAGGCACAAAGCTGCCACTGCCAGGAGAGCAGAGCCAACCCCAGTTCCACATCCAAATGCATAAAAATGCTTGAAAGGTGTTTCTCAAAGCCCTCCAGGTGATGTCTGGATCCAGCTGTCACCAAAGCCACGATCTGAGTGACTGTGCCAGAGCTAAGGTCCACCCAGAGCAGGGAATGTGCTCCTGGCTGGGGATTGGACTTGGTGACCTTTAAAGGTCCCCTCCCACCCAGAGCAGTCTGTGATTCCAAGGGCAGCTCGGGTCTCCAGCACTGCATCACTGAGCTCGGGCAGGAGCTCTCAGGTATCTCCTCTTTGCAGGGGAGACCTGGTGGGCACCAGGGTGCCCAGAGCAGCTGTGGCTGCCCCTGGATCCCTGGAAGGGCTCAAGGCCAGGCTGGATGAGGTTTGGAGCAGCCTGGGATAGTGGAAGGTGTCCCTGCCCATGGCAGGGGCTGGACTGAGAGGGGCTTTAATGTCCCTCCCAACCCAGACCAGTCTGGGATTCTGGGGTTCTGTGATCCTCTGTGACCAGCACTGGATGTGACACCCCACGGGCAGGCTCAGCCCCCTGAGATAAAGACAAGCACAATGAATATTAGACAGTTCCAGATGATTTTTTCTGATTTGCAACACTTCAGCTTTGCTGTTTTCTCGAGAGTTATTCCTGATTCTCACAGAAGCTCGTGGGAGCAGATTCAGCCCACAGAAAGTGGAGTTTTCTTAGTTGCACCTATTTTCCCTTGTGTTTCTGGCACCAGATCTTTGTTTATGTTGTATTTTCAAAGAAAACAATGCAGGTTACAGAAAACACAAAACATTGACACCAATTTCTGAGAAAACAAGCACTGATCTTACCTGGTTTCTAGGTACCTTTATAAATACTATATATTGTTGAATGTTCAGATTGGCAGGCAAAGGGCTAGTCTTTAGAACACTGTCTGACTTGATGGACAGTAAATATAAATTGTGAAGATTGCTGGGCTGTGGCAGAACTGTTGACTGCAGAGGATTAGAGTTGCTCAGCCCCAGGGGTGCCTAAAAGTGGCACACGTTGCTGCTGGAGTTTTGCTTGAAAAGAGAAGATTCCCAAATATTAATACAGGTTTTCCAGGACCTGAAATGAAAAGGGCTTTGTTTGATTGGGCTGCTGACATCACCTTGTAACCGAAATTGCTTGTGCAATTCCATGATAATCCCAATTAAACCAACCAGAAGCATCATTGAAGCATCCTGGGCTCCCAGCAGAAATTCCTGGGCTCCCACACTCTCCATCCTCTCCTCTGTCAAGCCCAGGAGCAGTGGCAGCCAGGTTGGAAGGTGTTTTTGATCAGGCCCGTGGTTTGGGACAGCAGTGAACGTATTCCTGATTCCCAGAGGAGATTTGTGGTCTGTTGGACTTTCCAAAGGGACATCTCCTGCAGGAACAGCTCTATCACACATTTTGAGGGGCTCTTCTGTGCCAAGGGGCACTCCCAGCCACTGGACAGGGAAGATGCTCACATTTTTACAGCTCTGGGTTTTGTGAGACTCAGACTTCAGCTCTCTGTCTGGTTTACACTGAGGCAGGATGGTAATGAAGGGCTCCAGGGGTGAGGTGATGCCTGGGGAGCTCAGAAAATCAGTGTTGGTTCAGTGAAGGCTTTGTTAATTTGGTTCTGGGTTCCCAGTCCATCCCAGTTCAGCTCAGAAAATCAGCAGTTTTCCTAATTTGGTTCTGGGCTCCCAGTCCAGCACATTAACTCTGTTATTTAACAGCAGAACGTTTCTGCTTCCAAGGAGTTCCAACAACCTGGTCAGGGAAAGTGAGCTGGGGGTGCAAGAGAAGAAAGCTGAAATCCAGCTGGGATTTGGGGGTGCTGTGGGAGCCTCCTCCTGCTTCCCAGGATGGATGGCAGCATTCCTGTGGGTTCATCCCTGTGGGGTTCAGGGCCCTCACCCCTCCCAGGGCTGCTGTGGGTGTCTTCAGACAGGCTCAGGGTGGGATTCAGAGCACTGCTCTGAGGCTTGGCTTTCTAAGAGAAGACCCCTGGCATTTCCCCCTGGCATTTTCTGGTCCTTTGAGGTGCTGCCAGTCAGTCAAGCAAGGAAGGGAGGAGCTGCAGCCTGCTCAGGGTGTGCCAGCACCGAGCAGAAGCTTCTGATCACATCCATCCTTCCCACCTCACCTCACCTCACCTGCCTCAGTTTCCCACATTTTGGTGCCTGTGGCAGCATTTCTCTGGTTCTGGGCAGGGCAAGGAGGTGGCAGATGAGGATCAGGAGCCATTGCCTTGCTCTCAAGGGCCTCTCCAGCATCAAGGAGTCATTTCAAAGGCAGGGCTGGTGTCGTCCCCGTGCTGACGAGGGGCAAGAAGATCCCTCACACGTGTTCTGCTTTGGGGAAGATGCTGTCCCTGGGAACAGTCAATACTTCAAACATTTGATCCTGGCAGTTCCCAGCCCACATGGGCTTGAGCAGAGCAATTTGTGTGAAGGTTTTTCTCTGTTTCTTTATTCTCCTAATGAAGGTTTTCAGGTGAGCTGTGTGAGTTCCTTTATCTTTTCCACTCTTTCACTTATGATTTTGTTGTGGGGTTGTCGTTTTGGGGTTGTTTTATCTCTGAGTTAAATTTTTCCTTCTCTCATCTCCCAGGAAAAGCTGTAACAAAATTAAGGTGAGGAAAAAAGGGAAAATTTACTGGAACTGGTTCATGGTGAGTTGCCAAGAATCTGAAAATTACCCTCTCAGACAGTGTGTATTAATTCCCTGATGCAGCAATGATAAATCCTTATTAAAGAGGATAACATAAGGAGATTTCACTGCCTGTAGAGAAACTCCAGGGTGTAAACAATGAGGAAGCCCATCTCCCTCTTGTTCATGATCCCTGGAAGTGTCCAAGGGGAGGTTGGATGGGGCTTGGAGCAACCTGGGATAGTGAAAGGTGTTCCCCCCATGGGAGGGGGTGGAATGAGGTGAAATTTAAGATCCCTTCAACCCAAACCGGTCTGGAATTCTGTGATTCTGTGATCACTTTGCAAATGCACGACACCAGCCCTAAGGTGGTGACATTACATTGAACAAAGGACATGGAGGGGAAGCCAGGCAAGTCCCCTGTCCCAGGTGCTGTGGGCAGCAGCCCTAAACCTCTGCACTTCCCTGCTTGCAGCAGCTCCCCCAGCCCCTGAGGTCCAGCCCTGGGAGCACCAGGCAGACAGGAATTCCAATGCAGCAGTTTTTGGCCTCTGCCCATGCCAAGCAGCCTGAAGATGGATCTCACTCACCGTGTGATGAGTCAGGGGCTCCTTCCCTCCCCACCCCTCATGCCCTGCCCCAGCACCAGGGCAAGGAACATGTGCCCAACTCCAGTCCTTAACATTTATGTGTTATTTCCAAGATCCCTGAGCTCCCCCTCTCTTCTCCTCTTCTTTATTCATGCACCACGCTGCCTTGCTGGGCTGGAGTGGGAAAAAACACTCTGCTTGTGCCTCATTACAGGGCTTGAGCCAGAGCCTGAGCCAGAGCAATGTAAAGCTGTAGCTATGGAAACTCCCAACTCTTTTTTCTGGTGGGTTTTTTTTTTTGTTTTTTTTTTTTTGAAAAGAGCTACGTACGTCTCTTTGGAGATCCCAGGCAGGGCTGCCTGCAGCACCCAGGGAGTCCCCTGGTGTCACACAGCAGCAGCAGGAGCTGGAAGCACAGAGCCAGGTCTGTGTCCCCAGGGCAGAGGAGGGGGACTGAGGAGGAAAAAGTGGGTTGCATGAAAAGCCAGAGCCCAGGACAGCTCAGGGATGCTGGGGGGAGCAGTGTGATGTGATGGAGATGTCACCAGCTGCCAGACAGCCACCCACAGCTGGCAGGGGTGGGCTGGGACAGAGGGGTGCTGCTCCATGTGTTGGTGGCTGGGTGGAGGGTGTCCCTGGAGCTCTCAGGTTGCTGTGTTTTATTTTAAAAGAGCTCCCTGGATCCCAGCCTGGATCTGTGACTCCTGAGCAAAGGGAAGCAGGATGTGCAGCTCGCAAAGGCTTTAATCTGCTGAGGATCTTCCCATCCCACAGAGATTTGTTCACACCCCTTGGAAATGCAGAGCTGTTGGCTTTACTGCTTACTGGCAATGCTCACTGAACATCCTCCCTCCCCAGCCTGATCGATGGCTCAGCAGCAGCAGCTCGGGATCGATGGCTCTGTCACCTCTGTCACCTCCCGGGACATCTGTGGGGTCACCAGGTCAGGCCTGGGGCTCCTCCTGCCCAAACACTGCTGTAGGGCTGGCTAGAGCATGGAGCTGCTCCCAGCTCACTGCTCACCCAGTGCCTGGCCAGGTGGAAGCCCTGATCTGGAGATGGGCTGGAATTTGATGGATTTCAGGCAGTCCAGCTTCACAGGCAGAGCTGTGACCGACTTCACTGTCTGAAAAATGGGTGTTGGAGTAGCAACACTTTCCCTGTCAGGCATGCCAGAGTGCCTGAGGTCTTGGGGTGAGCCAGAGCTCCTGGGATGAGCCAGGGCTGTGTCCCAGCTGTGCAGGGAGGCTGAAGGTGCAGCTGGGGCAGGCTGCTGGCACAGCGTGGCCAGGCAGGGCTCAGTGGCTTTGGGCCTGCCTGAAGCAGAAGCCAAAGGTGCAAACACAAGCTCTGAAGCATGCAGGGCTTCTATTAGCACAGGCCTGGATGGCAGCAGAGGTGACTCAGTCCATGATTTTCCATGAGGATGATTCTCCAGTGATTCTCCATGCAGAGGCCGTGGCATGTCCAGAGCCACAAACCCTGGGAGCTAAAGCAGGAGTCACAGGGAGAGTTGCTGCTTCTGCTGCTCTGTGTGCCATCAGAGGGTACCAGGACCCTCTGTGCAGTGTCCCTGGCCTGTAAATCCTTGTCCCCAGGATTGTTGTGGATGGGAGTGCTGATCCCATCCCAGCTGCAGTGCTGGAGGCAGCTCCAGCTCCCAGCCAGGGCTGTCACCAGCTGAGAGCTCGCCTGGTGACTCTGTGTGAGTGTTTGTCCATCCTCATGGCCCAGCACTCCTGTCTGAGCCATGAAATCCCGCTCTCGAGGTGTTTCCTGGGAGATGGGACAGCAAGAATGTTGGAGTGAGCCACTGGTGTCAGACACCAGCTCCCACAGAGCTCTTGGAGCAGCAGCTCCTGGTGTTCAGGGTGAGGAGCTTTCAAAATCCACGTGAATGGAGCAATTCTGGAAAGAGTAGCTCTTTCAGAAGAATAAATTCCTTTTTTTTTTTTTCCCCACTTTTGGTGCATTGGTTCAGCAGCATTTTCTGACAATTAAGGCTTTTTGATCTCTCTGACTGTGCCTTTCTGGGGGACTGCAGTGAGTTCTGCTGTGAGATGGTGAATGCAGCAGGGAAAAGTCCTCATCAGGAAGAAGGTTTATATTTGCCTCTCAATGAGCTTTTCAGGTTGGCCAAGGAACATTTTTCCAGCCTGCAAAACTGCTCTGCTGGGAGAAGACCCTGGGCTGGGCAGTGGCTGCTCCCCACTCCCTGACCTCCCCCTCAGCAGTGATTGCAGCACCTTATCTCAATCTGCTAATTCCCAAACCTGCTCTCTCTAATGTTTAATATCTCAAGCTGCCTAAGCCATAACTCAGGAGGTGATTAAATGATGCCGGGTGTTAAGACAGCACATCTTTCTTTTATTTTTTTTTTTTTTTTAAGGAGTTTAGACGGCTTATGTGTGTTTGGGATTATGGCCTGCTTCCCAGCTGATGGATGGAAATAATTCCTGGTGCTTAAGCAGAGTGGCATTGTTTGGGCAGTGAAAGGTGGGACTGGGGAGGGTAAAACCCTTCCCTCTGGATGTCCCCAGCACCACCAGCATCTCTCCCAATGTCACCAGCATTCCTCTCGATGTCACCAACGCCCCTGCCGATGCTTCCAGGAGATTTGGCCATTCATTTTCACGGAGGGATCAATGCTGAAGTGTCCCCAGTCACTTTGGAATGAGGACAGCAGCATCTTCAGGACGGCCCCTGAAGGGGACATTCCCAAGGGCAGCATCCAGGCGATTCAGCGATTCCCCCCATCAGTCCCCAGCAGCACAGCCTCTCTCCACGGAGCATCTGCAGTCACTGAAATTCCTGCCTGGCACTGTGCTTAGTAAGCCTTCACGCCACTTTGATGAGCTGTGCAAATATTGTTTCTGTGAGGCGTGATTTGCTTGTGCTAAGTGTCATTAGTGCCTCATTACTGCAGAGCACACATTCCCTGCTGCCGGGATGGGCAACCCCTGGATCCAAGGAAACCTTCTTAAGTGTGCTGGAAACTCAGACTAAGAGCTGATCTCTGCTTTAAAAACTAGTGGGAGAGGATGCCTGATTCTGCCATGAGCTTGTGCTTTTTTTAAGCTTCAGGAACCCCCCAGTTTGAAGTGGCTCTTGCTGTAGGATGGATCTCTGGAATAGCCTGAGCCTCCTCTGCTGGGTTTTGTTGTCAATGAGCTGCTGTCACACAGGAATCCAGCCTGGCTGCTCTGGCAGGTTGTGGGGGTCACACCTGATGACCTTTAAAGGTCCTTTTGACCCAAAATTCGGTTCTGTGGCAGGGACACCTGCAGAGGTGCATATACATTGTGTCCTTGCTATTTGGAAAAAGCTTATACCAGGAGCAGTTGTTAGACTGACACGTGATATTTAACAAAACACTTTTCATTATAAAATTCAGGGGGTTAATTATCTGTAATACCATTTTTGTATGTGCTTATATTGAATTCTAATAGGAGCAGCTTAGTCTGGGAGCACTGGGGGAGATTTTCTGGCTGCAAAGGGCTGAGCTGAGAATGGGCAGAAAGGAGAGGAAGAGTCCCTGGTCCCTGCAGCCCTCTGGAGGAGTTTATTGTGTATTCTGATTGATGCAGACATGAGGGATACATCCCTAAATCAGCCCAGTGCTCATCTGTGTGATCCTGATGTCCCTCCAGCCTTGGCTCTCACTGTCAAGGCACTAAAACCTTTCCTGACCACGGTGCTGTCCTGCCCTCAGCCACTCCCAGGTGTCCCCTGGGCCCTGCCCAAGCCTGGGGGTGGCTGGGATCCTGTTCTGCAGAGCTGAGCACTCTTCCAGCAGTGTCCTGGCTGATAAATAATTGATCAGGCACTGGGGATTATTTCCATTTCCAATGTGTGCTTTCTGCTCTGCACATCAGTGGGAGCTGAAGCATCAGGGGCTGTCCCAGCTGCAAGAGGGCTGGGGGGGACTCTCAAAGGAGTCTGAGCTGTGAGTTACCCTGTACCAGTGACAGTGACCTCTGTAGCAGGCTTTAAGTCAGGTAAAGGCTCTAAGGCCACCAGAAGGGGACAGGTGGATGTGGAATGTTTTGTTCTCTGTTCTGTTTGCTGTTAAAAGCCCATGACAGAGTTACAGGCATCTCCCAGCTGGTGGAGCCCTCTCTGATGTGCCACAGGCTCACAGAATTCCTTCTAATTCCAGGGATCATCAATAGTGGTAGCTTTCAGGGTGGGGAAAGCCCCTCCTGAGTGCAGGAGCTGCTCTGCCAAGGGCAGTGTCTGAGCACAGATGGGATGAGCACAGTCCTGGTGAATGCAGGTGGGAATATGGGACTGCTGGGATCTCTGAGCCATCTCCTGCACCCAGGAGGACCCATCTGCTGTGGA
The DNA here is from genome assembly GCA_013399835.1 of Leptocoma aspasia. Lineage (NCBI taxonomy): Eukaryota > Metazoa > Chordata > Aves > Passeriformes > Nectariniidae > Leptocoma > Leptocoma aspasia. The sequence continues at coordinate 145,557 of VXAX01001471.1, read as the reverse complement.
TGAGCCTGGGAATTTGTGAGTAGCACTCTCCCAACAGGGCACAATAGAGAGCAAAGTGCCCTCTGCTCATAAAATATTCAAAACCCCTTGGAGCACAGAGTGCCTGGAGATGGGGTTACCCATGGGGACAGCACTGGTGCTGGGATGGGCAAGCATGGGATGATGAGATGTCTCTCCTTGTGTTGAGGAGTGCCCAGGTGGCCTTGTCAAAGCCAGGGCTCTGCAGTGACCCAGCCCCTCATACCCTTCCCCAGCCCACCCGCAGCCCAGCCTGGCTGTTTAAATCCCTGCACAGAACATCAGCCCCCAGGCCAGGAATGCTGCCATCAGGAGGGGACAGGGAGCACACAGGACTGCTGCAGGCCCTCTGGTTAAAGTGTTTTTCATCTGGAAAGCCACGTTCCTGCCTGTGTTTCTGGCAGCTGCCCTGTCTGCTGGCTCCAGCGAAGCAAAGTCTTCTGCTGGCGCCTTGCCCAGCCGTTCCCAGAGCCCAACTCTTATTCATTGACTGGGTAGGATTACAGGAACTGGGGGAAATGCACGAGGAAGGCTGGATTTGCCACCAAACTGGTGTTGGCTCCTGGTTTATTTGCTGTTTTCCCACCTCCCAGGCCGGTGGCAGTGGCTTTCCTTCACACCGATGCTCTCTGGTGTTTGCCTTTGGGCAGAGCTGTGGCACTTATGAAGCTCCAGGGTGGCAACAGAGCAGTGTAAGCCAGGCTTATCCTGAACTTTACAGCACCAAGGCCTCAGATCCAGTCTGCTCTGCCCTGGACAGTTTATTACAGTGGGATTTCTTGCTCTGATTCAAGGTCCTGAATGCTGTCTGCACCCAGCTCGGGGACAGAAAGCACCTTGGACAGGCAGAATTGTCACATGCTCTCCTGTTTCCCTGGCATGGTGCTGAGCTCTTTTCCTTCCTTCTGAGGCAGGGCCTGAGCAGCAGTGCCAGTGTCAGGATGTGTGGCACACGGATGAGCTGGGCAGTGGCTGCATTGCCCACCCGGGCCAGGGCCTGCAGTGCTGCTCTCCCTGCAGCACCCGGGGTCAGACCCCAGCACAGCTGCTCAATGCCCAGCTTCCACACAGAAATTAAACCTCCCCTGATGGATTTTGTTCTTTTCTGACACAGAGATAGGGTAACTGAGGGGTGTTTGAAAAAGTTTTTATTCTATTTTTCAGTTTCATACAAAGGGCGAGACAATACAGATGTTATAATTCACACCATCACAATCAGAAGCTAACTAATTATTTCCTAATTACAAAACACTATAAGCATTCCTCGGCCTATCAGCTTTTTGCTACACTATGCTGTATATGCCTTAAAGCTAATAATCTAAAACTACCCCTCATAAGTCCTATTACAGTCNCTCAACAATATCCGTCCCATCCCATAACATTCCTAAATTAACATTTCTGACCTTAAAGTTTACATACAAATACATACTATGCAAGCCTTCTACCAAACTCTCAAAATCCTCCACAAATCCATTTCCCACACTCCCCAACCTCATCATCCCCCTCCCCATTGAGGTCCTTCCTTTGGCTCTTTGCCCTGGAGTGACCCAGTGAGCTGGTCCCCCCTGCACCAGCCTGGCTGAGGGTCAGCCTGGGGGCTGTGCTAGGGTCAGTCCCTGCTCTGAGGCCCTTCCCGGGTGCTGGGGGACACCCACACAGCACAAACAACTTGTCTGAGCACAGAGCAGAGCCAGGGATGTGCTCGTGCAGAGCAGAGCCAAGCCAGGCAGGCTGGTGTCACTTCAGGACACGGTGCTGGCCTCCCCTGCTCCCTGCAGAGGGTGGGATGGGTGTTTTTTCCTTTTTTCTCCTTTTTTTCTCCATCTTGGCTGTTTGGAAGCGTGGGGCAGAGCTGAGCCCTGCTCCCCTGCACAACCTGGGAGCGAGGGGCAGGGTCTGGTGCCGAGGTTTGAGTGTCCCCTGAGCAGGGGGTGTTTCTGCCTGTGTTTATCCCTGTCTGCTCATCAGGGTGGGCTCTCAGCTCCTGCCTGCTCCAGTGCTGGGCACCAGGCAGGGTCAATCCTGCCAGCACTCGTGTCTGTGCTGCCAGCTGGCATTTTGTACCCAGCCTGGCTGCTTTGTCTGAATCTCCAGCTCCTGGAGACAGGTGAATGAGGGCAATTCCCACATTTCATGTTGAGCAGAGGGCTGTGCTGCCTCTGGCTGCAGAGGAAGCAGCTCCCAGGGCTGCTGGGGGATGCAGTAGCAGTACAGAGGGACAAGCTTTGGGTACAGCTCTTTGCATGTGAGACACCATCTCCCTGTGCAGGCACAGCTTCAGTAGGACCAGCATTCCCTTTTTTTAACCACTTGCCATGGCAGCACTTCCAGCTGGTGCAAAACTCTTTGAAGTGACTTCGTTGCCCTGCAGATGGGAGTTGGGGTGGGATGGGACAGCTGAAAGCCTCATTTATTTAATTGTCCAGAAGATTATTCTTAATCCCTATAAACCCTAGAAGGTGGCTTAACTGGGTGCTCAGAGGAACCTTGGAGCAGTCTCCTTTTCCATCCCCAGGCCTCCTTCTCCCCCAGCTTCAGCAGGCAGGATCAGGCCAGTCACCTTGAGCCCTCCAGCCTCTGGAGCTGGAGCTCAGCTTTTCAGAGCCGGGTATTTGCTGGAGCCTTGGGCTGGGCTGAGCTCAGCCCCCCCCAGCCTTCCTCCTCCCACGCAGCCCTCCCGAGAGCCAGGCACAGCTGTGAGCAGCCTCTCCCTGCACTGGGCACCCACGGTGGTCCAGGGGCCATGTTCAAGATGCTGGGGAGGTGGAAAGAGGAGGATTTCTCATCCCAACCCTTCTCCTCCCACTTGCTCTTGTTCATGAGAAGCTTCCCCCAGCCCCTGGGTTGGGCTGGGAAGGTCGGGCAGCTCCTCATGGCAGTGCCCAAGGGAAGTCAGGAGCAGAGGCTGAGGCAGACCCGGCCCTTAGTGAAGAGTTCAGCCTCAAAATCCACATCCTCAGCCATGGCAGGGACATGCAAAAGCAGGCAGGTGACACAGGGTTGTGTCTAAAACCAAACAGTTCCTGCAGGACCTGCATCTGGGAATTGAGAAATGGTTTTCCTTTCAAGCAGCACAACCTGTCCTTTTCACTGTGAGAAAGGAGAAGCCTTGCATCAAGCCCTGTGTGCTCCCAGTAGCCCCAGGGCCACCATCCCCTGTCAGCCCATGGCACTGGGGACCACGTTCCTACAGCACAGGGCTGCTGGGCTGGGGGCAAACAGCCTGTGTGGAGTCACACCCCCCTGCAGCCCCTTCCTGCTGTCTGGCAGGGATGGATGATGTGCTGGGGGCTGAATTTGGGTGGATTCAGACATCCTTGGTAGCTGGAGGGCTCCTAAAGCTGGAGGAAGGAGCCGAGGTCTGCTGGGACTGAGTCTCTCAGAGCAGGGCTCCTGCATACCTTCTCCAAGACCACAGCAGAGCTGCAAAGAACTTCCTTTTACCAGGATATTTATTGCTAAATATATGAATCTGGGAGCCTGTGGAGCGTGAAATTAGGAACAAATGTAAAAAGGAGGTCTAGACAGGAATTGTTCAGCTTATGGGCCTCTGCATGCTCTGCTTTCCTCCCCCTTTGCACGCTGGAGGGTTTAAAGCTTCCAGGTATGCAGCTTTAATCAGAGAAGTATGTTTGGGGAGGGGAAAAGGGAGAAATGCAAATGGTCCAGCTCCGGAGGGAGCAGTGGCTACGATGCCACGTCTGGCTGGGCGCGGCTGGACAGGAACCGTGGAAATTGGCTCAGTGCAGCCCTGGCTTGTGCCCCGGGGCTTTAATTAATGGGTGGAAAAGCCGGAGAGCCCTCCCTGGCACAGCTCTGCCTGCCACCTCCCATCTTGGGCCGGCAGGGAGATGCTGATGCTCTGTGATGGGTGCAGCGCCCATCCCTGGGAGCCTGCAGGGCTGAGTGGCCACCCCAGAGCCAGGCTCCTGTCCCAACCCTGCACCCCCTGCCCTTGGCTCCGGGGCAGCGTGGGGACTGCAAGTGGGAGCAGCAAAGGACCCAGGGATGGGCATTTCCAGCTGGTACCTGGCCAGCCAGGCGCCTCCATCCCTCTTTAAACAGCAGCAAAAGTTTCTAAATCACTGATGCATCACTTGCAAACCCCTCCCGTGGCTGTGCTGCTCCCCCTGAGCCTCCTCAGAGCTTTTTCCCCGAGGAATGAGGGCAGGATTTGGCCTGGCTCTTGCCCCGTGGCCGGGTGGTGTGAGAAGCCGTGGAGCTGTCGGGATAAATTCCCTTCCCTTCCCCCGAGCTGCTCACAGCAACATAAAACGTGACACTGCTTTATCCATTCAGCACTCACCCAACTTTAGCAGGACATTAAGTGCCTGAAATATGGCACAGGTTTGTTTTCTTTGGAAGCAGGTTAAATCCATGACAGATACAGTTGCTTTTCCTCGGGTGCTGAAGTAATTTGGGGCTGGGGTGGCTGGTTTTTGGTTTAACTTGATAGCACGAGCTGGGAGCCAGCTTTGTTAAAGCACTTGTAGAGTAGGTGGTCAGGGTAGGATTTCTCCCTTAATTTATGTCACTCCTCCTGTTCCCAGCCCAAACCGAAATGTTGCTGGGGCTTTATTTGTGCCAGTTTTAGTGGTACCACTGTCTTGTAGCTGCTGGCAGGTGTGAGCAGGCAGGTACCCTGTCTCCCCAGCATCCTTTTTGGGGCAAAAAGCTGTCTTACCCTGGGGTGGAGAGGAACTCGAGGCCTCCCATGAGTGTTCAAGGGAGGGATGCTGAGAGCAAGTCCCATGCTGGTGTTGCAGGTCTTGTGCTGTGCATGGTACACAACATCTGCCCTCTGGAATCGCCCAGCAGGGACAGGGACAGGGACCTTCTGCTGCTCCCTGTGCTGTGCCAGCTCCCAAGGGGCATTCCAGGGAGAGAAGGGTGCTGGTGGTACCCCAAAAACGCAAGCTGAGCCCCATCACATCTCTGTGCTGTCCAGTGATAGCTCACCTGGGGCTGTCAAACATCACCCTGGGGTGCCCCCAGAGCCCCCTGACCCTGTGGCTTGGCCGTGGTGAAGTGGAGGACCCTGGTGCCTCAGACACATCCTGCTCTCAGGGAGGGCAGCACCCCGCTCCCTGTAGTCATTAAAGGCTCACTGAGCAGCTCTGGTTATTCCAAATTAAAATACCACATTGTTTTCCTGGGGAAAATGGATTATAGGCTCAGAGAAAAGTGAGTGCAGATCAGAAATCCTTATTGCAAGGCTCCTTCTCCCACCACTGAAGCTTTCTGCCACCAGGCAGGAGCCAGGACAGTGCCCTTGGTGTTATTTCCCTTGGCTCCCCCTCGTGAGGGCAGAACAGACAGATGTGACCCCAGAGCTGCTTCTCACTCAATCTCTCACCCACTGCATGTTCTTTTAGCCCTTGCACCTGCAAGGTGGCACTTTGGGGGCAATGGGGACTCCCTGGTGACTTTCCACAGGTGCCTAGTGGATTCTGATTCTGCCCTTCAGAGCCCTCCTGGTTTTTGGCCCACTTCAAAGGGGGGTAAGCAGAGAGTTTGGGGCTCTGCAGCCCAGCCCCTCACTGCATCCCATCACTCAATTTTGCAGGCTGTTAATGGAGAAGAGGGCGGATGACAGCCGGGACCGTGGTCATCACAGGTGGAATATTAGCNGCCCCCCACCTCCTTCCTGCAGGAGCCCCCCACCTTCTTCCTCCAGGAGCCCCCCGAGGAGCTGCACAACGGGGGCGATCGGGTGAGCTACAAGACGGTGAGCCAGGAGGATCTGGCGCTGCCGGTGTCCAACCTGCAGGCGCTCAACCCCAACCGGCTCTCGGCCATGCGGGAGGCGTTCTCCCGCAGCCGCAGCATCAGCACCGATGTCTGAGGTGCCGCCTGCCCGGCCAGCCCCGAGCGTCCCCGAGCGCCTCCGCGGGGCTCTGGACTGGTTGGGATTCGTGGAGGAGGTTNTGAGTGCAGATCAGAAATCCTTATTGCAAGGCTCCTTCTCCCACCACTGAAGCTTTCTGCCACCAGGCAGGAGCCAGGACAGTGCCCTTGGTGTTATTTCCCTTGGCTCCCCCTCGTGAGGGCAGAACAGACAGATGTGACCCCAGAGCTGCTTCTCACTCAATCTCTCACCCACTGCATGTTCTTTTAGCCCTTGCACCTGCAAGGTGGCACTTTGGGGGCAATGGGGACTCCCTGGTGACTTTCCACAGGTGCCTAGTGGATTCTGATTCTGCCCTTCAGAGCCCTCCTGGTTTTTGGCCCACTTCAAAGGGGGGTAAGCAGAGAGTTTGGGGCTCTGCAGCCCAGCCCCTCACTGCATCCCATCACTCAATTTTGCAGGCTGTTAATGGAGAAGAGGGCGGATGACAGCCGGGACCGTGGTCATCACAGGTGGAATATTAGCGTCTGTCATTTTACTCTGTATCATCGCCGTCCTCTGCTACTGTAGGCTCCAGGTAAGGCCGGGGGATGCCGCAGCGGGAAGGGCTGATGGGCTGGGAGCTTTGGGGGTGCCAGCTGAACCCCTCCCGTTTCAGTACTACTGCTGCAAGAAGGATGAATCCGAGGAGGACGAGGAGGAGCCCGACTTCGCCGTGCACTCGCACATCCCTCCGCTGCACTGCAACCGCAACGTAGTGCTGACCAACGGCCCATCCCTCTACTCCTCATCCCCCTTCGCCAAAAAACCGGCCCAGAGCCGGCCCAGCTGCCCCAGCTGCGCTCCCTACGAGCCCCCCACCTCCTTCCTCCAGGAGCCCCCCACCTCC
>VXAX01001471.1:78569-128690 GCA_013399835.1 Leptocoma aspasia | reverse complement strand
CAGCCACTTGGCCAGCATCTGGATACAGGGCAAGTCTGGGCTAACCCCCACCTCGGTTTATTGGGGACACCCCAACACCCACCTGGCCAGGGGACAACCCCATCACCTGCCTGGTCTCCTACCTGGCCAGGGAGCTCTCGGTAAAGAGCTTTGTTATTTTGTTTCTTATTAAACCTTTTTCTGTTTCAAACACTGCCACAGAAGCCATCCTGCTATTTTTATGCCATCCAGGTAGCTGGGCTGTCTCGGGGATGGAGGGATCACTGAGGGCTCATAAGACCTGGCTGGAAGCTAAATCCTTCAGCAGAGCCCATCACCTGCCTGCTCTCCCACCTGGGCAGGGAACAACCCCATCCCCTGCCTGGAGCATCCCACAGGATAACCCTGCCTGCCCCTGGCTGCAGTGAGTGAGCTGCAGCCAGGCTGCCAACCCATGAGAGCTTTTCCCAAGGGATGGGAAGCATCAACATATGTTGGGCTCACCCCGCAGCCCCCAGCTCGTGCCTGGAGCTGAAACCATCTTGTCAGGAGGAAGGGAGGCATGGCAGGGCCTGGCCCTGTGTCCTCAGTGACAAGTGAGCATTTGTCACCACGGGTTCTGCCAGCACATTTCTCCATCAGCCTTTTTGCCTGTGTTTGACCTCTCCTTTTTGCCTGCTCAGCTGAATATGGAGAGCACACGCCATCCATCACCCTGCAGTTGCCAGCAATAATGTCACACAGAGCTGCCCCAGCCCCGGTGGGACACCAGTTCATGTCCCACCATCAGTCTGACTCTGCTGAGCACATGTGACAGGCTGGGAGAGCTGGGATTTGCTCCAAGCACTGCCTGTCCTTTGCTGTCCCCTGCCACCTCTGTCCTGACAAGAGACGAGCAGCTTGCAATCCAAGGAAAAAAAAACATAAAAGGTCACTTTTTTACAGTACAGGAATATTATAGCAGTTAAAGAGTGAGCTAAAAATCTGAATGGATCAGAATTCCCAGCTCCTCTGGGTGTGGGCAGGCCCCAGGCCCCCACTGTTGCCATTCTCCCAGCCCCAGCTGGCCCCAAGCCTCACACCCCATCTGGGGCTCCAGGCACAACAAGCAGCCCTAGGGAGATGTCACACGTTTGGAGATGGCACACGTTTGGAGATGTCACATAACTTCAGAAGGGAAATGAAGCAAAGGTCTTCCCCATGCAGATCACACTAAATTAACATTTTTTCTTTGAAAAGCCTTGCCAGCCCAAGCATATTCCTGTCTGCCCAAGGGCTGGTGGCTACCCCATGAGCTCCCAGTGCTCCCCAGTTGAAGTCACTGGTAAATCACAGAGCAGCTCTTCCCTCTCACAGTGCAAGCCCCTGAAGCTGGAACAGCACAGCCATAAGGAGGCACAGCTTTAGTAAAGACCAGTGGGAGAATCTAAGCACAAGAAGTGCCCTAATGCTTGTTTTAAAAAATGCCAACAAACAGAGATTCCAGTCCCCATGGTGCCCTCAGGGTGGCTGCATTCCCTGCAGCAGCACCATTCACCTCCCCACATTTTTCTTCCCTCAGCTGCAGCCTGCTCTGCCTCTCAGCCCTAACATGAGGGTTTCCAGGAGATCTTCTGCTCCATGTCCTACCTGTCCTCCTTCACAGCCACCTGAGCACTCTGCAGGAGCCATCCCTGGTCCCTGGTGTCGCTGGGGCTCTTGCTTTGCCCTGCTCTCACCATTCCAGGCTGTGGATCCCTGGATTTACTCCTCCTTTTACTCCTCCCATAGCCTGACACCATCACAGTCATAGAATAGAATGCTCTGAGATGGAGGGAACCCACAGGGATCATCCAGTCCAGCTCCTGGCCCTGCACAGACACCCCAACAATCCCACCCTGGGCATCCCTGGAGCACTGTCCAAACTCTCCTGGAGCTCTGGCAGCCTCAGGGCCGTGCCCATTCCCTGGGGAGCCTGGGCAGTGCCCAGCACCCTCTGGGGGAAGAACCTTTCCCTGATGTCCAGCCTAAATCTTCTTGACACAGCTCCAGCCCTTCTGTGGCTCCTGACATTGGTCACTGGAGAAAAGAGGTCAGTGCTGCCCCTCTCTGACCCCTTGTGAGGAACTTGTAGGGTGCAATGAAGCCTCTCCTCAGTCTCCTCCAGGCTGAACAAGCCAAGTGACCTCAGCTGCTCTTTGTATGGCCCCTCTACACCCTTCACCACCTTCACAGCCTTCCTTTCTCACTTCCTCCTATGGTGGCACCCAAAACTTCACACAAGACTCGAGGAGAGGCTGCTCCAGCACAGACCAGAGTGGGACAATCCCCTCCCTCTGCTGGACACGGGTCTGTCCTGCCCAAACCCCCTGTGAGCTGCAAGCCTCCCATCCTCCACACCAGCACTGGAGTTGTCCAGAGCTGCACAGCGTGGCTCTGGACAGCCTGGCTCCAGCCTGTGGTCACTGCTTGGATTAAGAGCCACATCAGAAGGAAAACTTTCCAAAGGACTTCCAGCACAAGTTCCTCTCCCCACCAGCTCTTGCCCCAGCACAAGCAAACCTCAGTGAGGTTTGGGATGCTGAAGGGACCACAGGGCTGGGTTTGTGGCACAGATGATCCTGCACTGCTCAAAGCTGAACTTGCTGGCAGCCCCAGGTGCCAACTCTGCCAGGATTTATGGAAGTTTTTAACCTGCCAGCTTGAGTGAAAGCACTCAGGAGGAAACTCTTGCTGCTTCCCAGATGGAATTAAGGGAGGAGGGATGGGGGTGCTGTGGGCCATCCCTGCTGCCCCCCAAATCCACACCAACCCTCCCCCAAAGACATCCAGGGCAGAGGAAGCACAGAGACTGCAGGAGTGCCCTGTGCAGGCAGTACCTTGGCTGGCACTCTCTCCCAGCACAGAACTCATGGATGGGCTCGGGCCGGGTCATGGCATCACAGTAGGTGTCATCCACCTCGATCCCATCATAGCGAACACACATGGCATATGTGGACATCACTCCTGGGGTCAGAGAGAACACACACACACAGCAGGGTGCTTGGTGAGCTGGGCATCCAAACTCTTTTTTTTTTGTTGTTGTTGTTTTTCTGGTTTTAGCTGCGTTTCTCAAAACTTCCTCGCTGTGGGAAGCAGGAAGCTGGAGTTTCTGTCCCGTGGGGATGGGTGCTGCTGGGAGGGAATATCACAGTGGCCACCCCACCAAGCTGAGCAGTGTGGTTGAGTTTGGCCAGCTCAGAGGAGGGCATGGCCAGCCCTGCCAGGGCTTGCCACCAAAATCAATATATGACTAACACATTTTTATAGGAAATACTCAAGGCCACGAGTCTGCTCAGCAGCTGGTGGGTGGAGGCGACAGCAAACTGTCCCCAGTCCGCTCCATCCCCCACTCTCCCCGTGCATCACCCCCCCTTTGCACCAGGTGCTCCCCAGGTGCATCCAGGACTCTGGGCCAAGGCAGGGATCCTGGAGATTTGGCAAGGAAGGTCCTGCCCCTCCTGCTCCCCCTCCAAAGCAGCAGCAGCCGGTGCTGTCAGAGCGAGACCTTTTCCCCCACAGCCTCCCGTGCCAGAGTAAATGTTGGGAAGTCCATTCTGGGACCTGGCTGGGGACCAGGAGGCTGCTCTGGCTACAGGTAACAAGAATTGCAGCTCTGGGGAACATATGGTTTACATGAAACTAAAAAAAGATCTACAGCTCTTGACATGGCCTTGCCTCTCTGTGATATGTCAGGGAAAAAGGCAGTGAGGAAGGAGAAATTTGACTTAAACCTCTCTCTGCTTGCTGCAAACCAGGGCAGAGCAGGCTGGCCCAGCCAAGGCTGGAATTTGTTCAGAGGGGATCAAAGAAGTCAAAAATGTCCCAGAACATGTGGACGACGAGATCTTGGGGAAAGGGACAACTTGCAAAGCTCCTGCTGCAGGCATAAGGCTGCTGGACAAGAGCAAATGCTTGAAATGTAAAATCCTTGCATTTGATCTTTTAAGAGATGTCCCTGAGATTGTAAACTCCTCTCTCCCACTCCTTTCCCTCTTTTTAATTCCAGAAGCACTGCAGGCTCTGGACAATTTCAGGGGCAGCACAGACAAGTGCACGACCCACACGCCGGATTCATCCCAAGGGATCGGCAGGACCCCCTAACCAGGGGGTGAGGGAGGAGATCAGGTGCCTTGAAGCTTTTCAGGGGGCAAAAAGGGTGGAATTGATGCAAAAAGAAGGAATTTCTGCCTGAAGAATAGAGGCTCAGTTTCGATATCCCTGGCATCTCTGTCACTGTTCCAGATTTACACCCTCGCAGCTGAGCTCAGGCTCCAGGGTAGAAGGAGTGGGAGAAACAAAACATAATCAAAAAGCCAAATGCTATTGTGTTTCCTGCCAGAGCTGAACAATCTTTAAAATTTCTCTCTTCAGGGAAGCAGCTGAGCTTTTCAAGCCCCTCGAAGCTGTCAAAAAGGTGAGGAAGGGGGAAAAAAGCCAGGAGGCTCAGGACAGGTTTGGGGATCCTGCTGAGCCCCAGGGGGGACACAAAGTGATGGGAAGTGAAGGCAGTGCTCAGAGCTTCCCAAAGGGACGGTGTTGGGAGGGATGATGGACATGCTGGGCACCACCTCCTGGTCCTCAACACACCTGAGAGCTCAGTGGGCTTTGCATGCTCAGCCCCCAGCTCCTCTCCCCACCTTTGCACCCAGGCACAGCAGAGCTGGGGTGGTGCTATAGCAGAGCTCATGAGATCCCCTAAACATCACCAGCTCCTTCCCATCCCTAACAGACATAAAATGGACTCACACACCAGGTGATTTCAGCGAGTTGTGCAGAATTTGGCTGCTTCTTATAACTACCTGTGGTGCATGTAGAGCTGCAGGGTTCATGGGAGGAAAGCTTCCACCTGTACATGTCAGCAGCACTCACACCTTGGCCCTTTTTTAACAACTTCAATCTGTTTCTAGCGACAAGCAAACAAAAAAAAAAAAAAAAAAAAAAACAAAACAAAACAAAACAAAAGGCATTTACAAGGCAAGCAGTGACAGCCCACGACAGACACACACATCTGGCTGCAGTTCGGTTGGGTTTGGGTTTGGGAGGGGATGTGCTTGGTTTGGCTTTGGTTGGGTTTGGTTGTTCTGATTTTTTGGGAGGTTCGTTCGTTTGAATCAATTTTTTAATTTTTTTTAGTTTCACAACATACCTGTCCTGAGCCCCAAGTAGAATCCCCAGCCCGGTTAGAGGCAGAGCTTCCACTGTCTAGAAATAGAGAGAATGGGATAAAAATACCCACAAGTAGAAACAGTTCAGAATTTAACAAAGTTTGCATTTTCTGCTCAAATACACCTGGCCCTCGGCACACAGTGACTAAAGGTGCAGTATCTCCTCCCCTGTGTCTCCAGGGCTGTGTCTCCACTCGTGCTGCTCAGTGCAGCAGAGATTTTGGCTGCTCCAATCTCCAAAAGCCAGCACAGGAGTTTCTGAGCTCGCCCCTCAAAGCCCACTGCTTTTGCCACTCTGGTTTTGGTCTGATTTATTTCGCTGGATGTCAGGTGGGGAATTTGCATCTCTCACATCCACAAAACACAAAATGCCACGGGGAGAGGAGTAACAGAGTCAGCCTGGTGTGAGAAAAAACATTTATCCAAGCAAGAATTGCAGCTGCTCCCCGTGCTGGGAGGGGGGAACACCTCAGGGATACTGCACCTTTACAACAAAAGGCTTCGGTTCTGTTCTCATAGCTTTGTCCAAACCCTTGAAACAGCTACACTGGAATAGTGTACAAGGTTGTATCCTCACATCCAGTTGTCTCTGGCCTGGCAGGATATGCAGCTTGTATGATTTCTAGGCAGCAGAAGCTCTGAAATTGCCTTATTTAGTTGTTTGTAAGAAAAAGTTGAGGTCCAGCCTATCAAATCAACCTTTAAAAGGACACTGTTGAGAATCCAGCCATTTCCTTTCCGACCCACCCTCCTTCCACCGCCAGCACTGCGCCTCCAGAAGGATTAAAAACAACAACAATCTCATTTTCCCTGTTGATTTTGCCTCTGTCAGTTTGGCAAATGGTCACTTCCTGCGCTTGAAATGGAACTGAAATGAATGTGACTATTTTTTTACTTTTTGCTGGAAAAATAACAACCTCAGCTCACTATAAGTAGTGTTTTATCTGCCACAGCAGCTCTTCCTGGGGACCCACACCAGCTCCTGATCCCTGCCCAGTGCCACCAACTGCCACCCAGCCAGGAGAGGGCTCACAAATGACACTTGTCATTAAAACATTGTCAACATCTGCTTTTTTGTACTTTAATTTGCCTGGAAATATTACCCAGATCCTCCAGTCTATCCCCTGCTCTCTGAGGCACCAAAGTAAACACCAAGTTATCCTGTGACCAGGACTCCTCTGTCTTTAAAAGTAGAAAATCTTCAAAATAAGCTTTATTCCACATCTGAGGACAGTAAATCTTTCAACTGTGTCCCTTTAGTGTATGTGATCCTAAATAAAGAGCTTCTATGCATGACAAGATCCCAGGGAAAAGATGTTTCCAGAGGAATCAGACATTTGGGCACAGGACAGCTCATTTCCAGCAAAGACAAAACTGTCACTTTGTTCTCCTCTAAATGCAGACAGCAGCCCATTGTCCAACAAAACTGGGGGCATTTTCTCTTTTCTTTTAATTTTCCTCTTTATTATGAGCTAAATAATCAAGTCACGCATTTGCTTCCCAAGCTTTTAATCTGCTTTTCAAGCAAGATACAGCACCAAAAATTAGCACCAGTCCCTCACCCTTAACTGAGTTCTGGGCTGCCCCTTTCCCCAAAACAGTTCCCACAGTAGAGGAATAACCCTGACAAAGGCACACAGGCACCACAGATCAACATCCACAGTCCCTGGCTCCCGTTTCTGTGTTTTATTTCAGTTTTTGTTTCTAAGCAAAGGGGCAAACTCGTGGCTCCTGGTGCAGGCCCGGCCCTGGCCTGGGATAGAGGGTGCCTGGATCTGTCCCAGCACACCCCAGAAAAGGTTTTTAGCTGCTCCAGGAGAGGAAAAGCAGCACAAGAGACACCAACCCATCCATCCCAGCTGGATTTGTTTCCAGAGAGGAAACAGGACGCCCCACACTGGTGCAAGGTGCTCCTGGGTACCTCCATCCACGCTACAGTGGTTCAGTGAGAAATAAACTCCTCCACCTCTAACCAGCACTGTCCCCCAGGGACAGACTTCAGAGAGCTCAGCTTTCCTTGTTTGTTCACTGACAGGGAAAGAAAATGAACAAAAAGCCACAATCCATCCCAAACTGATCTTGGGAATGATTTGGGAGCTCTCAAGTCCAAGCTGCAATTGCCCTGTAAAAGCCAAGCTGCTCTGAGGTCTAAAGCTCCCTGCATTCCCAGGGCAAGCACTGCCCCCCTTTCACAGCTGCTGGGGTGGAGTTTTGGGGTACAGGGTGGCAGCTGAGGGGACACAGGGAGTGTGATGGGGCCCAGGGGAGCCCCAAGGGGCAGGGCAGTCCCTTCCTTGCCCCAGGGCAGGGTAAGGGGAGCTGAAGGCTCTGCCCTCTGTGTCAGAGGATGGATGAAATGCTTGCTTTGGCAGCTGAAGGCAGCACTCCCAAGCCAAGCCACGAGGAGAGATGATAGATTCAAGCCCTTGGCAACATCTTCATGTTCTTATCATTAAGAAGTTTGTTGATCCATTTGGCTGCATGGCCATTTTCTCTAGCATGAGTGTCTTTAGCATAACGTAGTGGAAGTTGTGGGTAAATCCAGCTAACTCTAACCAGAGGGAGCATCTGCTCAGGGCTTTGCATCTCCTCAAGCTCAGCATCTTATCCCATCTTATCTTTTACAGACCCAGGAGGAGGCTGACAGGAGGCTGGGGTGCCGTGGGGATGCACAGTGGGACCCAAATCCACAGCCTGGCTCTGGGACCTGGACACTCCCAAAGCCCCAGCATCAGCTCAAGCTGCCCAGGGAGTGCTCTTGTGTGTGGCTGACCATGAAGGAGGGCTAATTGGAGGGCTAATTGCTGCTGTGAGCACTGGCCCCATCTCAGTCCACATGTGCCCACACTGGGAATGAGTTCTAGGCTGGGAATCAAGGCTGCTCCCCAGAGAGCCCTGGGACATCTCAAAAGCTGACAGATACAGGCTTGGGGATCAGCACCTGCCCCAAGACTTCCTTCCATCCTTCCCCAGAGCAAAATCTGCTGCTAAAGCTACATTAAGCCTTTCTTCACCTCCCCACTTCCACTCAAACCAGCCATCTAAAGGAGTCCTGAGGTGATGGTCCCAGTATCAATCAATGAGCTGCTACTGCAGAGCTTTGGATATTCCTGTCCAAGCTGTGAGTCCCTGAGCTGCTTCTGCAGCTGCTGAGGCTACAAACCCAGGCTGTTCCTGCAGGACCTACAGTGGAGCTCCTGGTGGCAGGGCCACACCTGGGAGCTGCTGGAAGCATATTCCTGCCATCCCAAGTGAGGAGGATCATGGGTGGCACTCAACAGGGTAGGTGAAAAGGGGCCAAGACCAACTTCTGCTGCATCAGAACTCGGAGGAAGGGGCTGGGGAATTGGAGCAGGACGTCAAGAGAAGGCAAAAGGAAGAGGCTTCTTCATGGCCATGGCTCTGATGAGAAGCTGTGACAGCAGTGAGCAGTGCCCCAGCTGAAAAACATCAGCATGGACTTCCTGGCATGCCCACTGAGGGGGACATCGAGATTCCCTCTTGCTTAAACATTCTTGTGACTTCCTGCTCCCAAACCTCTGGCCCTTCCTTCCAAATTAACTCCCAAAAGAATGTTTCCACCATCCCACCCCCACTTACCTCCTGCTTCCAAAGAGATGGAAACCATGCATTGAGCACAGAGCTATTACGAGTCGAGAACAGCAATAAATTGGATTTACTGTAATTAAAGGCACGTCTCCTACCTTGCTTTGTGGGTTCTGTTCCCTTGAGGGCTGCTCATGGTGACGGTGGCGTTTGAGAAGGGTGTCTCTGCAGAGGTGTTGGTGGCTTTGCCATTGCTCAGCTCCATGTAGGTGCTGTTGACCGAGTAGGTGACGAGGCCATCGCTGTCCTCGTAGTCCACGTAGAGGCTGTCAATGGGTGACCCCACCGAGTTGGTTGGGTCTCCCTGGGCGAAGATGCTGTTCATGGTCATGTTGAGCAGCAGCTCCTTGGAGTCCGAGGTCTTGTCCAGCAGCTTGTCCGTGATGGCGTTCTCCAAAAGGAACTCCCTGGAGCTGAGCCTGGGCTCGAGGTCTCTGTCGTCATGGTCTGTCTGGTAAGTAGACCTGGTTACGTTTGAATCTAGATTGGAGCCAACAGGGGGGAAACCACAGTGACAACCACAAAATGCATGGAGGCTGAGAGGGAAAAGCAGCCCGGAGCAGCGGGGACGCGCCGGAGCCTGAGCAGCCAGACGGGGGGCGAGAGGCAGGGCTTGGCTTCTGGGGAGGGGCAACCTCATGGGGTTCTCAAGGCTGTGCAGCTTTAGGGGAGGCTTATCCCGCTGTGGTGTGGCCAGAGGGGAGCTCAGCACTCGCCAGCACTGCCCGAAGCAATAGCAGAGGTGAAAGGAAATGCTCTCCTGGCCCCACAGCCCATGCAGCCATGCTGGGAAGGCACTCCAGGCATTCTGGAGGTGGGATGCCCAAGGGGCTGAAATGGGAAGGAGTTGCTGGGGGCTTTGGAGGGGTGGGAGGTGATGGGAGATGTTGTGATGGGGAGTTTTGTGCACCCAGGGCTCCCTCCTGTCCTTGGCATGAGGCAAAGCACAGCAGGGCACCAGCGGGGAGATCTCACCCGGTGTCCACCCCCCGCACGCCCCCACCAGAAACCAGAATCTGAAGGGCAAAGAGGATTTGTGAGCAGAGATGTTTTAAAGAACTTTCTGAGGTTTCCAAAACACAAACCAGCAGAACCACCAGAGGTAGAAACAGAGCATTTCTCAACAAGAGCTCTGAGAAGCAGAACAGTGAGGCCCAAGTCTCCTCCTTACCTTGGGGTTGTTTGCCCTTCAGTTTTGGCTCACAGTCAATTGTTTCTGCTCTTTCATAGACCTCATTGGTTTCCTGACCTTTGCTCAAGTTTAAATCTTCCTCCGTGTCCTGCCTTCCAAACACCTGGTTCTCCAAGTCTATCCTTTCCCTGGAGATTTTCCCAAAATAGGTTGCATTGTGCTGGATAAAGCCCAATGGCACGTCTCCATCGAACTCTCGGCTCTCCTCGCTCTCCGACTCTGAGAAGGTGTAGTAGATGGGCTGCAGATTTTTTGAGTGTGGCTTCCTCAGAAGAGTGTATTCAAATGTGATGGATGGGTTCTTGCCATTTTGATTCCAGACCTAGTAAAGAAATCGAGTTATCAGCGGGTGCAGGGAATTTGTGGCACGCAGAGCATGGGATTCATCTTGGACCTGACAGCTGGGGAGCATCCATTTTGGTATTTCCAGTCTGTTTTCCTTCATAGTGCCAACTTCTTGCTCCTGGAGCCCAGCACCATTTTCCAAGGGTTATTTGGCAGTGCTGCTGTGGGGATTAACCTTGGCTCATGAGCCACAGGTCACGCTTCCTGCTTGGCCACTGACTGACCAGAGGCTTGGGGCAGCCACTTCAGAAAACCATCACTTGCAAAGCCACTTTTTGTGGTTTTATGAGAAGGACACCCTCCCCTGCAGCTTCTACACCCCACTGAGGCTGGGGACTCCCAGCTGAGACAACCTCATAGTGGTCTAATGCTTCTTAGGCACCCAAGCAACCATCCCTTCCCCTTCCAGAGGAGCCTGGGGCTGCATGGAAGATGTCAGGAGTTGGGCTCTGGCTGGCTGCCCAGAAGAAAATTAAGGGGCTTTTCTCCAAATACCTGGTTTTACATGGTTTGCTTTTGAGAAAGAAGGTTTATGCACTTGTCTAAGCTCTCTGGCCCAGTTTCTTATTTTTGCTTTTCCTGCCAGGTAACTTGGATAAAAATGCCAAGGAGCAGAGGAGAAATCCCCTTACAGTGCCTGAGGCACCTTCTCCCTGCAGAGAGGAATTACCAAGCCCACATTCACCACTCACAGCCCTGCCTGAATCCAAGAGCACTGACACAAGTAAAATAGGGCTGGGTAGGAACTGAGCAGAGTCACTGCTCCCACCCCCCTCCTCATGTGAAGCCATGGCAGGACTCTGCTCCCAAGCTCACCCCTTCCTCAATCCAAGGTGGATTTTCTCTTCCCCACCAAGAGAACACGAGAAGCCAAAGCTCACCATTATGTTCAGCCCTTGATTTGTGGGTCCCTGGGCAACAATGTACTCTATCCCAGTCTCGTACACATCCATGGGCCGGCGGTACTTGAACACCGTGCCTGCAATGTTGAAGTTCTTTGGACTGTCCACTTTGTAGTTCCCATTGAAGAAATAGTACCCAGCTTCATCAGCCACAGCTTCAAAGGAGAGAGAACAGTCAGTGCTGTCACACGCAAGGGCAAAGCTCTGGATGCTGCCCCTGGTGTGTTCAGGGGGTAAAATCAGTGTCACAGCAATAAAACAAGAGATTCTTCTATGTGGCAATGCATTGGTCACCTGTTTGCCACACACACCACGTGAGGACGTGCCCAGAATTCTGGGCCACATGTCCCTCCACACTGCAAACCCCTGGGTATGTGGCTCACACTTGCCCCTGGCTCCTGTCACCCCCTTGGCACCAGTCCAGCAGGAACATTAGACAGTCCCAGCTCTGCAGAGAGCACTGGCAGGTGGTGCCTCCTTGGGAACTGATGCCCCCTGAGCCAGCAGTGGCCCAAGACAGGTCACCCTGAGCTAGCCCAGGAACTGGTAACACATCAAGCCTTTTTCATCCATAGAACCATCCTAGAATGGTTTGCATTGGAAAGGACCTTGGAGCTCATCTCATCCTGCCATGGGCCAGGACACCTTCCACTGGACCAAGCTGCTCAAAATCCCATCCAGCCTGGCCTTGAACACTTCCAAGGATGGGACAGTCACCCTCCAGAAGCCATGAGCCTCTGAGGCAGCAAATGTGCTTCTCTTTGGCAAGTCAGGATTTTTCCACACTGCTCCTGAGCAGCTCTGTCACCTCCTCCATGAGATGGGTGTGTGGTCACCAACACTCCAGCAAGGCCACACATAGGTCACATCCCCTTGGTGCTGTTGTCATTGCACATTCCCCAAGCAGGGGAATGTTAAGGGGATCACGAGAGAGGTGAGGTCACTTGGCCATGCGTGATCCAGCACCAGGGCGTCTGTCACACCCCGCTGAAATCCCAATAATATTCACCAACATTTCCTGCTTTAAAGCAATCAAAGTGTTGACAAACACAGCCCAGGTGCTCGGACTGCAGAGAGGAGCCACACCCTGGCTTGGACAACACATTTGGATTTACATTGCCTACGGATTTAAGTCATGTCTGCAACAAATGGACTGGCTGATCCTTGTGGGTCCCTTCCAACTCAGGATATTCTGTGATTCTATGACAAAACTACATCCAGCTCTGCATTGGAAAAAGCATTAGCCAGCATAGGCATGCATGCTAGGGAAGTACCAAGAGGTTATACACACCCAGAACATCTGCAGACTTTTTCCGTTCCACTATCTGGATATCCCTCGCTCCGGCGGGAATGTGCGTTACCAGGGAATAACCTACGGGAAACTACGGATTAATGAAAGGAGCTTTGTAACCAGTGAGCTGAACCAAACCCTCCTCAGGCAGAGCTGCAATCTATCTAACATGCTGGCCTGGACCCACTTTTTTACTGAGCCATGGATTAAAAAGCCCCAAACCTTCGTGTTTTAGGCTGCAAACAGGAGCTTATCGGTAATAGAAAAGAAAAATGTGCGAATTTTGTCGTGGTTTATGGAGGAAAAACATATCCAAGGGGGGAAAGGATGCAGTTCTTACATGCATAAATATCATGTTTATCTAAATTGGTGTAAGAAAATACATCTGCAGGTGGTTTTATTAGCTAGGGAAGCTGTTGTGTGGTTCAGTGTTGATCCCTGTGTTAGCCAGTGTTCCCAAAACCCCAGCAGGAGATGGGAGCTGGTTCCTCCCCTGACTCCCCTTTGCTTAGCACCAGACAAAAGATGGGACAGGACAAGTCCTCCCACAGCACTGAAGTTCCTGCAGTTTGCTCCATCTCAGAGAGCATTAATCATAATTCCTGAATTAGATTGTTATATTTAGGACATGTAGGTTCAGCTGCTTTACATCACACTGATTTTTGAAATCCTGGCCTTTCAAGATATTGTTGCTTCCTGTTATTACAAATCGTTTATTTCTAGTCTTACTGGGTCATGAGTGTCCTGGTTTTGGCTAAATGACTAAAAAAAGACCAAAATAGACACCAGCCTCTTGCATAACCCTTTTGCACCACTCATCATCACAGACCTCTGGTTTCTGACAAACACCACGCAAATTTCCTGTTTTGCTTTTTTTTTTTTTTTTTAAGAAGGTTTTCTCTGCCCAAATTCACAAGCGGCATTAACACACATAGAACACATGGGAAAAACTGAAACTGGGCAGTTGGGAAGAACTGAAAGCAATTTACCAAAAAAAAAAAAAAAGGGGATTTTAAACCCAGCCCTCTCAACTCAAGCCCTCAGTCCCCAAAGCCTTACCAAGATGAGAATTTCCTTTCCGGTAACTGCCGGTTACGTGGGTGCAGCTGCTCCCATCTCCTTGGCAAACTCCACATTTATCCAAGGTGTGGGTGGAAAAGAGAATGCCATCACAGCCAATGGGCTAAAAAATGCACAGACAGAGCACTGAGGGTCAGGCAAACGTCGCACCCACTGCGATTCTCTGAATGCTACTAACAATATTTTTGCTATAATGTTTAACAACCTCACATTTTCCAGACACGCAAACCCCTCGGAAATCCGTGTATTTGCAGGATGTTCCATCCCTGGCCTGAACCATTAACTGTCTCTGACCATCCACAGTGGTGCAATGAAGGTCACAGGGCTTGCTAGAAATGTGAACATAGTCATCTAAGGGGAAAGGATATAAAGAGAGATTCAAAAACAGCAGAAACACCACAACTTTCATCCTACCCAAGCCAGTGAATCCTTGCCAAGCTAAACAACAGCAGCACAACTGCAGAGCAGTGAGAGCTCAGAAGTTGCCATCTCTTGTGTTGCAGGCTAGACAGGAGATGGCACTTGGACAGTGTGACAGCCTGGCAGGAGGAGATGCCCCAGGGATGCCAGTGGCATCATCAGCACCAGCCCAGGGCAGGCACTGAGGCAGCAGCACTGCTTTGTGCAAGGACTCGTGTACATTACACAAAAACATGCATGTTCACTTAGCAACACTTGATACGTGAGTTAAATTTACACATATATTGTTGGAAATACACATGTAAGACTATATTCAAAACCATAGCAACTCAGAGCATTACATGATCTATAACTTTTCCATAAACATTCACCCAAGATGGACTCAAGTCACCCTTTGCTTTCTGCAGACAACAACTGGCTGGCAGCACCCACCAGCACAGTAATCCTACATTTCACAATATCCACAGGAAGCAGATGACAAACTCATATTTGCATCAGAACCCCGATGCCAAGTGTTTGTCTCCACCAACTCCTGAGCAATCAGAGACCCACTGGCCTGCACACCCAAGCAAGACAGCATCAGTGTCAAAATATTCTGCTGCAAATCCCCCAGGAGCCACATGAAACGCCTGCTCAAACACAAAACAATTCCTGCAATGTCTCTGGTGAGTCAGCTTGAGCAGCAAATGTGTTTAAGGAAATTGTCACCTTCAAGGGACAAAAGCCACCAAGGAGAAATAGCTCATGGACCAAGCTCTACCTCACTGACCCTGCAAAGGCTGGAAAGCCAGGGGCTTGGTACACAGGGAAATTGATTTGATGAAGATAATTGTTCCTGGGAACATACAGAGACCCCTAAAACAAAGTTGCAGTAGATCCCATCTCTATTTTTAGGCATCCAAGTGAATCTGAAGAACCTGAGCTCAGGATCCTCCTCAGGAGAAGGGTCCTGGCTTCCCAGCAGCTCTAAAGCTCATCCATGGCTTGTGTTTAATGCTTGATTTTGATGGGAGTTCAGTGCCTAAAAGTTCAATAAAATCTCAATTTCTGAGTCCCAAGTCATTTCTCCAGTTCTTTCTCACCCCAGATGACCAAAGTGACCAGCTGCATCTCGGTGACATTTGAGAGAGCACACAGAGGGCGTGGGAGAGACCAAATACCACTGAAAACAGCACAGCCAGCAATGGCCCTGGCTCAAAGGACACTTGTCCTGGTGAGCCCGACTGTCCCTGCCAGCACAGCCCACCACCCCCTGCTCTCACATCCTCCTGCAGCCTCTGGTCCCTGGGAGCTGTGACCAACACAGGCTACAGACATGAATTCACGTTGTTATTTAATTTTCAAGCTACCCTGCAGCTGCCAAACAAGCCTTTGAACTCAGGAGACAGCTGATTGTGCCTCTGAAAAACCACTTTAAAACAGCAGAGGAGGAGCCTTCCTGCGGGCTGTAGCATCATAACTATCAAAATATTTGGCTGAGCATTATGAAACACACAAAGAATGTCTTGTTACCAGGATATAAAGGTTTCCATTGATACGTTCTGCCATTATACACATGGGAGTTAAATGATGAACACTGCTCCTCTCGAAAGCTCCTTCCGTTCACAGGGCACTCCTAGAATGGGATACATTAACATCCTGAGGGAAACAAAGTGCGGGAAAGGTTTCTGGCACATCACCACCAGCTGCAAGGAGTGTTTCCATCACCTTCCCAGCCAGGGCCACATCCTCCTCCTCCTCTTCTTCCTCCCCCCACTGCAGGAACCCCCCGGGAATTGTTGCCAGAGCCACTCTCTGGTTTTTATGGCAAAATGCCCAAAGCCCAGACACTGGTGATGGGCACCGAAGAAGGGAACCCCCAGCTGCTTGGAGGGGCAACAGGGTGACAGCTACAGGACAAATGGTGTCCCCTCTCCAAGGGACCCAGAAATGCCATACATGACTTTCCACACAGAGCGTTCCCCAACAAGACAAAGGATATCCTTACTTGGACTTTGCAGAGCTGGTATCTTTTGGATGTTCCAGTGCAAGTTTTATTAGCCAGCCCACTCACTGACTTCCTTCTGAATAAGGAAATGATGGTTAGATGGAGGGCAGAAATCATTTTCCCTTGTTTAAATCTATTTACTCTCTGCCTCTGTAAGGTCAGTGTCCACAGAGCAGAGCCACACAGAGACCTGTCAGTCTCCCTGGGGCTGGTAGCAAAGGTCTCTGTGGCTTTGTCACCTGCATCACCAACTATTCCAGGAGGTATCATGGGATGAGGGCCTGGGGACAAGGTTTACAAAGTGGCTTTTGGCAGCCACACTGCCCAGAGAGAGCAGAGCCAGGCACAAAGCAGATGGAATCAGTGGGTCCCCAACCAGCCCTGCACCAAGGGGTCCTCACTGCTGTGCCCCAAAGCCTGGAGAACAGGCTCAGTCTGTGCCTGCTGCCCCTCTGCACCAACCCCTGCTGGAGAAACTGCAGGGCCAGCACAGGAATCACTCAGCTGGTGCTCCTGGCAGGGATGCCCAAAGCTCAGGAAATCTCCTCCTGCTCAAGCAGGGCTTGCCAGACACATTCCCAGCAGTGCTTCTCTCTGAGCGGTGACCTTTTGAGTCAGCCAGCTGCAGACCCCCTCCCCAGCCCATGGGTGCTGTACCTCTGCCTCAGGCAGTGCCTCTCCTGGGATTTGACACCTCCCCCACAGGTCCTGGTGCACGCTGTCCACTTGGTCCACTCTCCCCACCAGTAGGCAGTGACATCTGACCCCTCCTCCAGGCTGTTGGACGTCTGTGTCAGGTCCTGCTTGGAGCACAG
Organism: Leptocoma aspasia; assembly: GCA_013399835.1. Classification (NCBI taxonomy): domain Eukaryota; kingdom Metazoa; phylum Chordata; class Aves; order Passeriformes; family Nectariniidae; genus Leptocoma; species Leptocoma aspasia. Next base: position 111,887 of record VXAX01001471.1, on the reverse strand, counting down.
GTGAGGGAAGAGAAGCAGAAGTCACATCCAGATCTCAGAACCTGTGTGGGGACACTGAGGGCACCCCTCCTCTCCCAGCCTGCCCCACTCGACCCAGGCATTGCCTTCTCCAGCTGAGGTCAAGCCTGAGGTTTCCATCCCTGCATTCTTGCAATTGTGTTTTCATTACAAAATTGGAATGAAGTGGCAATATTTGGGATTCCTCAAGAAAGGAAATTCTCATTGTTTCGCTCAGTTGGCAAAACCGAGCTCCCAAACAACCCTAAACTCTCCGAGACTTTTGGTGCTCTCTGACTCTTGCTCCACAGAGAATTCAGGGAGCTGGAGAGCCAGCTGCAGCTGAAAGCTCCACTGGAAGCTTCAGCAAACCCTTGCAAAACCCCTCTGTAGCAGGAGAGCAGGCCAGTGGGTGCCAGGGGATGCCAGCAGGGTGGAGCAGCCCGTGTGCTCTCTTTGCAAGCACAGGTTTGTCACTTCAGGAGGGTCCCTGACACCCCCACCTCCCACCCCCTGTTGTCACCATGCATCACAGGGCAAAGGAACTGCAAATATTGCATGCAAAGTAAATGAAAGCTCCAGACACTGCAGGGAGCAAGGAGTGATGCTCACCCAAGAGCAAGGCATGTCTCTTCGAAGTCCTTGAAATGCTCTTAGCTATGGAAGGTACAACTTAGGTTAAGCCCAGACTAAAAAGTGAAGACAAGTCAGAAGTCCTCACAATTTTTGGAGGCCTAGTACATGCACGGAGCAGCTCTGCAAGCCCAGGGAGTTCCCATCTCAGACACCAGAGCATTTTAAAGGCCAGAGAGCCCCCAAAAACATGATACCCTTACCTGAGCTATGACAAAGACAACGTTGCCCACAAGAAGAAGGGCCAGGGTGCCTTTCAGCTGCAACTGAGCACTGATGGAGAGGCTGCTCCACCTCCACTTGGATATCTTCATCCTACAAAGCAACCAAACATTGCACTGAGCACAACTCCCACCCAGCCCCATGACCAGCAGCAGGACCTGCTCTGTCTGGGTTCCACAGCTCTGCTCCAGCATTCCCGCTCAGCTCGGTGACACCGACCACCACTGACTGCAGGGACTTGAGCCTGAAGTTTTATTTAATTAATAGAAGCATGAACTTGGTACAGGTTCACTTCCCAGCTCGGTTTTTATCTGTCAAACCACAACTTTGCACTGGTTTCCAGTGGCTGCACCTGACACCGCTCCAAGGCTGCCTTGGAAGAGAGCCTGGCTTACACCAAAGCGAGCCCTGCACAGTGAGTAGCCAGAAGTGTTCCTGGATCTATAAAAGCAGTGCATTTAAATACCCTCATTTATAGGACTGCTCCTGGAAGAATGATATGAAAGGCTTCAAAAACAAAAAATTCCAATTAGCAGGCATTATTCCTCCTTTTTTCATTTATTCCACTCCAATTCCCCTCAGTTCCCAGGGAGGACTCCTGTTCTTATAGAAAAGACACGACCCACAATTAAAGAGCAGAAATGAAGTATCCCAAGTGTCAGCCTTTCATCTCTTTCTCCATCTGCCTCATGAAAGAGAGTAACCCAGAATTGCATTTTCTTAAATAAAACCCAGCTCAAAACCACAATACGTTTTATTGTGAACCTCCCTGCAAGAGCCAGAAAGGAGCAGGTTTCAGGAAATCATGCTTCCAGGCAATCAAAGCAGCTCATGTCTGTGAGGAAAAAGAAAGAAAAAATATCCTCCCCTAAGCTAATTTCCCTTGAAAAGCAGCTAGACAGTATCTTTGGGAAGCAGGGGGGTGGGAGAGGTGCTGCTCCTGGGGAGAGAGGGCAGGACTGCAGACCCGCAATATAAAGAGCTTCTTTGCTACTCATTTTTGTTTGTTTTTTTTTCTTCTTTTCTTTTCTCCTTGCAAAGCTTTTTGTAGCGGTTTTAAAATCGCAGAATTGCCGGCAACACCAGCCCTGCTTAGAAAAATTACCAGAGGGCTTCCAGGTCCCCAAATCCGCTCTGCGATCGCCCTGGGGGAGAGGTCCAGCATGCTAAAGAGACTTTCCAGGAGGCAGATCCATTGATTAATGGGAGCCCAGAGCGCTTGGCCGGGGATGCCGTGGACAGGTGGCTGAGCCTTGCCTTACACTTGGTTCTCATTAAAGCTCCCAGACACTCCTGACTCGAAGCCAATACCAGAGCGCGCTCGGAGTTTATCCTACAGGCGCTCGGGGCTGCGTGCTTAAATGAAGGGAAAATTAAGAACGGGGTGGGGGGAGGGATGTCGCCGAGCAGCATCGCGGAGCCGGTACCGGGACAGCCCCNGCCGGTACCGGGACAGCCCCGCGCGGGCGGGCGGTGCGGGGCGGGGATGCGGAGCCCGGATGCGGAGCTCCATCTCCGCGGGGAAGGGTCCGGTGGGGCGCGACCCCCGCGGGGCCGGGATGGGACAGGACGGGACGGGACGGGACAGGAGGGAACAGGAGGGAACAGGACGGGCCGTACCTGGCGGCGGCGGGGCCGGGCAGGACGATGCTCCGGGGCCGGGCGGGAGCGGCGGCGGCGGCGCGGAGCGGAGCAGCGGCGGCCCCAGACGCTCCCTCCCTCCTTCTCCCTCTCCGACTTCAAAGGGCAGCCAAAAGCGCCGGGGCTTCCAGCGAGGAGGAGCCGCCGCAGTGGCTCCCCCCAGCCCGCGCCGGCCGCTCTTATAGCGGCGACGGGGGGGAGGCAGGGGGAGAGCGGGCGGAATTCACACCTCTCGGCCAGGGATGCCCCCACCCCGGTTAACCCCTCGCCTCCCCCGGCGCCGGCCCGCGGCCGCCAGCCGGTTTCCTGAGGCGAGACCGGGGGGGCACAGGCGGGGAGAGCCCGCACCGCACGCATGCGTTCCCGCTGGTCCACGCAGCGCCCGGTCCCCCCGNCGCACGGGCGGGCGGTGCGGGGCGGGGATGCGGAGCCCGGATGCGGAGCTCCATCTCCGCGGGGAAGGGTCCGGTGGGGCGCGACCCCCGCGGGGCCGGGATGGGACAGGACGGGACAGGACGGGACAGGAGGGAACAGGAGGGAACAGGACGGGCCGTACCTGGCGGCGGCGGGGCCGGGCAGGACGATGCTCCGGGGCCGGGCGGGAGCGGCGGCGGCGGCGCGGAGCGGAGCAGCGGCGGCCCCAGACGCTCCCTCCCTCCTTCTCCCTCTCCGACTTCAAAGGGCAGCCAAAAGCGCCGGGGCTTCCAGCGAGGAGGAGCCGCCGCAGTGGCTCCCCCCAGCCCGCGCCGGCCGCTCTTATAGCGGCGACGGGGGGGGAGGCAGGGGGAGAGCGGGCGGAATTCACACCTCTCGGCCAGGGATGCCCCCACCCCGGTTAACCCCTCGCCTCCCCCGGCGCCGGCCCGCGGCCGCCAGCCGGTTTCCTGAGGCGAGACCGGGGGGGCACAGGCGGGGAGAGCCCGCACCGCACGCATGCGTTCCCGCTGGTCCACGCAGCGCCCGGTCCCCCCGGGGACCCGCGGGAGGATGCTGCGCTCCCCCTCCCCGGGGACCCTCCGGAGGATGCTCCTCTTTCCCCGCTCCCCGGGCACTCCCTGCGAGGATGCTCCGCTCCCCTCCCCGGGACCCGGGACAGGACGGGACAGGACGGGACAGGAGGGAACAGGAGGGAACAGGACGGGCCGTACCTGGCGGCGGCGGGGCCGGGCAGGACGATGCTCCGGGGCCGGGCGGGAGCGGCGGCGGCGGCGCGGAGCGGAGCAGCGGCGGCCCCAGACGCTCCCTCCCTCCTTCTCCCTCTCCGACTTCAAAGGGCAGCCAAAAGCGCCGGGGCTTCCAGCGAGGAGGAGCCGCCGCAGTGGCTCCCCCCAGCCCGCGCCGGCCGCTCTTATAGCGGCGACGGGGGGGGAGGCAGGGGGAGAGCGGGCGGAATTCACACCTCTCGGCCAGGGATGCCCCCACCCCGGTTAACCCCTCGCCTCCCCCGGCGCCGGCCCGCGGCCGCCAGCCGGTTTCCTGAGGCGAGACCGGGGGGGCACAGGCGGGGAGAGCCCGCACCGCACGCATGCGTTCCCGCTGGTCCACGCAGCGCCCGGTCCCCCCGGGGACCCGCGGGAGGATGCTGCGCTCCCCCTCCCCGGGGACCCTCCGGAGGATGCTCCTCTTTCCCCGCTCCCCGGGCACTCCCTGCGAGGATGCTCCGCTCCCCTCCCCGGGACCCGCGGGAGGATGCTGCGCTTCCCCACCCCCGGCAGCCCCCGGAGGATGCTGCGCTCCCCTCCTCGGGCGGCAGAACGGTACCTGCTGCCCCTACCCTTCCACCCATCCCATCATCGCAGGGCACCAAAAAACTCCCGGTACCTCCACAGCCATTGTGTAGCCGCATCCTGCCCCTGGGGTGGCCGGGGGAATGGCTGGATACGGGCTGCCAGGCTTTTAATTTCACTTGCTGCTGAAAAATGAACCAAATCCTCAAAGTCCTGGGCTTTTGGTGCTGTTTGGTAAAGCTCAGTGCCAGTCATGCTGCTTGAAACAGTTTCCTGCCATGCAGAAAATGGGGTCAGAAAATTGGTTTGGGGCATGTCAAGAGCTGTTTTGGACGGGGACAAACCCCCTGGTACAGCGACAGCCAAGCACAGGATGTGTCTGCTCTGTGTTTGGGTGTCTGGGAGAAAAGCCTGTGGGGAAGAAGGCCACAGCTACAGTGTGTGCAACTTACATTTGACATATGATATATCTGTCTGTGTTCTGAGGTCTGTCAAATGTGGTGACACTGATTCCTGTGCATTCCTCAGCACATCCCAGCAGCTCTGAGCAGCCCACCTGAACAATACATCCCACCAGACATGCTTTAGCTCCAGCCTTTCCTCCTTCCCTCCCTGCTCAGGGCAAAACCAGTGCTCCCAGCAGGACACTGCACTCAAGGCCATCACTGCAGGTTGTCCCACTGGCTGCTCCTGGACCTTGATGGCAACATTCAGCCCTGTCACCATTTGCCACAGGCCAGGAGCACCCCTCTGCAGGGCCCTGAGGTGACTGTCCCCCCAGCATGGGGCACAGTTTCCCGCACAGCTCCCAGTACCCTGCAGAAATCACAGCGTTGTTAATTTGGACCCAGTCCTCCCAGGGATGTCTGTGTGACAGAGAATCCATCCCAAAAAATTTACATGGGAAATGAAGTCTCCTTTTCTGTTTGGCTAAACGTCTGCCAGCCTGTTCTAATTTACCCAGCCAGGTTGATTTGCAACTTTCAATTTTCCATCGGTTGGCTGTGACCAGGACACTGGGAAAATTTAGCACTTGAGTTCACCCAACTCCTGCATTTCAAAATATCCCAGCTCGAGACATGCAGGAGAAAACCCTTTCCGTTTTGGAACAACCAGGAGGGAAAAGTCTGAACACGAGAGGTTTTAAAAGCATCGAATTATTTCACATTGAAAACGCCAGAGCAGCCTGGGTCCCTGTGAGCCCGGCATCCCCCAGCCTGTGGCTGGGCAGGAGGTGGCACCCCAGGAGATCCCATCCCTTGGGTCCTGCTGCAGGGATGTCCTAGGCTGGAGGAGGAATGCCAGAGGGTGGGAATGCTGATCCCGAGGCAAAGGCTGGGGGAGCCAGCAGCAGGCGAGACACATTCAGTCTGTGCTTCACCAAAACTTCATCAAAGCCAAAGGATTTTTTTTTAATATACTTTTTTTTTTTTTTTATGAAACAGTTGAGATGACTCAGCGGTTTCTGACGCAATCCCCGTTTCATCGGAAAATTCCTAACCAGCTCCTAGTGGCAACTGATTGCTCCCATAAATCACGGCGTTATCCCTGGCCGCGGCAGCGCAGCTTACGCAGCCCCGGCCCGGCCCCGTGAAATCAGCAGGAGCGATGCCATCGCCTCGACGGGAGCAGAACCAGCCCCGAGAGCAAACTGCAGCAGAGAGCAGATCCAAAACACGAGTTTCACATCAGCCAAACCCCGCAGCTTTAACTCCTGCCACCCCAAAATCCCCAGGGACAGCGCTGTCCCCAAAGCCCCGGGGCCGTGGCTGCCGCTGCCGCAGGTACAGCATTAATCACGGCTGGCCAGGCTCAGACAACAGCGGGTTTTATCTCCCAGTTTTTGGCAGGAGCGTTAGAAATGATTTGCAGATGTTATTTACTGCTTTTGGGCTCGCAGTAAATTGAGACAAGATGCACCTGCATGGACAGCGAGAGCCTTTCCCACCCGGGACGGTCGCTGAGGGCTCGTGTTGGACTTTCCCAGGGAAATTTAGGATTTGGATGAGAGTGCCTTATCCAGCTCTGCTCCCTGCATCCTGCACTTGGGCGAGGCAGCCCAGCAATCCGTGTGCTGGCCATTCGCCTCCCGCCACTGCCCCAGGACACGCTGGATGCTTGCCCCGACAGGCACCCCGAGGGACACAGAACAACCCTGCCCCAGGAGGATGCCAGGTTTTCCATGCCAAACCGGTGCCGTGCAGAATGCAGAGTGCAAAAAAACCCCCAAAAAAACCAGCGACAGACACTCCAAAATAACCTTCTCCAGTCGGGGGAGCGTTGCCGGCGACTGGCTGCTGGTTTGGCCAGAGAAGTGCCTGTGGAGAAAAGGAGTTTCCTTGGCTGAAAGGAGTTCAACAAAGCACTGGGCTGGGCACTGGTGCTGCTGGCAGGAGCCAGGGATGCTCAGCTGAGCAGAGAAACTCGGGGTTCTGCAGGATCAGGAGCGAGGGAGGGCTGGGGGATCCCTTTGCTGGGGCAGCTCCTCTGTGGCAGAGGGACCTCCCTCCCTGGCCCGGAGCAGAGAGTGACAGCCAGCTCTGATCCAGGCAGGACACATTGACCTCCTCCCTGTGCTTCCCGTGGCAGGACACTTTTCCATGCTGACCCAAGCACCAGCCCTTGGATCTGCTGGAGCTGAGCACCCCTGAGCCCAAAGCACATCCCTGGAGCAAGCCCTCCATGTACCACAGGACCTGCTCTTGGTGAGCCAGAGCCATGGATATGGAGCTCCAGCACCATTTTCCCAGCCAGATCAGCCCTTTCCTGGCTCAGCCCTTGCACTGGCACAGCAGATGGGATGGCTCTGCTCTAGCCAGGTCCCCCAAAATGCCTGCCCAGGTCCAGGAGTGTGAGCGTGGTCAGAAGTCTGTTGGCCCAGGACGCCCCAGCAGCTCCATCTTCCCTCAGGGATGAGACAGCTGATTGGTTTTCTTCCTTTTTAATCCTGACTGCAGAAGTGATGCATTTGTTTGACACTTCTGCAGTTATTTCCAGGCCAGACTGGTGTGGCATGGGCAGATTAAAGCTGTCCACGGAGCGTGTGAGGTCCCTGCACGACCAGAACTTTGCCAAGGGGATCAAAGCCCCCCAAAAAGCCCCTGGCAGCCAAGAGTTGCAGCTGTGGCCCACCACTGGGTAACTAAAACAAGCAAGAGGAGACCAAAAGAAGTGTTCTTTAGAGGCAGAAGTGTTCTTTAGTCCCTTGCAGAGTGACCTGCGGTGCAGTGTTGGGCAAGGCAGCTCGTCCCTGCGTGTCCCCACGCTCTGGGGATGGGGCTGATTTATGTCATGTTGGCATGAGGGTTTCATCTGAGGAGATTTGCAAAATGTTGAGTCAAACTGAACCAGCCAAAGCCACCGAGCTGCTCCCACCATCAGATTCCTGTGAAAAATATCTCTGGGCAGTTTGAAAGCCACAAGCGACCATGGTGACCCCAGGTATGGCCATGGCTGTGGAGTTCCAATGCTTTCAAGAGCCTCTTTTTTCTGTGCAGACTTCAATCTCACCTGTCCCCAAAGGTTACACATTCCTGCAAGAGCCTGGAGAAGCTTCCAGGCGAGTCAGGCTCGGTTTGAAATTTTAGCTATTCAAACATTGAAGAAAAAAAAGTACAAAGCCTTTTCTTTGAATGGAATGAGTCTGACATGGAAGTTGAGAAGTATTGTGCTGAGGGCCATCAGCTATGCAGCCCTGCCAACCACAGGCATTCAAAATCCGTGAGTCAGACTCCCCAAAAACCCTAAGACTGGTTTCATTCCCTTTTTGGATTTTGAGCCTTGAAGCATCACAGCTTCAAGCGTTTCTCTGCAGAAAATGACTTTTTTTTTGACCAACAGGGTGAGAGCTGAGACCCTCAACGTTGTTACTGGGCTCCAGGAGTTATGACTGTAAAAAAAACCCATTAAACACCATGAAATGAGCAATAAACCCCTGCACTGCCTCCATGAATTTGGCAGTGGGGGGCTACTCCAGGACACCTCAAAGGAAGGAGCGATGGAAAACTGGTGACAAGAAATCAGATGTCCTCATCATTAATGGTGACATGCTTGTCATGGGCCATGACAGGGCTGAGAGTAAAAGGAAGAGTGAAAAAACCCTAAGGAAAACAGCAGCAGGAATACCTGTGAGCAATATGCATAATAGGTTTATTCAACAGGGAGACAGGAAAGGGATTTTTTTTTTTAAGGGTAAGTATTCAGCTAAATGGGGCCAGGCCTTAGGGAGAATGGGTATTTTAAGTGGCAATTTATTCCAGTAATAAAATGAGGAGGATGCAGGTGCTTTGGCAGGGCTGGGCCTGGGTGGTCAGAGCTGGGGCTGCAGCAGCTGGTGGCTCTGCCTTCATGGGGCTCCTTTCCCTGGTGCCAGGGCCATGTCTGGGTTCCAGCTGGCCAGAAAGTGTTCCCCACATCAGGATCTCACCTCCAGCCCAGATCAGAGGCAGCAGTGGGTGGGGAGAGCTGTTTTATCCAGGTGCTGCTGCCATCCCTTCTTCAGCTAGGCAGCAAAGGGCTCGTGCTCATGGGCTGCTCCAGGCACCAGGTGCTTCCACACCAGGAGGATTCTTGATCAAAAAAAGACAAGAAATCTTCACAAACTGGATGGTGCAGTGCTGGTCAGATTGCTCAGGGCTCCTCAGGGCTCTGCCACATCAACCTGCTGAGACCAGGCCTCCATCCAGCTTGTCACCATCAGAGTGCACAAGCTGAAGGGTTGTGGGGGTGAAAAATTAAACTCTGAAGTAATGGGAGTGGTAAAAAACACTTTGCAGCATCACAGTCCTTCAAACTGCAACCCCAGGTAGAAGTGCAGCTTCACTCTTTGTTTTTGGGCCACTAACACCAGTATTTCCAGCCTGGCAGTGACTGGTGACACTCAACAGAGCAGGTTTAATTCTGACCCAGTCTACACCACAGGCAGATGAAAGATCATCCCATACTTACCCCAAGGAGAAAATACTCTCAATACTCTCAGCTGGCACAGCCCCCTCATCCCCTGTTCCAACATACACTGCTTTCAAACCATCACCCTCGTATTAAAAATAAAACAAAACTCTCTGTGTCTCTTTCCTCCACTGCAACGTCTGAGTTGAAAGGGTAGAAGTGCTTGCAGAAAGCCATGGTTAATGTTACCCTGGAAGGATCCAGGACAGCATACCAGAACCCGGGTTTGGCATCTGGGAGCCACTTTTCAGCCATATATATCACCGTTCCTGCATGCACGCCGATCCACACAAAATTAGCCCTGTGGAATGCAGATTTAAAAATTCCCTTTCCAGCAGCACTTAAAGGCAGGAGCTAAAATTTGCTCTTTCTCCATTTCCTACCTGTTTAGGAAAGAAGGAACAAAGTCCTGGCCCTTTGTTTTTTGGGTTCCTTCCCGGGAAGGTTTGCCCAACCCACGTCTGCACCGAGGTGTTCGCAGCCTGAACAAAGACCTTTTAAGCAGCAGCAGAAGCAGCTCCTGCCAGGAGCTCACCACCTGCCTGCCCCTCTCCTCCCCATTTATTTTGGGGGCTCTTTTTCAATAATAGCTGAAACACGTGTGCAACCCGGTGGGAGTTTTCCCCCCCCCCCCATGCCTACAGCTCTGGCTGCAACCCAACCTCCAGCCCAGGGTGTGCAGCTGGGAGAGAGAAAAAAAAAATAGAATAAAACCCCAACAACCTGTGGAATGTTTTCTTGCTCCTGAGAGCTCCAACACTTCCCTGCCTGCCATGGCTGGCACTTGCTGCATCCAGCAGCCAACGGGGTTTCCTTTCCAGTGGGAGCCAGCTGGATTTTGGGCAAAGGCTGGGGGTGAGGGGGATGTATTTAACAACTGCCTGATGGGATTTTTCACCTGATGCCGTTTGCCTTGTGCACAGCCACCACCCTTGCACGTCCCTGTTGCACAACTGCCGTGTCCTCACAAGTGGTGTGGGGCTGCTTTGCACCCACATATGGAGGTTTGCCCTCAGCAGCAGGTTTGGAGCTGGGATTTCACCTCTCTGCCATCCATCTCACAGCCACAAAAGCAGGGCAGATGATGTTTTCATAGCCAGCAATCCAGAGTGGTTTGTGAAATCTCTTAACCCCAAATCTGCTCAAAACCCCCCTGAGGACAAGCCCTGCTGTGCCCCACAGCACTGTCCTTGGTCCAAGCAGATCATGAACACAGAATTAGGGATTCATCTGAGGACGTGGCCCAAAAAAGGAGCAGGATACTTTGGATGTGCTGGAGCTCTGCTTTCAGCTCAGGGCTGGACACCTGGGGAGCATCAGGGTATTTATGTGCTGGCTTGGAGGGATTAATTTTCACAGTAAATAGGGACATCAGAGTTTTTCAATATTTATTGGTCAAGATTCAGTTTTGCAGAGTTTTGTGGTAAGTTTATAGCCTGCCCAGGCAGGAGGGCGGCTGGAGATGTGGTGTGGGCAGCATCCCGCGGAGGGATGATGCCTGCAGCCAGCCAGGGAATGTGGATGGCTCCTGAAGTATCAGCTAAAAACGGGAGCCCTACCCCGCTCATCTGAGCCGTGCCCCGGGGAAGGCTCTCGGCACAGAATCAATGCTTTAACGCTTTGTGCCATTCCCTGAACACACACACACCCCCACTCCCCCTCCAGAGCCCTTTCCAACGTACTGGAGTGGTTTAAAGAGGATTTTTTTTTTTTATCCGTGAATGCCTGTCTTTCCTCCAGACCCCCTCCCGGGGGACAGGCGAGCCCGTCCTATCAGCCCCAGAAATGGTGGCTCCTATCAGAGCTCCCACCCTCCTCCCCAAAGCCGCAGCCACAAAGGCTCTTGCTCAAGCGTAGCATTCCTGCTCCCTGTGTCCCGGGAACAGCTGTGCCGAAAGGATGCCGAGAATCCCTGCGAGGCTCCAAGGAAAAGATATTAACGCAGGGGGGGAGCAGCAGCGATATAATAAAAAGTCATAATAAAAGAGAGAACCACTGAGTGGATTAGCAGCCCAAACGCCGCTTGGCTTTTGGTTTCCTTTCCTCCAGCTTTCCTGCGCCGCACGACAATCCGCTCAAATTCCTCCAGCCCGGAGACGCTCGGCTCCTGAATTTCAGACAGAACTCCTGGAGGTGGCCAGGCTGAAAAGGCTGAGGGCACGGCTGGGAAATTTAACTGCACTGAGCTCCACGGAGGGCACGTAGGCACTGGCAGCAGGCGTTGGGTGCTGTGTCACACCAGCACCCCAGGTCTGTGCCCAGGTCTGTGCCCCCTGGGGAAATAAAAGGCAGGTTTGGAGCTTGGTGTGTATTTCTCAAGTGCACAAAGGTCGTAGGAAACATACCACTGTTTTAAAAAAATCTGGTGCCTGCCACGTACCAGTTCTTCCTTTGTGGAAATGCAGAGCAGAGAATAATAAAATAATGCAAGGGATCCACTGGGATAATTGAGTTCAGCTCCTGACCCTGGTCCTGTCCCTGGCCACCAGAGAGGAGAGATCAGTGCCTGGCCCTCCACTTTGTGAGGAAAGAAGATGGATTTTCCCTGCTGGACTGCTCCAGCAGCACTGACCCAGGCTCGACACGGGGGCAGTGGGATGCAGGGGTGGGATGTCCCCATGAGGAGCGAGCAAACCCAGAGCCTTCACCCACCATGCACCCAAACCCAACACCCAGCACAAGGCTTGCGAGGACAACATTCCCTTTTACTCCTTCACATCCAGGACGGTTTTAGGGGCACAGAGCATCTGCTGCCCGGAGCCACCGGCTGTGTCAAGAATTCGGGATGAGACGGCAGCGAAGGCGGCGGCTGCGGCGGTGGCAGCTGTTCCCTGCCCGCAGCCCTCCTGCCACGCAGGGCATTTAAATTTTAAAGCACACTCCCCAGGCTGCTTTCTCCACCATTCCTGCCCTGCTCTCGGGAGCTGCTGGCCCACGAGGCACCCATGGGCTCGCTGGTGGCCAAGCTCCTTCTGCCCACCCTCAGCTCCTTGGTTTTCCTCCCCACCATCAGCATCGCGGCCAAGCGGCGTTTCCACATGGAAGCCATGGTTTACTTCTTCACCATGTTCTTCGTGGCGGTAAGAAGGTCCCAATTTCCCCTCTCCCTGCATGTTTCACCCCCCGCAAATGCTCTCCCGTACCACTGAGGAGCTGATTCACCCAAGAGCAGCCAGCACAACCCTTAAAATATCCCTTTTTAGTTATTTCCCACCGTGTGTGGTGCTGAGCAGCTGATTCTCCAGTTTAGGATGTCCTACAGTGTGGCCTTACAGGGATTTAGTGGTGTTTTATGGCTGAGATTAGGGAGAAGGTCTGGGTGCAAGGAGCCTTGACTGATTTGCAATGCTTTGGAGCTGGCTTTTCTCTTTGTTTTACAGCTGCTAAGTGGCCATGCTGAATTTGGGCTTTAAATTGCCTCCAGAATCTCTTGTTCTGCCTCTGTCATTTTAGCCAAAAGCGCATAGTAGTCAAATTATTGATTTTGCAATTGCCAGCTGGGGATGGGAGCAATGCTGGAGTCAGGGGAGTTTCTGCACTGGGAAAGGAGAGACTAAAACATGCTGAAATATAATAATTATTAACCCTTTGTGGGTCGAAATATGTGTTTTACCAGGCTGTGATTCTCTGACCTTCCTTTGTGTGAAAATAATGAGTGAAGAAATGTCTGTACATATATAAAATATTCCTATTCCTGCTCCCAGCCATGTGCTGCCCTGGGCTTTGTACCCTTGCTAAGTGACTAATGCTGAGCACCCAAAGCAGCATTCCCACTGGAAAAAAATCTCCTGTTTGACTACATTTCAATGATCTGCTAAAGAATATGAAGGAAACAGCTCAGCAACCCAGCTGATGTTGCATTTCCCACTAATACCCACCCATCTCAAGGCATCTTGTGAGGGTTGGGACATTCCTTGTACAAAGAAACTGAGGTAGGGAGTAGATAAAGGATCTTCCAGTGTGAAAAGCTCTTCCACAGGGCTCAGAATCAGGATCCACAGAACATCATTGACCACTTGAGCTGATTAAAGCACGATGCAGGGGGAGAAATTCTGCCAGTTCTATAAAAACTACAGGACCAGTTAATATGAAAACATCCCTGAGCCCCCCATCCCAGCTCCCCAGGGAAGCCAGACATCTACAATTTCATTTTGCACTGGGTCTGTGTCTACTCCACCTCCCCGAGAAGTCAGTAGGAAAATTGGCACGTGCTTCGATGGGAGGTGGAACAGGTCCTCTCCGAAGAGATTGAAGAAGCAAAATATCCCTGAGTGGGGAAGAGAAAAAGGGAAAGGAGGGAGAGGCAGCTGCCAGCGTGGTGAGGAGGGGGTTGGAAGGGCAGCAGCTGCTGCTGCTGCTGCATTTTTTGTAGCATCCCACTCCTCCTCCCGCAGGAGAGCTGAACAGAGCAGTGAAAGCACATGGCCGTGGCAGACAAGTGCCAGGAACACGCTTTGCCTTCCACCCTTTCTTCCCCCCAGCTCCAGACTCCCCGAGCCCAATCTCAAGTAGGGAGAAGAATTACAGCCATGGTGCAATCTTTTCTAGAAGCTGCAGCCAGCCAGAGGGCTCGCAGCAATTCCCATTATAAATTATATCAGCATTCCCACCGGGCCGTGACAGCGAGCAGCGTTCCAAGGGCACCCAGCCAGGCGGAGCAGGGACTTCTTCAGGAACAGCAGAGCTCCATCAGTGGTGCTGCCACTGCAAAAGCTGCAGGGCTGAGGGCTGGCAGGGAAAGGAGAGAGCCAGGCAAACACTGGGAGCATTCCTCTGATTGCACTGGAAAATGTCTCTTGGCGTGGTCTGCGTTTATGTTGCATGACAATGAGGGTTTTTTGCAAATAACCTAATCAATGAGCTAATGGGCAGGAACTGGTGGTTTTTAAGGGAATGCACTAATGAGTGAATTCCCCAGTATTCAGAGTCTGGCCATATAAACCCTGTTTAGCCTGGACAGTGACCTGGCATCCATACACATTTCATCAGGACACTCATTCTGAATTGTTTTACAAGAATCTTTCGCAATTAAAACCACAACCTCAGAGTCCTCCTTCTGCTGGAGAGGCCGTCCCAAAGCAGCTTGGTCATCAGATTGCAAATTCTGGCCAAGAGGCAAATTAAGGCCTGTCTTAGTTTGTACTAAGAAAGAAGAATGCTGATTCTTGGGCAATTTGCAACTGGGAATGATGACATTATCACTCAGATATATTCGTTACTGCATATCAGTGATCCTGGCGTAGCTGACACTGTTCTGGCCTGGCTGGTCATCCTCTCAGCAGCTACACTATTTCAAACCAGTTGATAAGAGCCTTTACCTTACTGGTATGTGGGTAAGAAACTGGTTTTCTAATAATTTTTTCTTTTTGAATAGTTTTACCACGTTTGTGACGGCCCCGGGTTATCGGTGCTGTGCTTTATGCGCTACGACATCCTGGAGTACTTCAGCATCTACGGAACAGCCCTGTCCATCTGGGTGTCCCTGATGGGTAAGAACTGGTCTGTTGTGGCTCCTGAAAGCTGCACCACTGGCAGGAAGGGCTGGATTTGTCAGGGTGGCTGGTGGGACAGTCAGTGGGGACAGTCCCCAGAAATGCCGCTCGCTCTGAGCTGCACCTGAGCTGCCACTGAAATTGTCCTTTGTGGAAGTCTGTCTGTGCTATGGATTAATTCAGTTTTGTATCATTAACACCTTGGAAAGTCTTTGTAATTGCTGGGGTCCAGACATGCAACTGTCCTGGGTGGTGGCTGGGGACGTTTTGCTCCTGGAGATAAAGGGCTGTGGCACCTGCTGGTGGTGTTGGTTGGGTGTTCCTCTGCCTGCACCAGTTCTCACACATGTCCTCTGCTTCAAATGACAGTAACACACTGGCAGCCTTGTGCTGCAGTTCAAGGCAGGATAAGACTATGAGATGGCTGAGTCTGAAACCTCATATACCAGGGAATTTCCCATTTCTCTTCGTTTTCCCCATAGCAGGCCCATCAGCTTGTCTTGCCTCGCTTAGGGGCATTAAGAAATGCAGAATCTCCCACTTCCCTTGGTGGCATGAGAATCAAAGTGGTTTAGTCAAAACAAACATAACTTCCTGGTTTATCAAAAGCCTGCTCTGGGCTGATGGGAATATTAGATCTGCTTAGAAAAAGCAGAAATTTATTTCACTTCCTTTTTACTGTAAATCCCGCCCCTTGCCCTGTTATTCAGTTTTCCTTTTCCCACATTTGCTTCACTCTCTTTTTCCTCATTTTGTTCCTTATTTGGCACTGAAACAAAATATAATAGAAATGGAAAAAAATATGAGAAAAGCAAAATGTTCAAACCTATTATTTTCCCATTCTGTCACCATGATTTTTGGAAGGCTGTGTGTATTGGTGGCAAGAGAAGACAGCAGGGTCAGGAGAGAGAGATATTCCAACAAACAAAGGTTTTGCTCAAAAATTTGGACCATTCCTAACCAGTGCCCACTCCAGACAGAGTTCCCATTTCTCCCCACAAGGAGCTGGAGTCAGCACTCCAATGTACAGCTCCAAAATGCCCACAGGACTTTCTCCTCTGCTGTCCCTGGGATGATGCAGGACCTCCAGCAGGGATGGGGTTCCTGCAGCCTCAGAGCCCAGCAAGAGCAGAGGTAACACCCCTCAGCTGGGCAGATCCATCCTGTGGGGATGCAGGAGCACCCCCCTTCCAAGGCATGCAATAGGATAAATTTTCCATGCAGGGAAAAATGTGTGGGGAAAATATTACCCTTAGAAATAAATGCCTCTGTCCCATCAAAATGTGAGTCCCAAGGGGGGCTCCCCCACTGCTCAGGGCACCTCAGTGCTCTCTGCTCAGCTAGAAAAGGCAACGAAGCAAATCATTTCCAAAGGGCATTTTCAGTGGATAACAGCAGTGTCAGGGTAGGTCAGAGCTGATTCAGACACTTTGGCTCCTTGCAGCAAAATTCAACTTGATTGCTTCATTACTGCGTTCAAAAACCTCGCAAAAAAAAAAAAAATACAAATCCTGGACTACGAGGTTGAAAATATTGACCCGCTGGGAAACAACAGAGATTAACATGCGGACATGATCCCTTAGCCAAACTGCCCATAAAAGCACGATCCAAGGACATGGAAGGTGTGGTGACTGCAGCCCAGGGAAGCCTCTCTCTGTGGCTTGTAAAGCCCAAGCGCACATGTGCGGACACAGACCCTCGGGCAAACTTCCCGGAATGCAAATCCAGGACAGCCATAACACAGCTGTGCAAGCTGGAAAAGCATGGAGCCCATTGGGATCCATAACTTTTATCAGTTATTACCCCATTCTGTGCTAAACAAAAGCCTCTAATAATTTACTCACAGTGGTGACTTCCAGCTTGCAAACCCCGGGCAGGTGCTGGTGAGGCCGGGCAGCCGGGACCCCATGGCACCAGTGGGGGAGTCCCACTGCACTGGGGTGGTGGAGCCTGTGCCAGAGTGAGCTGGCAAGTTTGGGAAGGCTGGAGGTGCAGGACGAACCCAAGAGCTGATTGTGGGCTCGCAGGGCATTAGGGTTTCTGCAATCGCCTCTGAATCCTGGGTCAAGGAAAAGCATAGAGTGGTTGAAAGTGGGAAGGGATTTTAAAGCCCATCTTGTTCCACCCCCTGCCATGGACAGGGACACCTTCCACTATCTCAGGTTGCTCCAAGCCCCATCCAACCTGGCCTGGAACACTTCCAGGGATGAGGCAACCACAGCTCATTTGGGTAGGGAATCTCCTTTAAGCTTCCTCGTGCAACACCGAAATAAAACCCCAACAATCAGCTCCTGGACCCACCACTCAGATGCCTCAGGATGGTTTGCTTTGCCCCATGTGCCTCAGTTTCCCTAGCAGTGTGACATGAGAAGGGAAACCCAGACACGGATACAACCCAGGGCAGGTGAGAGAGACTCCAGGAAGGCCCTAGGGGAGCAGCTGAAAAAGAGGGGCTGTGAGCTGATGCTCTCTGTTGTTGGTCCCTCAGCCCTGGCAGAGTTTGACGAGCCCAAGAGATCGACCTTCATCATGTTTGGTGTCCTCACCATCGCCGTGAGGATCTACCACGACCGCTGGGGCTACGGCGTCTACTCGGGCCCCATCGGCACGGCCGTGCTGGTGATCACGGTCAAATGGGTACGGGGGGCACTGGGAAGGGCTTTGTGGGATGCTCCTGGCGGGGGAAAGGGCTGACCCCTGCATGGAGGAGTCCAACCTGTGCTGGTGATTTCCTCCTCAAGATGCAGCTCTCAATCTCACAGTGATTTCTCCTTTAAGCTGAGCAGAAGGCAGGCAGACAGCAGCCTTCGTGATAAATGCCAGATTCGATCGGTCTGAGCAATCTACCACATCTCCTGTCCCTGCATTTCTAATCAGGAGGAACGTATTTATGGAGTTTTTACAGCTACTCAGAGGCAGAGGGATCTGGTAAACTGCCCCAGATCCGGGCAAGATGTGGATAAAAACTCGGTGATAAAGTGGGGAGGAATCTGTCTGCAGTCTGCCTGAATCCAGCTGGGACAGTTGGGCACAGTGCTGCAGTCTGTGCCCCACACACAGCACGTGCTGTGGAGCCAGCTGGGAGTGAGGTGGGGAAGCCACTGCAGGAGTGGGAAAGGAGTGGTGGGATAAAGGTGATGCCAAACATCGTGGAAATACAGTGGTGCAAGTCCCAATTATAAACTGTCACTAAGCCAGCAGCTAAAAGTATGTGGCCACCATGGGGAGGGGATGGGCAAGGAGGAGACCAAGGCACAGGAGCACCCTGCATCCTCCAGCCTGCAGATGCTGTGCTGGAATCTGCTCTCCCATAGACTGGGTTTGTGAAGGCACACGCTCCCTGAGCTGGCTTTGGGGCTGAATATAAAAAAACAGTATTATTACAAGAAATGAGGGGGGAGCAGCCAGCTAAATCCGCGTGAATCCACTTGGTGTGCTCTCTCCTTCCTCCCAGCTGCAGAAGATGAAGGAGAAGAAAGGGCTGTATCCTGACAAGAGTGTCTACACCCAACAGATCGGTCCTGGCTTCTGTTTCGGGGCGCTGGCATTGATGCTGAGGTTCTTCTTTGAGGTACCTGTGTGCACAGTCACCCTCCCCGACTCCACAAGGTGTAAGGGACATCACCAAGGGAGGGACATCCCCACTCACACCACTGGGCTGCATCCAGCCTTGCACAAAACCCAGCTCAGGCGTGGGGCTCCAGGGGTGGCATGCTGGGGTCTGGCAGCAGGGACAAAGTTCCCTCCATGCTTGTCGCCATTCCCTGATCTATTCGGGGCAGGTGTGACAGCAAGTGGCACACAGGGTGATGCTCTGTCTCTTTTCCCCCATTCAGTGAGTGACAAGGACATGGGATGTGCTTTCCTCAGGCACAAGTGGTCCTCAGAATGGCTTTGTCAAGTGCAAGCAGGGTTTTTTGGAAACTGGGCACGGGTGACTTAAGGACACCTCACAGCGACGCAGCAGGGACTGGATCCAACCCAGGCATGGCCGGATCCAGAGCTGGCTCACGCCAAAGAAAAGCCTCTCAGTGACTCCCAGGGGCACTTGATCCTGTGTTTATATCCTTCTGCTCCTGCTGCTGGCCAGTCCCCCCGTCCTGCTCCAAAGGGTCCGTGTGTCCTGCCGGGCAGGCGATAACCCCCCGACACAGCTGCCGGCCGTGCCTGCGCTCAGCCCCGCCGTTACGGCTGCTCTGTGCTTTGGGAGCTGCGAGATACAACCTCACAGGCATCCCCAAGGATTATTTTTCAAAGCATTTAGTAATTGCAAATTCTAGCAGAACATAAAAATGTCACTTAGCAGAAGCCGCCTCCCTGCGCGCCCCGACCTCGCCGCCGTGTCCTTTGCGGGGTAATGAAACACTTCATTCAAGAATTGGGAAATGTGCAAATTAGAACGTGTTAAATCCCCTTTGCTTTAGTGTTTCTTTTTTTTTTTTTTTTTCACTGGAAATCCTTTCTTCTCTGACAGCAAAGGGAGGCAGAAGGTTCAGGCATCTTTTTTATCCCCTTCCTTTTGGCTACTTGTAGAAATTTAATGTCGCGCAAGACCCCAGCCTGCTGCTCCCGCTTCTCACTGCGCTCTCCCTGCCTGCAGGAGTGGGATTACACCTACGTGCACAGCTTCTACCACTGTGCCTTGGCCATGGCCCTCGTGCTGCTGCTGCCCAAGGAGAACAAAAAGGCTGGGAGCGCCGGGACCCCCGCCAGGCTGGACTGCTCCACGCTCTGCTGCTGCGTCTGAGCCCCCCGGGCAGGCTGGGCACACCGTGTTCCTGCTCCTGGCTGATGGAGGGCTGCAGCCCAAAGGAAAATGCCTGCCTGCTGGGTTTTCCTCTGGCACACCGGCATCTTTTCCCACCAGCTCCGTGCCCGCTCTGGGATTTTCTCCCCAGGGAAGTTTCCTGAGTAACCTGGTCTAGTGGAAGGTGTCCCTGAGCATGGCAGGGGGATTGGAACAAGATGGGCTTTAAGGTCCCTTCCAAACCATCCTGTGATTCACTTCTCCACCATCAGCCCTAGCAAAGCTTGCACTTCCAGTTTGGTACATATCCATATTCTCCCTGAAGGAGCACTCAGCTGGGCTGTGACCTGTCCCCTGCCCCAGGAGACCCCTGCACTCCCAGGCCATCTCACCTTCTTCTGGGCTGTCCTGAGCACTGACCTGGCAGGACCCAAGTTGTCCCCTCCATGCAGGTTTGCCCAGCCCATGCACACAAAGCTTTGTTTGCAACACCCAGTTTAACAGAACCTGTATTTTTTGTGAGATATTAACTATTTTATTTATGCATTCTCTTGATGTAAATAATATATACTAACAAAGACCTTGCCAGTGTGCAATGCCAGCATTTCTTCAGCGGGGTGGGAAACTTTCCAGCTCCACTCAGCTCAGTCGAGGGCAGATGCCAATTCCAAAGCAGAGCTCTGGGCATGGCCACCACAGCCCCTCAAACCTGGAGGGACCTGCAACACTGGGCACTTTGTCCTTGCAGACCTGCAGGCGCAGGCAGCAGGTGCCTCATTGGTATGGAAAGTACATGGAAAATGAGAGGCAGAGAAAAGAAGCTCCTGGAGGGAGGGGGAAGGGCTGTAAGCCTATAACATCTCCTCTAACAGACTATTTACTGTAGCAGAAGTGTATGATTTATTTAGACTGTCTGGGAAAAAGGCCAAGACTATATGTCATGGACAATTAGAGCAGTATTGATATACAGAGATGTCCACAGAAAGCCCACATTAAGCCTGGGTTTCTCTGGAAGAGAAATCCACCCCAGTCATTCATCAGAGCAACTTCCTGTGATGGGGCAACAACCAAAACTGAATGAGCTTCCAACAAAAATAGAAATGAATTATGAACCCCCCAAGCATCCAAGAGTCACTGGCAAGCGGTGGCACAGCTGATGCAGCTGCATGCAGAGGCAGAGCTAGCAAAGAGCTTTCAAAGGGTTCCCCAGCACCTAAACCAACACAGCTCCATTCCCTCCCAGCATCCAGCCCCTGGGATGTTTACAAGATGCTCTCAGGGTTTGCATGCAAGGCTTTGTCATTGCTCGCACGCTACTGGAGCTCTTTGCCATGTGAGGGCTGCTCAGGGTGGCCCCAAAAAACAGGCCCAAGTGCTCTGATTTGGAGTGAAAAAGTAGCTCAGCACTGCCTGCAAGAGATGCCTCTGAGGGTGTACAGCAGTTTCCTGAGGGGTCACCCCCATGGGCATCCCACAGCCACGCTGGCTCTTCCTGGGTGTTTGTCACCCCAAATGCAAATACTCCACACTGACCCTCCTCAGGATCCTGACCAGCAGTGCCAGCAGCCTCCCTCACTTGCTCCAGTCACTGATCAGAAGCTCCTTCACCCTAGCAGCTCATTTTGGGACTGTTTGGTCGCTCCTGGGCTGCAGTGACAGGCACAGCCCTGCAGCAAGCCCTGGGGACATGGGCACTGTGGGCATGGTGAGAGCCTTGTGAGGGCCCAGTGCTGGGAGGAGGGCACTGGGTGACCACGACACCCAACTGGGGCTGAGCAGGAGGGACCAAAGGTTGGCAAACCCCATGCAAACAAGGAGGGCATGTTACCTGAGGAGCAGCTGAGTAGATAAAACCTCCTGCTCACACCTGCCACATATTCAGCTGCAAAAAAAAAAAAACCCAAACTGTCTTGCACACAGCAAAATCTCAGGGAAGCTCTGCTTTGTCCCCTCCTCTCCTTGCTGATGCCCTAGGGCGATGCTCCAGCTCTGCCAACCACGCACCCCAGTGCAGGGCCAGCACCCAGCCTTGGGACTGACACACACCTGGGCACACCCACAGGGTCCCTGGCCTGGCACCAGCCCCGAGCTGACGGCAGCACCCAGCACCCCGACACCAGAGAAAGGTGCAGGGCTGGATCCACTACCCCGTGCAGGATATCCCCTGCAACACCAATACAGGGAAATATTATAAACATCTACAGCAACGTAGACAAAACAGTCTCTTGTAACCTTTTAGCGCTGCCGAGAGCTTTGCCTGTAAGAGCTCTTGAGCCCCTGCCAAAAATTCTGGCTGTTTTCATAAGAGTAGGTGTTTTCGTCTAAGGTGCAGTCTGAGTGCTGTGACCTTTGTCATGTCTGCTACTGAAATTTCCTGCTTCTCTGTTATTCTCTTCTTTGGTAAGATGAGATGAAACCCAAAACTTTTATTGCCCCTTTTAAAGTGTCTTTATAGCTCCCCGTCTACTTCATATACTGTCTTACTCTCCAATGCTGGGATATTACTTATGGGATCCGGGCTTGATGCTGCAAAAGGCATTTGGGTTTCACGAAGCCCAAACCGCCTGGGCTTTTTTAAGATCAGCCAGAGTGGGGGGGAAGAAAAAAAAAGACAGAAAAAAGGAAAAAAAGGAATGAGAGGGGAGGGACTGGGCTTTCTGCTCCGGAGGCATCGGCATCTGCTACCAGCGCAGCCTCCCCCGCCTCTGCCAGGCCTCCCCGGGCAAAAAAACCCAAAATTTGCTTTGTGTCTGGGTCAGCATGGGGTGCCCATGGATCCCGTGGGGATGGCATTGCAGAGCATCTCTTCCCCTGCCTCCATCCTCTGCCAGCTGTGCCCCGGAGCCGGCAGCTCAGATGTGGCCGGACAGCACAGCTGGTGCCAAACATGGTGTGCAGCAGCTGGGGCACATCTGCCCTGGAGCTGGCACAGGGGGAGGCCAGCCCTGCTTGGGGGGGGTCCCATGTACCCCATTTCCCAGCCCAGTTCTGATATCAGGACAGAAACATGAAGGATGTGTCCCTGGGGAAGGGTTGTGGGTGCCGAGGCTCCGTGCTCCCAATCCCGTCCCTCAGGCTGTGGAGCATCACCTCCCCATCATCCCTGGTGACAAAGATCCTTGAGGTCTCATCTGCACGCTCCCCTGCATCCCCGCTGCAGTGGGAGCAGGGATCTGTGTGCCAGAGGGGACAGGGCTGGTGGAACTGTCCCCTCCAGGGGACATTCCTCCACACTTGCCTGTGGCAGGGCTGGCGGAGGAGGGAATCAGGACCTACTCCTGCTGGAGGGGAGGCTTCCAGAGATGTCTAGTCAGGCCCAGTGCCAGCTAATCTTCCAGGCAAACTTTATCCAGATCCTTTTGGCTGCAGAAAGGGAAAAACCAGCCAGACCCAAACATAAAAGCCTGGTTTCTGCTGCCAGCTGCATGGGGCACTCCAGAAAAGCCTTATCACCATGTGATTTTGAGACACAGCTTCGGCTTTTTTTCCACATGCTGCTCTTCCCTCCTCACCCTCCCACTGTCATTCCTCCATGCATGTTCAGGTATTGAAACCAGCCAGGTTAATGCAGATGGTGGGGCCAAGGTTTTCCTTGTACCCACTTAGCTGTCAGGCCACAGTGACACCACCCCACTTCAGAGAGTGGTGCTGCTCCATCCTGAGGCACCAGGAGTTCACTGGGAGCAGCCTTCTCCCTGGAACTGCTAAAGGAACCAAAGTTTCCCCTGGAAATTCAAGAGTGGTGGTAGGGGCAGGAGCTCTGTGGGGAGTCCAAGGGAGAACTCTTGCCCCGGGGTCCTCCATCACCCTCCAGCTCTGATGTGCCTGTGCCCTGTGAGAGGGATAAATCAGGTCTGCAGGGACAAAAGGACACCAGCCATGTCCTACACAGCTCTGGGGCTCCACAGCCCCAGGACATGGTGCAAATGCACTGTGAGAACCCAGCCTTCTCTGTCAGCCTGGGAAAAAAAAGGGAGATGGAGCAACTGAAGCACCTATTTGGGACCACTTGGTATCTCTCAGCTTTGCTCCAGCTATCCCAGCCCCAATGAACACCCTTTTTGGGTGCAAAAAGAAGGTCTCCTGCTCTTCTGAGCAGTCAGAAGGCACATGGGAGCAGCAGGATGGAGTTAGGGCAGAGGCAACCACAGGAATCAGTGAAGTGGTACCTCCTGGGAGGGTGCAAATCTGCCTAACCCAGCATTTATGGCAGAAAAAACACATTAATGCATCAGGATTCTGCTTAAAATGCCACACAATAGTCCAGCACATTTCTCTCCCCTCCTTTTTCCTCTCAGCAAGATTCTCCACCAAAATTCCTAGCCCAGCTGGTGCGGGCAGCCCCATCCCAGTGCCAGGGGCAGCACTGGGGTATTTTTGGAGCACTGCAGACAGACTGAGCCACTCAGCTCCGGGGTGGTTTTGGGAACAGAGGAGCTCAGCTGCAGCACCACAGCCAGCCTGGGGTCCTGCAGGAGCCCCTCACACCCTCCAGGTGTCCTCTGTCCTGGCAGCACCAGACACAGACGTGGCTGTGCACTCAACCCAAGTGACCAAACCCTGCCGTGGGGCAAGGCAGATGTGATGCAGCTTGTAGTGCATCAGAGGGGAAAGTTGGTGACTTTTTTTTAATGCATAAAATATTTTTATGTATAAAATAAAAGCATACAAATTGAGTGACTAAGCGTGTGTTAGCTATGAGACATGGATGATCCTTTAAAAACATGTTTGACTAATTTTCTGCTCTGTTCTGGGTTTGCATTTCCTACTTTCTGTGCTTTATATTTTTAGATTATAAAATTCAGTGGTACTGATAAAGACTAGAACAGCGTGGGCTTGACTGAGGCAATGAAAACTTTTGAAGGTTTGTCTTATATGTGTTATATCTTATCTTCTATCCCTTCCAGGGATGCTGTCCCAGCTGCAAAACCCCACTCCAGGCCCAGGTTTGGTGTCTCCAGCCTCCCCACTCCTCCAGCAGAGCGGTCCCAAGGAGTGGCAGTCCAAGGTTTTCAGTTTAGGCCAATCTCCCAGAAATTCTGTCATCATGCAGAGCATCACGCACACTCCCGGATCCGCATTACACAGAGGATGGCTCTGCTCCAGAGCCTCTTAAAGCCAGTGGAAAAACCCTCCCTCACCACGATGGGAGCTGGCTCAGGCCCTGCACGATCTGACAGATACCATGAAGTTGTTTTAAGCTGGGAATATCTCATGGCCCCAAAGTTTCTCCTGGAAAGGGACAGGGCAGGAGGCCTGCAGAGCGGGTGCTCCTGAGGAAAGCTCCCGACCTTGCAACTGCCTTTCAATGAGCATTTAATGAGCCATCGTTATCTGATCCACGTGCTCCAAATGCAAGGAAACCGCTCAGGTTTCCGACTGCACACATCACCTGATGCTCATAAACTGAGCTGATGTGTCTAGGAAGCCCCAGACCCAAAGAAACATTATTTAAATCGGGGGGAAAAGAAAGTCAATTATGCTTTAAAGACACCCATGTGGGCAGACAAGGGATGGTGGCTGCTCTCCCCTGCTTCCCTCTGGTTTTCCAGCAAAGCAAATGTTCACTGACAAAACTCACAATCTCCTTATAAAGGCAGGATCGTTTTGCCTGTAAAAGGGAAGGTTTGGGGGAAGTTTTACACATGTCTCTACTCTCTTTATGTCTTTATTTGCATTTTCATTTCCACAGTAGTGGAGCTAATCTGAATGGAGCAGGAGCGAGGGTCCAGGTTAAAACCAAAGTATCAGGTAGCACCTTCACATCTGGAAGGGATTTTGACACAACTTCTCCCAGACTGTTACAGACAGTTTAAAAGCAAAATCTGATAAATAGCAAATGTTTAACAAGTCAATAGGAAGCTGCATTTGCAAGAACATGTGGCTCAAGCCGGCCTAGCACCGCCGCACTGCCAAGGCCCTTCAAACGCATCCGCACACATCCCGCAGCACGCGGCGAGGGGCTGCTGGGCTCTGCCCCGGCCCAGGCTCAGTTACAGGGGGAAGGATTAAACACAGATGTGTCTTTGTACGGCCAGACATCTCCAGCTTCAAAGCCTGACAGGGTCCCGAGCCTCCCTGCTTTGGTGGCGAGGAACTGGCTTCTCCTCCCCGGCCTAAACCGAGCCCCGTTCGTTTCCGTGAGCCCCCAGCCTCGTGTTTATGGTGGGAAGAGGACAAAGGGAGCTGAAGAGGCCAGGAAAGCACCACAGAACCCATTGTCACAAACCTCCTGGTGTGCTGGGCACTGCTGCCCCTGTCACAGGAGGTTTTGGGGCCGCACTGACCGATGAGGCCCCACTCAGGTCACTGCACTGATGGGCACAAGTACACAAGGTGTCACCCCCATTTTGCACAGCCAGCAATCCATGATGGCCCCAGTCTACAAGGCAGAGGTGGATTACACCCATTTATGCCAATTTACACCTTTAAAACTCCTTTTCCAACCCTTGGGAGCCACAGCCTCCTCAGGACAGAGGTCACTGGCCACACAAGCAATGCTTTCCTGAGAAAAAGTGCCACAGGAGGCAAAACATCCCAACACAAAATCTTTTTCAGTGTTGCAACCCCGCCTGGTTTGGGGAGACTTCATTCCCAAAATGTGGGAAGAGGCATTAAAAGGGAGAGAATTATGCAAGGAGGGGGGAGCAGAGGGGGAGACAGAGGAATAAGAAGTGACCAGGAAAACCACCAGAAACCCTCCAGGATGCCAGCCTATATTTAAAGATAATGTGTCCAGCCCTCTTGCCAAGTCCCACTCATTTGGAGCCGAGCTCATGTTTTGGATTAATTTTAAGGCAGTTCCTAAAGCATCTCACTCGCACAAGGAAGAATTTTTGCCTCCTTGGCCAAGGTGACCTTTTAAAAAATCTCACTCACTATTTTTCAACCTCTCACTCATTTAAAATTGCCATTGCCCGGGTGTTGCAGGGCACTCAGTGCAGACAGTTTGTGTTCTGGCATCCACCAGCCCCACAGAGCATCTTGGACTGGGGTTGGCTGTGAGGATGAGGAGCCAGAGGAGGATTTCTCTAAAAATCAGAGCCCTTCCCTCATCTATTAACATCACTCAACCAAGCACTGAGAGCAGAAATAGCCCCTCCTGCACACCCACATCTCCCCAGGCACCCACCATAGGCTGCTTGAAAGTTTTCCCTTTAAACTCTTCCATGTATTGGGTTTTTTGAACTAAAATATTGTGTGGACACGTGAATGTGCTCTCCAAAGTGGTTCCTTTTGTCTGAGGAATTAAATTACAGATACTGCCCCCAAACAGTGACTGTCCTGTTGCATGTGGGTTTTCTGCTCTGAGCCTCCCCAGAAGGGAGATGTGCCCCAGCTGCTCAGTCTCTGCTGGGAGGATTCATCCCAGAGGTGTCATTCCCATCTCCCAGCCACAACACGGAGACAGTTTGGGAGCAGAAACATGAGAACAGTCACTCCCAAAACCTCCACCCAGCCCACCTTCTCACCCAGGCATCTGCAGCATCCTGATTATCCCGGAATCCAAAGCATGTCCATGCAGGGATTTCAGATGCTTCCCATTTAGCTCCAACATTTGCAAAATGCTCAGCCACTGACTCACAGAGGAGGGCCAGGACAGCATCGGCCCTCACTGCACCATGGCAGGACTCAGTACACCACCCCAGAGGGGTTTTTGGCAAAAAAAAAAAAAGGGATTTTTGGAAATCAAGCGGCCCTAGGTACGACACAGCTTTCCCAGCACACCCAGGGTGAGAGAGCAGGATGTGGATCACGGAAGTTGCTACTTTTTGCTGGTGATCCCAGATGCCACACTGAGGTTTTGAGGGAGTGATTGGAGCAGTAGAGGGGGAAAGCACCATCTGTGAGGGATTGGGAAGGGGGAGCTGCAGGGACAGCTCAGTGTGAGGGTGCAGAAGGTGCAGGAAGGGAATCCAGAGGCTGCAGGATGTCAGGAGCCACTCAGCTGCTGTTTGGGCTTTTGGGAGCAAAAAAGGTAGGGCCAGACACTTTCTCTCACACCTCGATCCCTAAAGATCAAGTGACAATAGCAATGATCAGAAATTGTTCCTTTGGCTGGAAAAACATAAATCACAAGATCTTGCTGTTCCCTGCATCCAAAGGCACCAAAAGCAGCATGAGGACATCCTTCCCACAGCAGCTCTGTTGCATGAGCATCCCTTAGGCCCTGGGGGAACCCAGACACACAGAGGCAGCCACAAAAATGAGACAGATATTTGGGGTTTCAGTTAAGCACAACCAGCAAGAAAAGTTGAGCTTGGCTTTGACTGGATTTGGGAGATGAAGTTTTAGGGCAATTCCACAGTTTTATTTAAAGCAGTTCAGCCATAACCTCATCCCACAAGGGAAATGCAGAAATTCAAGGTGCTTCTTGTGCAATAGATGCTGCTCCCTACTCAGGCAGGTCTGGGATAGTGCTCAGAGTTTTGCTACATCCCTGTCCAGGCTAAAGGAGAGACCACACACAAAACGTTTTCAGGATGCCAGCAGCTGTGCACAAAGCATTTGGTTTACATTAATTATGTCTGGACAAAAAAAAATAAAAGGGGGAGAGAAGGAGAGCAAGCGAGTGAAGAAGACAGGAGGGATGCAGGGAGGCTTCTGCATCGTGCTGATAACATCTGCTCTGATCCCACGTGGGGGTCACAGCACATGCTGGGTGTCTTAACACCTCCTGCCACCCAGAGCAGCCCTGCAGCTCCCCTGTGAACGCCTCAGGGAATGCAAAGCACAAATAGAGCCCTTGACACTCTCAAAGACTTCATGGGACCCTGTCCCCTGAGCTCTGCTCCCCATTCTGCTTCCCTCTTTCTCCTTCTCTGAGCAGAAATGTTCCCAAGAAAGACCAAGGAAGGTAAAGCAAATTCTGCTGCTGGCAGCTACCGGGGTGGGAAGCAGCACACAAGAGGGGAAGAGGTGGATGGTAAGAGGAGTCATTAAAAACAGGAAAATCCCCTTTGTTCCACAGCTGTGCAGAAACCCCAGCAGAGGCTGAAGAAAGCCCTTCCCCATCTTCTCTCCAGGGAGTGCTGTGAGCAGTGGGGACTCTGCAGGGTCAGGAACTGCCACCCCCAGGGATGGACATCCTGTACCAGCACAGAGCTGTGGGCCCCCTGTCCCCTCCCCAAGGGCAAAGGAGCCTGCTGAGGTACAGGCTGAGCCTGCCTTGCCCTGGGCAAAAAGGCTGGATTGATCAGATCCCCACGAAGTAAAAACCACCATGAAAGGCCCATGATGCTGCTCACTGGGGGAGAGGGGAAGTGATGTTCTCACCTTGGCCTGCAACAGCGTCGCCTCACTGGCCCAGCCCCAGGCTCAGCAGCACACAGAGGGACATCCAGACCCTCTCAACAGGGGACGCCTGCCTGCAGGGACAGGGCTGAGGGGCCACGAGAAGCTGCCTGTGACCTCCAGCAACTGCACCCCTGCCATGCCCTGCACATCTTCCTGCCACACGTCCCCATCCCACACAGCCTCCCTGGGCTCTGTGAGCCCACTGGCACTCCAGCAATCCCTGAGCAAGGAGCTTGCCGTGACAGGAGCTGCACAAATCCTAAATCCATCTCCATCCCCCAGGAGCCAGCAGCCACCCAGCCAGGTCCTGCTCCAAAACAAGTGATGTCAGGTGGCAGCACTGCCAGGCACAGGCAGCTGGAAGAGCTGTGCTGCCATCCCAGAGGACCGTAGTGGTCAAGCCCCTCCCTGGCAGCAAAATCCCCTCCCAAAATCCGCTGCTCTCCGGGCAGCCTCGCTGCTGGATGAATTTTGGCGTTGCAGCAGCAGCGTCTCAGGGGGCCCAGCCTGCGCACGCCAGAGCTGGACTGACCCATGTCAGAGGTGATTAATTTATCAGGCTTTTGGCACCCACCGCTCCCCGCCAGAAAAACAATATCCCAAATTCCAGGCCCTCCCGCCCAGCAGATGTGTCTGCGGCCAGGGCGGCCGTTCCAGCCCAGCTCGCAGGAGCCGCTGCGGGGATGCAGCGCCCGAGGCTCCCGTGGTGCCGGCTGCTTCCCCATCCCCGCGGGGCATCCTCGGCAGAGCCTCCTCCGGGAGCAAAATCCGGGGGGGTTGTGTTGGGCTGCCACCCCGTGGCTCCAGCCTCTCCCCCTGTGGAGGTGTCCGTGCTGCCAGGCCACTGAGGAGGACCAGGATGGGTGCTCAGTGATGATGGGATGTCACCTGGCCCAGCTCTCCAGCCCAGGATGAGCAGCACCATCATCACAGCACTTGGAGCACGTCTGGGTTTGAACCGAGCAAGCACTGGTTCCAGCTTAATTAAATTAGCATTAATCTGTTATCATGAGGAAAACATGCCAGGCCTTGAAGGGACAGATTAACGAAGCTGTTGTGGTTAGTGGATGTTATGAACAAAACAGTTTTTGACAGTGGAGAGGGTCAGAGGACGGAGATGGGGCACAGCATCTCTGGAGGTGCTTGTTGAGCCCTGAACTCTCCATCCCTGCCTCTCTCAGGGTTTAAAGCAGGAAATCAAGAGGGCAGTGATATCACTCAGATGCTGCAGAGCACTTGGATGTCGGGCAACCAAGAAATGGGAGATTTTTCATCCTCTCCCCCCGCTCCGCTGCCTCCCCCAGCATTTCCAAGGAGGGATGAGAGCCCCTTTGGACAGAGGAGCAGCCAGCCCCTCTGCCTCCCAGCACTGGCCACGGGGAGCTCTGCTCCTGGCCCAGCTCTGAGCTCGCCCTGACGTCAGGGTGAGGGGTAGAGAGGGGGGGACACGGGCAAAGGGCCCATTATTTATCCCCAAAAGGTCACCGAGCACCTTGGAAGGGGCTGGAGCTGGATCCCCACGGCCCGGAGGGGGCCAGTGTCTCCTCGAAGGAGAGGTTTCACAATTCATCTCATTTGCTCGCTGTGGCATTTTCATCACGGTAGTTCGACTTATGCAATTACATAAAAAACATCTAATGAAATCTCGGTGACACAAAACATGAACGTTTATATTGGCCTCCCCGTGCCGCGGAGTTGATTTTGGCCGGGCCGTCCAGACAGACATTCTGCATTCTTCAGAGATTAAGCACTGAAACGCTCCGGAGAAACCCAGCTGCCCGCTCCCCCTGCAGCCGCGCCGCTAATTCCAACCACATGCTCGCCGGCCGGGAGAAGGGAACGAGTCCCTTACAAACACACGGGCACCACCGGGACCCGGCCCGGCACCCCCGGCACCCCCCGAGAGCATCCCGGCCGTGAAGCGCTCGGGGATGTTCCTAAATAAACAGTATTTTATAGAAACGGCAGCGGTGAGGCTGCGAGCTTGGCAGAGAGCGGGTGTAAATAAAGTCCTGCAGTGGGATTGTTGTGGAATTAAGAGGAGGAATCCGGAGTCGGGAGCCCGACCCTGCCCGTGCCACACCTCGCTGGGTTATCAGCCAGCCTCCAGAAGAAATCGGTGAGCCCCAGAGGCTCTGGGCAGTGGAACACTCATCCTGGTTTTGTTGCCACCTCCGCACTTGAAAAATTCTTCTGCCTCCCGTTAAAATTAAGCTGGTCTTTAAAATAAAGGAAAAAGGGGGGGATGAGGTGTGGAGGGCAGGGAGTTTGTCCTCAGCTGTGCACAGAAACTGGGCAAGGAGTGACAGCCCTTAGGGTGGGGACAAGGAGAGCAGATACCCCATCCTGATATTGCCACGCCACGCCTCAGGTGGGAGTGAGCCCTGAGTGGCCCCAGAGCCACAAACAGGTGCCACTGGGGGATGCCGTTTGTGGATGGCCACAGCACTGATGAGCAGTCACCTTGCTGTCACCAGCCACCACAAATCCCTGCTCCCACCATGGCCATTCCTGTGTTTTAAGGCTCAGAGCAGTGATTCCACTGCAAATCCCCATCTCTGTGCCTGCTGTGTCATGAGGAATGCAGCTCATCCGTGGATGGGCTGTCCAGAAAGGCACCTGTCATTCCAGGTGGCAGCACCAGAGCCAAAGCCACTGCAGCACCGCTTGCAGAGCTCCAAACCCTGCACCAGCCCTCACTGGTGTCCCAGGACAAAGCAGGGCAGGTCCCAGTTCACTTCACCAGCAATTTCTCCAAATATTGGTCAGCTCAGGGACAGGGACCAGCACTGGCTTACTCAGATGTGGCCACCAGGCTCCTGCCCCACACCACTGACCACAGCTGGAGCTCTTGGAAAGCCCCAAACTGTCCCTTTTGCGACAGCAGAGGGTCAGAAGCACAAAACTCACAGCCCCAGTCCCTCGACCAGCACTCTCATCTTAAGGGCAAAACATTTTGACATCTGCAAAACAAGATGTCAGGGCTGAAACTGCTGCTGGCACTGACCCTGCTGGGGCATGGGAGGGACCCAGCAGTCACAAGGGGGGGGTCAGTGAGCAGCAGCCCCCTCCCTTGGGCTCCAGCCCCATCGGGCCTGCCCACATGGGATATCTGCAAAGACTCCAGCTTTATCACCCTGCATGGGAAGAGGAGGAAAGCCTGGAGGGGGGGAAGAGGGACAGGAAAAATAGCCCCTTATTCCACTTTCATCAAGGAAGCATCCAGCCGTCCAAAAAATTTAATGTCATATTTTAGCAAGAAAAACAGCTGTTGTGGTACTTTAAGGCCCAGCATATTTTGGCCAGAGCTGCATGTTGTGGATATTGGCTGAGTCAAGGTTAGCTGTTAAAAGGCAGAAATTCTAGACCCATATGAAGAAACATCGCGTTCCTCTATATTCAGATAATATTTACTTCCAAGCCTGTTTTGTTTTGTTTTCCTCTCCCTCCTGGAGCGAGGCCTGGCCCTGGGGCTGTGGTTGCCCTTGGCATTGCTGCTCCCTGGGCAGGACAGAGCAGTTTGGGGGCAATGGGGAAAGCAAGGGAGGCTCTGCCTGGCACCTCATCCTTGAGCTTCACCCTCTGATTTTCAGCCCTGCCAGGCTTTGTTTGAGCCATGCCCTGTGCACAGGGACAGAGAGAGGGACAGGAGCTGGGATGGAGGTAGCAGGTCCATCCCAGCACTACAGGCGCTGACAGGGGGTCAGTCACGTCCTGTGGTGTCACAGTGAGGATGGGGACACATGAAATGCCACTGGTCCTACGGCACAGCAGCCACAGGCCTTTCACCGCTCAGTTTGAGCCCAACTTCCATTCCTCCCAAGGGGAAAAGATGCCAACAAATCCATGGCAGGACAAGGGGGAGCAAGATCCCATGCCATCAATCCCCTGCTCCCCAGGAGGGGCAGCTCTACCCTGGGTAAGGTGCCAATATTAACCCTACAAAAATTTAGTGTAATTTCAACACAGTGTTTTGCAGCTTTATCTTTTTATAACTTAGTTCTGTCAGAGCAAATCTATTTCTAAGTTGTCACCCATTTAAACACCTGTATGCTGTGCTGGCCCCCAAAGTGGCCATGCCCAGGCTGTCAGGGGACAGGCAGGGGACAAAGGTCTTTATGAGGCAGCTCCTTCCAGCTCCCACCTGTGCTGTGAGAGCAAACAGAGTTCCTGGCATGAGCAAGGTAAAGCAGAGGTGAATTTCTACCAGAAATGAAACCCCAAAAGCCCAAAAAGAGGCCATGGAGCCCCCAGGTCCCCAGCCCCATGTGAGCACTGTGCCACCCAGGCTGGAAGTGACTCATCTTTTCGTAAAGCTGGTTTGCTAAGCAAGAAAGAAAAGCTTTTGCCATGAAACAATTCCTCTGTGCCTGCCAAGCTCAGCAGGAGCAATCCACACTGTCTCTGCTTCCCTGTGGTGCCACCTTCGGAGGCAGACCCTCATCTCCCTGCAGCACCAGGGCTTTCCCCTCCACCTCCCACCCCATGCCACGCCAAACCCCTCACCACAGAGCCACCAAACACAGCCCCACATGGATCACTGAGCCCAGACACTTGGAGAGGAAAGGCTGCGGGTGAAAAAAAAAAGGAAAAGGAAAAAAAAAAAGATTAAAAA
>VXAX01001471.1:62210-78488 GCA_013399835.1 Leptocoma aspasia | reverse complement strand
AAAAAAAAAGGAAAGGAAAAAAAAAAAAGGATTAAAAAAAAGGATAAAAAAAAAAAGTCCAAGGTGGAACCGCAATGTTTATAAAATGGGTCACTGAATTATACATAAAAATATTTTCCTTGTGGATGCAATTACTTCCTGGACTTGTTATTCCACAGATGCTTAAGTTCGCCTCAAGCAGCTCCAATAAATGCTTTACAGTCTGCAAGATCAACAGTAGCAGCGCTGGAGCGGATTGAGCAGCGCTGGTTCAAATTTGTCAGAAAACCACACAGTGTTTTCATGCGCACGTTTTAGAAACCCAAACAAAACCATTCCCAACCATCGTGCTCCCTTTCCTTACGCTCTTTAATGGCTTTCACATGAGCTCCTCCAGACACGGGCACAGCCCCAGGGGCTCCAAACACCCAAAAGCTGCAGGGAGCTCCTGGGAGGGGACAGGGACCGAGCAGGGGGTGACACTCCCATCCCTGCTCCTGGATTTTCCCATCCCATCCTCCTGCAAGGTCTGACTCACCCGTTAGGGACCCGGGGGGCAGTGGGATGTGCAAGGGGCTTAGGAGGCTTTCCCAAGGGAAATGAATTTTTGGGTCAGCCCTACCTGCCGTGGAGGCTGAGGGCGGGTGACCGAGAGTTCAGGGGCTGCAGGGGACACGTGGCCTGTGGGGTTTAAAAGTGCAGGGACAACGTCCCAGAGGAGCTGCAGCAAAGCTGGTGGGAAGGGAAAGGAGCTCTGTGGCATGGGCACATGGCTCTGAGTTAACTCCCATGGCAAGGACATGTTTTTGGGGTTTTTTCTCCTCTATGCAGTCACAAAATTGAGAGAAACTCAAAGTCATGAAGGTGCCTGAGGATTTTTCTAATGTACGTAGGGCTCGCCCTAAAGGCCCCTGAATAAAATGCTGGAGCACCATGAGCTTCCAAAACCTCCAATCCACTTTGGTTTAATTGAAGATATTTAGTGTCACTTTCAGTGATATTGAATGGGAAAGCAATTGAGGGCTGGAGTGCTGGGGACAGCCCAGCATCACAGGACAGGGCACTGTTATGCCATTAAAATAATGTAATATCTGCCCAGAAATCCTCAAGAGTCACTGCAGGACTAACAGGTGGCTGTAACAAGATTATCCCATTTACAGATCAGCAGTGGAGCAGAAATGTGCTTTCAGGTCTCTGCTTTCACTCCAAATTTCATCCATGAGATTTTCTGACAGCAGGATAAACCGGTTAAAAGGTTCCTATAAAAATGGGCTTATCAAAAGCTCCTGATTCTTCTGCTTTGAGGGTGCAGCTGCCTCCCACTGGCCCTTGTATAGGAATCCCAGCTCATCTTGGCCTTTTTATAGGATACTGCAGCAGAGGGAGTGAGATGGCAGCATCACGTCTGCCCAAAGTCCCAAATTAACCACAAATTAAATAAAAAAGAATTAACATTCCTGCCCTGGATCCCAGCCAGGGGATGGAGCAATTCAGGAGATGGGGATGCAGTCAGCAGCAAACGGGTGCAGGGTCTGTGGGTCCCAGTGCAAAACTCCAGAGCTTTGGCTGTGGCCAAAGGTGGGAAAAGCAGGGGCCCTGCACCTTGCTCCTGGGGATGGTCCTGACAGCCTTGTAAATGCCAGGAGCATTCTTCTTCCCAAGGCAAAGCAGCTGGGGAACACCACACAAAAGGTGCCCCAGAGTATGTGGGATTTCACCAGGGCTGGGCCCCACCCAGCTCCAGGTCCCTAAGCCAGTGGTGGCAGCAGGGTTGGAGGGGTCAGACCCTGCCTCAGGATGTGACTGGGGGCTATGGGCAGGACAGGGCAGGGCCAGGAGGCCCCTGGGGGCAGCATCCCACAGAGCATCCCTGGTATCCTGTGCCGGCCCCGAGAGCAAACGTGCAGCAGCTCAGGTGTCCCCAAGCCCCGGTGTCCCCTGGGCTCAGCACCCCACACAGCCCCCGTGGGCTCTCCCTGGCTGCTGGCACACTCCAATCCCTCTGCCCCATTCCCTGGCACCCTCCACCCTCCCAAACCCTCCCGATTTTGCCATTTGGAGCCGCGGCCGCGCTCCAATGTGTTCCTCATTAGGAGGGGCAGACAGCCCAGCACAGAGTCGGAGCCCTAATCTCCTTTCCAGTTGGTATCCGTCAGCAGATGTACAACAAGTGCTGGGATATTTTAGCGGGCATGTATGGGACACAGCCACTGGGTTGTTGTTTTTTTTTTTTTTTCCAGCCAGGGGGGATGGATAAAATGCCGTGGCTCGAGGCTGTGACAGACAGCAGGTCCAGGGAAGGCAGCTCTGCCTGTGGTTTATTTTACCAAGGGTTTTGTTGGAAGAAGTGGTGATGAAGTTAACAGCCTGCGAGCCATAATTGGCTCACATTAAAGCAAGGAAATGATATGTTTTGTTTTCCTCTTTTTTCTTTTTTTCCTTTTAAAATCATATTAAACAGGCAAAAGCCACACAGAGCCAAGGAAGGAGCAGGCAGCAGCTCTCAGGAATTTAGGGGGAGATTTTTTGTCCCAAGTGTAAAGAAATCCAGTCCTTGCCATCAAAGAAAAAGTAGCTTCAACTTCAAAATACCCAGCAGAAGTGGGCAAGGGAAGGGGAATCCAAAAAATCCAGTTTGTGGCATCACAACAGGCATTGCTCCAAAGCCTGGCCCAGCAGCACCAAAGGGACACAGTAAAAAAAAAGTGTACTTAAAATTCTTCTTCAAATAATTTTATTTATCCTGCCACCTCCCAGCAAACACAGGGTGTCAAAAACTTTGCTGGTGCCTCTGGATGTACAGGATATTTCTTGCACTTGTTCTTAAAACTCAATTTTTAGCTCCTGTGGCTGCATCCTGATGTGGGCTGGGCCTGGCAGTGGCAGAATCGTCGTCCCAAGGTCACAGGTCACCATCAGCTTCTCAAGCCTACCCTGGAGATATCCCTGCAGGGATTCCCATGGATGTGCAGCCCCGTGCTCCCCAAGTTTTCACCCAGCACCCAAACCCCATCCTGGCTCAGCACCAGGGCACTGAGAGCCATCAGTGCCCACCCCAGCTGGAAGCAGCCACATCCCAGCTCATCCTGCCCAGCGCTGGATTTTGTGGGAAATCCAAAAGCACAGCATCCCTGGGGACACTCAACCCTGCCTTTGTCACTGCACGGGTGACCCCAAGCACAGCATCCAGGCAAGGCAGGACAGATCCAAGGGGTGCAAGGACATGCAGGGATCCCTCCCTCTCTCAGGAGCCACCACAGCCCTGGGGACATCCAGGATCCAGAAGAGTGTCCTGCCCTGACACTGCTCACCCAAAGCTGTCACAGAAGTCACAATGAGTGACAAAATCACCACATGGCATAGGAAAAGGGCTGGAAACCCACAACCTTTCCCCACGTCCCCTTTTTATCCACTGTCCCAGTTTCACTTGTACCCACAGCCACTGGAATTTGTGGGTCACAAGGTTTCATGTGACCTCAAAAAAAGTCCCACAAGCAGGTTAAAAAATCCTTTGGTACATCCCCCACCCAGCTGAAGGGTACACCACACTTCCAGCTCATCCCAGCTCCTGAGGTGGCCAGGTTGGAAGTGGGACACTAAAACCCCTCACTCCAAGCATGGGGACATGAACAACTCTTCCGTTTGCACAGCAACAAGGAAATCCCTCAAATTCAACCATTTTCCAACTTATAAACAACAACAACAACAACAAAAAACCCCAGATAACCTCAATGGGAAATTCCAATTTTGTCTGGAAATGCCGTTTCCAAATGGCACATGAGAAATCACACTCGGACCCAGCCCTGCTGACAGGGAAATATTTATCCCCACAAAATTTCCACATAAACCCATCACTTTTGTCAGTAGGTCTGGGCACTGGGAGCAGAGTGGGAAGGCAGGAAAAGGGAAGCCAGGAGACACAGGGAGCACCAGCCCTGCCCAGCAAGTCAGAACCACAGCGAGCTCCTCTCAGATCACTGCAAGCTCCGCCAGCCTCATTCCAAGGCAAGATGCAGCTTTTTCCAATGCATTCACAGCAAAGATTTAATATTATTTCAAAACTAGTTGCACCCTTTTTCCAATACATGCAGCCCATGCCAGCCTCTCTTCCCAAAACCTGCAGCACTCCATCACTCATCTCCGTGTTGGAGTGGGGAGGATGCTGTCCCACACACATTTCTCAGTCTATCAGGCAGAGCTATTCCTCTGCTCTGTGTTTGGGTACTTACAAAGCCATTACCATCCCTCACATGCACATCCATCATCAGGCCTTCAAACTCCAGAAAGCCCAAAAAAACTATTTTCCACTCACCATGCAGCCTGCCAGGCTCTGTTCTTCTACTCTGCGTTCCTTCATCCATCAAAAAACGTTTCAGCAAGTTCAGAGTCCGACAAAATAAACAGATGGCAGCCTGCAAGGTGGTGATTTTCTCCTCTGGGAGGGGAGTGGGGTGAGGGATTCAGCCAGGGAAGAGCTCAGCTCTGTCTGCCTGGTTGGAAAAGCTAACCTGGGTTCCAGGTGCTGATGCCCACAGGGAGCTGGGGTGCAGGCATTATTTTCCAGAGCTGTGGGAGTTTGGAAAGCTGTGGGAGGAGCAGATGGAGCTGCTTCCTAAGCTGGGAGTCCCCCAGTTCCACCTCCCAGGGGTGTATCCAACACCAGGCCAGACCCCACCAAGCACCCACCTTCACCCCATGTGTCCCCAGCAGCCACCAGCCACCTCCTGCATGGCTCTGCAAACCCAGCACACGCTGATTGGCAAGGGAATATTCCATCATTGTACCTCTGCACCACCACAATGGCTCCTCAACAGGGACCATGCTCCCCAAAATCACCCACTAAGCAGCACCATGCTGCAAAACCCCAGCTCTGCTCCAGCCTCAGGATGTAGGGGATGCAGAGAGATCCTCCCTGCCTCAGCCCAGGGCAAACCAGCCCCAGGGCTGCCCTGACCCAGCACAGACACTGGACGTTCTTCCATCCTGATCCAGCACTCACCAGCTCAGACTCACAGCAAGATTTATGAAAGGATGTGGCCAGATGAGCGATAGAGATGGATAGCCCTGAGGAGTGACTGATTTCTCCCTTACAAGAGGGATAGAAATTAATTTATGAATTGGGTTAGTTGAGTTGCCAAGTGGCTTTGATGCTGGTTATTTTTTTGCATATGTTCGTGATCTATCTCCCAGCTGTCGGGGGGGAGGAAGGTCCTGGGGAGCTGGAGCAATGCATCACTCAGCCGAGGCAGCCAACAGCTCTCAACAAAACCAGATTGCCCTTTAATCAGCCAGGGGTTGCTGTGCTTTCCCAAAGTGGGCACCTCAGCCCTCCCCAGCTCACCCCGGAGCTGTTATTCGCTGCAGACGTGCAGGAGCCGCTTCCATGTGACAGTGGCCAAGCACAGCCCACCAGAGACAACGCTGCCACCGAGTCTGCTTTCACCCTACCCACCCCCTGTCTGTTTTGGAAGCAGGTCAAGGAGATCCGGAGCAAGGTGGTGGATCCTTTATTCCTTACCAAAAATGCACTTTTAGGAAAAAAAAACCACCAAAGGCAAGAGCGAGGATGTGGTGCAAGGACCTGTTCCACCACACCCCTTCTCTCAGGGGACACTCAGGGACAGACCTTCCCGGGGGCTCAGCCCCGAGCCAAGAGCAGCACAGACAGCAGCTCCCCCCGGAGCTTCCCGGCGTTACAGGTGCTTGGAGGGTTTTCAAGACACAAAGTAATTTCCTGCTTGAAGCAGTTGACAAATCTGCACAGAAACTGGAGAACCCTCTGTGTTTCAGGGACGGATGCTACAAAATCATGCAGTGGAAGGCAGCCCAAATTCATGGAGCAAAGTGCAAGCAAGGGAGGAAACTGATGGTACCTGCTGATGGAAGGGGAGCCCCGGGCACAGGGACCAGACCTGTTGTGACCTCTCTGCTCAGATCAACACAGGGCTGAAATTTTTTTGGATGAGCTGTCCTGCCCACCCCTCTGTCCCCCCAATCCATGACCTTTCTTCCTACAGGGAAATCAGAGCCCTGAGTGCCTGAGTCAGCTGTAAATCCCCTGCAGGAACAGGCAGCAAAGGCAGCTCTTGGTGGTTGCACAAGGGGAACCAGTTTGCACGGAGGGAAGACACAGCAGCTCCGGAGGTGTCACTGCAGCTCCCATGCAGGCTTGGGGCTGGAGAAACCATCCACGTGTTCCAAAAAGCACCCGGGGCCAAGGGGAATGATGGAAACAAGAGGAGCACTGTGGTAATTTGGGGAAATAGAGCTTTTGCTAATTAAATCCAAGTGGTTTGGGTTCAGAGCTAGCAAGACACAGACTAAGCCCCTTCCTACAGCAGGAGCTTGGAGCTGCAGGTGTCCCAGCACAACGCTGCCCACAGAGCCCTGAGGGGTTGGGGGGACCAGGGTGAGGGGGCAAATGCACCCATGGGCAGCCTGGGGCCCACCCACTGTGGCAGAGATGCTGCCCTCCCCTTTTCCATCTTCATCACTGCCCTTCATCCCCATCCTGCTCCTTGTGTCCACTCCATGTTCACCTCCCTCTGCTTTCCTCTCCTGCCTCTTCCCCACCTCTGTTCTACACTGAAAGCCCTTTCCCAGGGTGGCTCTGGAGGCTCCCACAGATGAAATTTTCCCTTGTAAATAGAGGCAGCACTGGCCCAGCCTGGCTGGTACCAGTTCCTCAATGGGAGAGACGTGGCCTTAGCAAAGGGACCTTTCTGCTGGGGAACACAGCTCTGTGAGGACCATCCCTGCAAGTGTCACTGCAGTGGGAGGGTTTGGTGTCCATGGGGCTGGGCTGGGTGAAGACTTCAGGACACCTCTGTCACCGTCACTGTCACCCCGTGGCTCTCCTCCTGCTGGTTTTCCGGTCCCCCCAGTTTCCTGCTGAGGGCCAGCCGGGTGTAAACCCACGAGGCACAGATTTCTCTGATTAGCCAACGCCAGGCAGCCTCTCCCCTTTCGCTTTCAGCTGCCTCTTCCTCCCCTTCCCCTGGGCAGCCTCAGCAGCCCCGGCAGCAGCCCAGCCCTGCCCGGCCATGGAGCGCACGGACCGCGAGCCCCTGGTGAGGAAAACGAGCTCCTCGTACCGCACCTTCCCCGAGAGCACTGCCAGGAGGCTCGACAAGGAGTACCTGAGGTGAGCACCAGGCTGGGGCCACAGGGTGGGCAGAGGTTGGGCTGTGCCCCCCATCCCGAGGGCAGTGGGCTGGGGGGAGCTGGGGGAAGAGCTGTTCCATGTCCTGCCATTCCTGAGCCGCTTTGAGACGGGATCTGGTCCTGCCCAAGGTGGCTGGATGAGCCCAATTAGAAGTGTGAAGGGTCTGTGTGACTCCTGTGGGGGCATGAGGTCCTGTTGGGGGGCACGGGGGCTTTGGAAGAACAATTTCCGTGGTGCTACCCAGCTCCAGCTTCTGCTTTTCTTGCTTTGTTGAACCCCCTGAAAACTGCCTGGCACAGAGAGAAGCAC
Organism: Leptocoma aspasia; assembly: GCA_013399835.1. Classification (NCBI taxonomy): domain Eukaryota; kingdom Metazoa; phylum Chordata; class Aves; order Passeriformes; family Nectariniidae; genus Leptocoma; species Leptocoma aspasia. Next base: position 71,035 of record VXAX01001471.1, on the reverse strand, counting down.
AAGTGGAGCAGGAGCTCAGAGAAACCCCACCAGCCTGGGGCTGTGCAGAGCCATTCCCCAGGAAAATCCCTCCGTGGGTGTCACCAGAGCCTCGGCAAAGGCTGGGGGAAGCAGGGCTTAAGTTTCTGCTGGCACCCAACACGTCCTGCCTCCCTCAGGAGCCTCCACAACAAGCGGCTCTACCTGGCTGTGTTTGCCGCTGTCCTGGGCAACTTCAGCTTCGGCTTCGCCCTGGTTTATCCCTCCCCCGTCATCCCTGCCCTGGAGGCTCATCCCAGCCCTGCGCTGAGGCTGGACCAGCACACAGCGCCCTGGTTCGGGGTAAGGAGCTGGGGGGCAGGATGGGGGCAGAGCTGGGGGGTGCCCAGGGGGATGCCAGGCTCACACAGCGCCCTGGTTCGGGGTAAGGAGCTGGGGGGCAGGATGGGGGCAGAACCGGGGGGTAGCCGGTGGGATGCCAGGCTCACACAGCCCCTCTCATGCCCCGCAGTCGGTGTTCACGCTGGGAGCGGCGGCGGGCGGGCTCAGCACGATGCTGCTCAACGACTGCCTGGGCCGCAAGCTGAGCATCATGTTCTCGGCTCTGCCCTCGGCGCTGGGATACGCGCTGCTGGCCGGAGCCCAGGGCCTCTGGATGCTGCTGCTGGGCCGGGTGCTGACGGGCTACGCGGGCGGGGTGACCTCCGCCTCCATCCCGGTAACGTGCCAGGGGGATGCAGGGCAGGAGGTGCTGTGGATGAGCTGGGGAATGCAGGGCAGGAGGTGCCGTGGTGCCCTGGATGAGCTCGGGGATGATGCTGGGACACCCCGCTGCTTTTCGGAGGCATCAGCAGAGCCCCGGGGCTGTGTCTGGGGAGGATGCAGCAGGTCAGCACCAGGGGTGGTGAGGCTGTACCCGCTTCGCAGCCCGGGCATGGACAGCCGGAGTTGAGCCCGTTGGTGCCGGACTTCCTCACCCACAGGAAAGACAAGGCAGGTCCTCAGGCCCTGCTCCTCCCAGCAGTTATTTCCTCCCAAACGCCACGCTCGTGTTTCACACAGAGGGGAAGGCAGGAGTTGAGTAACACCAGGGCACCCCTTTCCAGTAACGGAGGCACTGGAGCACTTCTCCCACACCGGGGGGAGGAGGGAGTGGCGGTGCCGGCCAGGCTGTCCTCTCCTCTGGCCAGATGGGGACCCATCAGGTCCCCACCCCCAGAGGACAATTCCCCAGTAGTTTGGGTTTCCTCTGGTCACAGGGTGTGACTGTGAGGTGACAGAGGGCAGGAGCAGCGGGTGACAAGGGGACGTTGCAGCTCTGTGAAGTGTGTGTTGTCCCTGTCCAGGTTTACATCTCGGAGATCTCCCACCCGGGGGTCAGGGGGATGCTGGGTGCCTGTCCCCAGATCATGGCAGTGCTGGGCTCCCTCGTCCTGTACGCACTGGGCAAGTATCTCTGTGGTGTCCCAGTGTCCAGGGCAAAACTGTGGGGAGGGGGGTTTAAAATAAACAACCTTCTCAGCAAGGTGAGGGCTTGTTCCCCTCGTACCCACCACCACAGCTGTGCTGAGGGGGCTGGACAGGGTCATTCATGCCCCTTGCCCTGGTGTGTGTGCTCTGAAGGATGAATCCACAGCCCACATGGACCCGTGGCCATCGCTGTGCCCGCGGATCCAGGTCCTGAGGGGGTTTTGCCAGGGCTGAAGGGCAGCACACAATGATATCCCTGTGTATCACCTGCCAGCACGTGCCCTGCTTGCTGCAGAATCTTCTGGATACTCTCAGATTTGCTGGAATTTCCCCATATCATACTACTGGGAATGCTGCTGTAATAGGAGAGAATACATTTAAAATCTTTTTTTTTTATTAGTACTATTTTTCCTGCTGGGTTTATTAAATTAAATCATTGGGGTGCCCAGGTGGAGGCAAGGCTAGGACACCCATTCCTGAGTGTTTTTCCCCTAACTGTGCTGCTCTGGCAGGGCTGGTCCTGGACTGGCGCTGGCTGGCCGTGGCCGGGGAGGTGCCAGTGCTTGCCATGGTCCTCCTGCTCTGCTTCATGCCCAACTCGCCCCGGTTCCTGCTCTCCCAGGGCAAGGAGGAGGAGGCCCTGGGCTCCCTGTGCTGGCTGCGGGGTGAGGACACAGATTATGCCCGGGAGTATGAGCAGATCAAGGACAGCGTGAGGAAGCAGGTGAGGAAGCTCAGCACGGGGAGATGTAACATGAAAACTGCAAAATCCATCCCCTGGGCAACTCCTGAGCCACCCTCTGGCTGCCAGGTGGTTCCCAAAGGTGTTGTCACTGCGTGTTTCTGCCTCTGTCCCCTCCAGAGCCGGCGGGTTTCCTGTGCTGAGCTCAAGGACCCCTTCCTTTACAAGCCCATCCTGATCTCAGGGGGAATGAGGTTCCTGCAGCAGCTCTCAGGGGTCACCTGCATCCTCGTGTACCTGCAGCCAATATTCAAGAAAACATCTGTCATTCTGGTGAGCCCTGGGCTTCAGCTCCTGCTCAGGCTGCCTGGGCCTTCAGTGAGGGTTGCCCAATGCTCCCACTTCCCTACAGACATAAAACCCTTTTTTAAATGACCTGTCTTGCAAAAGGCTGAGGGAGGATGGGAAGCAGGACTGGCCCCACTGTGTCCCTGCTCCTCCTCAGTTCAGGCTCATCATCTCCAGTCTCCTACTGGGAGAACAGCCTTGGCCAAGCCATCAGCAGCTGTAGGAACCTGCCCCTTCCCCCAGCTCAGCTTCCCCACTGGTTTTTTGCAGAAACCAGAGTACGATGCAGCTCTGGTTGGCCTGGTACGTCTGTCTGCAGTGATCATCGCTGCTGTGTCGATGGACAAAGCTGGGAGGAAGATTCTCCTGTTTGTATCAGGTATGGCTCTCTCCAGTTCTCCCACTGTCTTCCCAAGGGAAGCTCTTATTGAAGGATTTCTGGCTGCTATTTCAGGAGCTCTGCAAGTGTGCAGGAGTGGAAACTTCAGCCCTACAGGGCTCAGGAAGGGAGGCAGGGAGGTCTCTTTCCCTTGGTGGTGGTTCAGCTCCTCAGCAGGGGCATTCCCAGGAGCTTGGCATGGAGAGGATCACTCACCCATCATTCCCACTGTGCTGTTGCCTCTCTCCACAGCTGGTGTCATGTTGGTCTCCAACCTGACCATGGGGCTCTACATCCACTTTGTGCCAGCTTCTCACAATGGCACCGTGGCCAACACGACCCTGGTGAGCTCTGCCAACCTCCCCGCTGAGCCAACAAACTACATCACCCTCATCCCCCTCCTGGCAACCATGTTCTTCATCATGGGTAGGTGCAGAGAGCACAGGACTGGCCACCAGCCAGGGGAGGGTGTTTCTCATCCAAGGCAGGGTGATGTGGAGCAAGGAGATTGGGTTTGGAGTTGGAAGGATGGCAGATGTCGCTGGAAGAGCAAGAAAGGTGGCATCTGAAGTCACTTTGAGGAATGACACAAACGGGAGGGATAACTATTGCTGGGGTTGCAGGGCAGGGTTGCTCATGGCTCTTCTGCACCCCTCAGTTTCAAACTGAGGTTTGAAACTTTGAGGTTTCAAAGATGTTTTGAACCTTTGAAACAGGTTCAAGGCCTGACCCCTTTCCCTCCTCCCCTGCAGGTTATGCCATGGGCTGGGGCCCCATCACTTGGCTGCTGATGTCAGAGATCCTCCCTCTCAAAGCACGTGGGGTCGCCTCGGGCCTCTGTGTGGTCGTGAGCTGGCTGACAGCCTTCACCCTGACCCAGTTCTTCCTCCCAGTCGTGGTGGGTACTGCCTGGGGGTGTCCAGCAGCCCCTCCCCAGCCCCTCTCTGCACCAGCTCACAGATGGTTTCTGCCCCACTTTCCAGAACGCCTTCGGCCTCGAGGTGCCCTTCCTTTTCTTCGCTGTCATCAGTGCTGGGAACATCTTATTCACAGGCTGCTGTGTCCCTGAAACCAAAAGCAGGTCCCTGGAGCAGATTGAGGCCTTTTTCAGGACTGGCCGGAGGTCGTTCCTGAGGTAGGAGCTGCCCTTGCCCAGGCTGGAGGGCAAAGCAAACTTGTGCTGCTGGAAGCAGAGGCTGGAGCTCCCTGTGGGAGAGGAAGGGGCAGCAATGATTGTGTGGCTCTGGCTGTAGAAGTTGCCAGCTGGAACTTTACCTTCTTTTCCTGTCACCCAACACTACCTGTTGCTCTCTGCACAACCTGTCAACCCTTGGGATGGGAGCAGGTCACCAGGGCCAGGCTGGAGATAAAGGTGTCCTGGAAGAATAACAGTGTGGACAGGAGACCATGGTTGTCCTTTGCTCAGCAGCCTGAGGGTCTGAGGGCTTGGCTGGAGCTGAGTTTACAGCTGAGCCGTTCTGGCAAAAGCTCATCATGTAGCTGCAAGAATAAAACAGTTTTGCCTCCAACTGCAAGACATTGCCTTGATTTGCAGAGCAGGGAGGGATGGGAGAGGCAGAGCAGGACTGTGACAAGGGGACCTCAGCAGCCTGCAGCTCCCCAGAGGAGTCTCAGGCACTCAAGGACCGTGAAAGAGGCAGAGCCAGATCTTTTGTACAAAAAGCTGCCACGTTTTATTGCTCTAAAAACACACATTACACTAGAAGCCTAATGAACAAGACCAAATACAGTTCACAAAGAAAACCCAGGGCAAAAGAATGGGAACAGACAAACATTCAGCTGTAGTGCAAGTGATTCCCTGTGGGAAAGACACAGTGAGTACTGACAACACTTTGTGCTGGGGTGGGTCCTTCCCACTGTGGGGTTTGACCCAGCCACAAAGAGGGAGATGGATGTGCCTCCACCTCCATCACTTTGAGAGTTCAACTGCATAGTTAGTAGCAAATCAGTCTTACCCCTTTCCTGTGTTTCCTGCACGATTAAGAACTTTTTATAATTATTTTTTAGAGCTAACCCGAGGTAAAACACGGCTGCAGGAGGTGGTTATGGCTGGGAGGAACAAATGGCCTTGCTCAGTCCAACCTGACTCCTCCCAACAGGGCAGAAGCACAAAGGCTGAGCTGGGACATGATGTGCCCAAGCATTTGTCCAAGCTCCTGAAATGCACTTGGCACCCTGAGGGCTGTTCCTGGGACATTCAGCCTGCTGTCACAAGGAAGCAGGGGGTAAAACAGCATGTTTGAGCCAGCCCTCCAGATGTGCCAGCTGCCATTTTGATCTCCTGCAGCAGGAGATGAGAAATCACCTAAGAGAAGGTGTGCTTTATCACAGCATTAATTTAAAACAGCTTAGGACAGAGGGAGAGTGGTGGGCCAAAATAAAAAACACAGAAAACATTCAGTATTAAACCTACCCTTTGCTGCTGAGACCCTCTTCCAGAAAGATGATCAGCCCTGGCTGGAACACAACCTTTTCTAAGCATGGTCTGACTACAAGAGGTCTCAAGAGCCTCTGGTTTCCACTGACTTTCTGAAGATCAGGATTTCTGGCAGCCCTGTGCTCGAGCATTCTCTTTCTCACATGGCTATGAACCAGGTCTTGATATCTTCACTTCAGTGAAACCCTTCCCTGAAGACAGTGGATGTTTTTTCCTGAGGAAAAAATGACAGAGATGAATTGAGCTTCCCAGGGCTCAGCCTAAGGAGGAAATGCCCCACTAGGAAACGAGGTTGGACTCTTCAGCTCCTGAGAGAACCTCACTGGAGGAGCATTTTCTGAGTGACCTCCTTTCTCCAGCACAGCAACTCTGAGGGCTTTTGCTACAACATTTGGAGTGTGAGAAATCACAGTGGCTCTTTCCAGAGGTAGAATGGTGTTTTTATTCACTGCACACACAGAGAATCAATGGGTGTTACAAAAGCAGCTCCTGCCCAGAGCAGCGAGCTCTGCTCTGCTCTTCACGCCCCGTGGGCAGCCCAGGGGACACAGAGCTGCCACACACGAGTGGCAGAGGCATGGAAGAGTGGCACAGTGCACAAACTCTGCCCTGGTGACTGCTGTGTGACAGGCCACTGCTCCCCAGGGCTCCTTCCACTCTTGGTACCAACAGCTGGCTGTCCTCAGCGTGTCACCCGCCCCTGAGCCCTCAGCTCATCTCCTGTCCAAGGCCTGGAGAGCAGAACCTGCTCCAAGAGCCCCTGGGGCTCAGCCAGCCCACCTGGATGCCCTCAGCAGGGGCTGGGTCGGGCCTGTGAAACCTCCAGAGCAGGATTTGAACTCCATTTGTCCTTGCACAGCTCCAAGCACCCCGAGGGTGCCTCTAAACACAACTAACAACCACCATGCACTGGCATTTAACTACTGGGATGCCACTACTCTAAAGCTCCTTCCTATCTCCACCAAACAGTTCCACGTGGAGGTGAGACCATCCACTGACTGTCACCACAGCTCTTACGAGCCATGGGTGCTGTCACCAAGCCTGTCTGCAATGATGGCAGAGTCTGGCTTGGTTTCAGCTGCACCAGACAGCCAAAATTCCCAAAAGGGTTCCAAAATTCCCAAAAGGGTTCCAAAATTCCCAAGGGTTCCCACTCCAGACAGGCCTGTGTAGGAGTAACCACCCTTGGAGCACAGATCTGAGACACCTCCAGTTGTGACAGGCACAGATACTCCAAGCACTGTGGCCAAAGGCTCCAGCTCAGCTCTTTCAGGGCCCATTTTCAGCTCAGGGCTGAGCTTTCCCACCCACTCATGGTGGCAGATTGCTGCAGATTTTTCCCCTGCCTCAGCCCCAGGGTCAGACCCACAAAACACACCGTGACAGCACTGCTGGGACTTCTGCCTCAGTGCCAAGGGAGCAGAGTGGAGCCTGCAGGTGACCTGGAGCAGCACCCACCTGCCCCAGCCCCAGGGACAGTGGCAGGAGGAGTGACACACGAGGCCAGCGAGGGTCCCACCAGTTCTGTGCTTCCTCAGGGCACCCTGGAAGTCTCAGCCCTTGAGCTCTGCTTTGCCTTTGGCCTCCTGACACTAAAGCTACTGCAGAACTACTCACAGAGCAAAGCTGTCACTACCAGAGACATTGACATGCATCAGTCTGCAACATTCCTCTACTAAACACTACACAACTCCCCACACCCCCCTGAAATCAAAGCAGGTGCCCATTCCTGAGGCAGGAATGCACCACCCAGAGGTTATTCCCACTGGAGTATCCCAGATCCCTCCTGCAGCATCCATCCCTGCAGGCAGCAGGGGCTGTGGGCCAAGGGCTCATGCATTGCATTCAGCACCAGGGATCAGCCAAGGGCTGGGGGCTCCACACCAGCACAGCTTTTATGGAGAAAAGCTGCCTTTACGGAAAAAAAATCCAGGCTGGTGGTGCCTGCTCTGCATCCCTGACAAGGGGTGTTGGAGCAATCCCAAAGGCAGGGGGAAAGGGGCTTTGCACAAAAAGGATGCCCACATCCAGCTGCAGGGGCTCTGGAAGTCCTGACTGGTGGGAATCCTCCCAGCTCCTGAGCTCCAGGGAAGAAGCAGCAGCTCACAGGAGCCAGCAGCCTGAGGAAGGGCAGGGTCTAAGGAGAGTTTTCAGCATGGACAGACCCCTCAGACAGACAGCACTTGGCCTCCAGCAGCATTTCTCAGACCACAGCACAACCCCTCTGTACCCAGGGATTCAAACAGGGACACCCAGTGCTGGTGGCTGTCCCAGTCCAGCAGTTAGAGCCCAGGTTTCCTCCCTTCTCTCTCCCACAAGAGAGGAAAAACACTATTTGTCAAGCTTGTGGCCCAGAACAAGACAAAGGGGTCAAAGGACAACACACTTTTTTTGGAGAGTCTGAGAAACACTCTGAAGGCTGAAATTGGATTTTGCAGCAGCCAGGGCTGTCCCTGGGTTCAGAGACCCCTGGTGAAATGAGGCAGCCCTGTGAAGGACAGGAAACAGAGCACTCCTTTCTCCTATAGCCAGAGAAAATGAGCCCCATCAAAATACTTAAATAACTAGAAATAAATTATTCCCCTTTTTCCTAATCAAAACAAAAAGCAACCATATAAAAATCAAATAAATTAAAATCCCCAGGACAAGCTGTGATGAGAAGAGGGGGATCTGGACTTAGTGAGCAGTTTTGTACTGCATGGTACAAAGCAAACAGAAAATACAATGTGAAAACCCCAGAAAGAGCCTGGAATAGCAAAGTAAAACATCCCAGCTGTCCACACTGAACTGGTGCAGCCTCCTCTCTGTTTGCACAGGGAAGATGTGCCACCTTCCCATACAAAACCAGCTCAGGATTGATGCAAAAAGCCACAATCCCAAAGACAAAGGCTGTACCAGGCAAGCAGAGCAGGTCCCTCCACAGAGAGATGCAGGGAGGTAACAGAGCAGAGCCCCAGGCTCACGAGGCAGGAATGCTCTTGCACACCAGTGACCCTCACACCAGCAAAAACTCCCACTTGGCTCCAGAAACCACATCCTTTTCAGCTGAGGTACAGCAAATATTGTTTCCCTTCTGCCCCAGTAAAAGAGTGAAGCCTAGGAAAAGTGCCCTTATTAAGACCAAGTAATTAATTCTTGTAATTCAAGTAAATCACAGTCACTGCCTGCAGCTGTATCCAGAGGAAGCAGGGACTGTGCTTTGAAGGTCCCAGGATCTGCCCAGCAGCTCTGGCAGCTCCCCTGCAGAGATGGATTTTAACTTTAGCTGGGTTTTTGCTGGAAGTCCTTTCCCGTGCAGCAATGCCTCCAGTGCCTGGGCCCAGAATTAAAATAGTGGAAGAAGACCAAGCTTAAGCACCAGGGGGTTTTGCAAACCCTGGGATAGGTGTTGTACCTGGGAAGGGCCATCCCAGAGAGTGTTCCTAAACACATGGAACCTGCCCTGGCAGGTCCTCTGTCCCTCCTCACCCATTCGGAGGGCACTCCCCAAAGGGGCACTCCAAAAAAAA
>VXAX01001471.1:34904-62183 GCA_013399835.1 Leptocoma aspasia | reverse complement strand
CCCCCCCATCCGGGGGGCCCCCCCCAAAGGGGCACTCCAAAAAAAAAAAAAAAAAAAACGCTGGGAAAGCAGCACTCAGAGAGCTGGCACCTCTGCAGCAAAAAGAAAAAAAAAATTAAAAAATAGGGGCACTGTGAGATATTGGGTTGAGGGCTGAGGAGAGAAGGAGAGACGTGCTGAGGTCTGGCTGCTGGTGTGAGGAGAGGACACAGAGGACACAGGAGGGGCCCCCAGCCCCTGAGATTTCCAGTTGCTGCAGCATCCAGGGAAATTGTGGTGTAGCAGGGAGTGGAGAGGACAGAGGGAAGGGCAGAGTGGATTTCCACATCTTCACCATCTCAGTGTCCAGGGGATGCTAGCCCAAGCTCGTGTCCTTCACAGAGCCTGTCCCTCCAGGGTCCCCGTGAGCTTCTCTTCATCCATCTGCTTCTGCTGCTGCTGGATCCGGGCATAGGAAATGGCATCTCCCCTGTGGAGAGAAGGGACAGCGTGGGGATGGCAGGGATTGTCCCAGCTGGGGCCTGGCTCTCCGTGCCAAGGGACTCCAGGGGTGAAACCACACTTGCTGGCCCTCCCCAGCCCCCAAAGCTGCTCTCTGCCCCAGAGCTGGGCCCATCCACCCCACAACTGCAGAAAGAAGAGCGGGACCCTCAGGACAACCTGATCTGACCTCCCAAAAGCTCAGAGCTTCAGCAACCCCTGGGACCTTCCCTCCCAGGGCTCTGAGACGAGGGAGGTTTCCTCTGGCCGCGTTAACACCTCAGCACGGTTTGTGCACGAGGAAAGCAGAGCCTTAGGGAGGCAGCTGGGGCAGGGGCTGGGGCTCCATCTCCCCCTTTCCTTCCTTCCACGAGCAGCTGCACCTCTCTTACTTCTTGCCAAGGGCCGACAGCCCATAGAGCACCCCGGTGGCGAAGGCGATGGCGTTGCCGAAGAGCGTGGTCAGCGTCAGGCTGAGCATGATGGGGAACACGGCCATCCTGGAAGACAGGGGCAGCCCTCAGAGCGGGGCCCCGCTCCCCACGGGCTGCAGGGATGTTCTTTGCCCAGGATGTGCCCACGGGCAGCCCCCCAGGAGCATCCTCACCCGCAGTAGAAAGCTGCTTTCTGCCAGGCCCGCAGCCTGTCGGCCCTGGCGGACACGGCGTTGGCGAACTCGATGAACTGGCAGCAGAAAGGGGCCTCGCACAGGAACAGGACGAAGGCGTTGAGCCTCCAGAGAGAGCAAACCAGAGTTAATCCTGCTGTTAATCACCCAGAGAGGGGGTCAGCAAGGCCCCCCAGCCCCAGAGAGAGCAGGCACTCCATGCTCCGTGCAGGTGAAGGGAATGGTGAGGCTGGACCCCGATCTGCTCCCCCCATTTCTTGATAATTTCCAAATTTCCAAATTTCCAAGCCCTGCTGCCCCACACTTGTTTTGGACAAGGGTATCTGTTGCATGAACATATTATAAGTTTCTCTGCATGCAGGCCTGCAGAAAAATTCTTCCCATGGGAAAGCATCTTTTACTGTCCTTTTACTCTGTAGAAGTTTCTATAAACAAATCTCTGAGCTGTGTTCAAGGACACAGAGGTTTCTCTGCTGGTCTCCTAATAATAGGAGATGGAGGTTTTCTTTCTCTCAACCTATGAGGTGAAAAGTTGTTATCTCTGATTGTGTAAGCTATTCTGGCATTCCTTGGATGCAGCTTGAGGCAGCAGCTTCAGATTGCTCCGGACTGGGCAGATAATAGCCCAAATCCTTTGAATTATGGAGTCATGTTAATAAATCATATTTAGCCTTCTGATATTATTGTCAAGAGTCCTTTGTTAATGCACGGACCACGGCAATAGGTATCTCAGTATTTACCTAAAAGTGCAGAAATAAATAATATAAATAGAATAAACCTAGCATCTCAACCTGCCTGGTGGAGCAAGATCTGGCAATTCCCAGAGCCTGATGAATGTTTCACTCCCATCCACTGCCCAAGTGGGGCAACTTTGCCCCCCTCAGTGGGGTCTGGTTAACAATACCTCCCTCCCAGCAGGAAAATGAAAAGAAACCCTGCTCACATCATCCACACGCCAGCTGCGATGTTCAGGGGGTTGATGGTGACACAGTTCCAGAGACCAGCAAAGGCACAGGCTGGAAAGAAAGAGGCTTTCAGTGACCACCATGACCAACCCTGTATGCCCTTGGCCAGCACCTGTGGGCACTGCAGGGCAGCCCAGGAAGGTGGGTGGAAAGGTCTGGTGGCCCAAAAGGAGCCTGGAATGCAGGGAAGAGCCCTCCTCTGGTATCCTTTTGCTCTGAGTGCTGTTCCAATGATTATTTCCCTTGTGTAGAACAACATTTCTTCCACATGGAGTCCAGGATGTGCACCTGGATTTTATGTGCCAAGGTAGACAAGCAGTGCCAGCAGGTTCAACCTCTGAGCAGCACGGGGCAAGTTCAGTAAAAACATGATTTGCACACAGGCAAACAATAAATACAGCAGAGGTGAGCCCAGCCTCTGCCACTCACTGCTGGTTCTGTGCAGCTTCACCAGAGATGGGCAGAAAAGAGCCAAGACTGGGTCTCCACTAATACAAAAGGAAGTGAATAAAGCCCAAAATAACCCCCAATGCTCCTGGCTCTAACTCAGGGAGAGGAACCAGGCAGCAGTGACCGAGCTGAGCTGTATCCACCTCCCTGCTGCCTCATTAAACTTGCAGAGTGTTCCTGGCACCTGATATGGCCCCTTCCCTCTGCCAGTGCCAGAGCCAGCACCGGGAACTCGAGCCCAGGTGGGAGGGCAGGAGACATGTGCTTGGTAAACAACATCACACTGCAAAACTCCAGCTAAAATGAATTCTACAGCCTTTAAAGGCTGTCTTGGGGATGATGGAGAGCAGCAGAGTCCCTCTCTGAGGATGAGACCAGCCCTGAATTGAGGATTTTGGGTGTCTCCTAAGGGGATCCCTGAGCAGGGCTGCTGTGAGCAGCCCTGACCTTCAAAAGCCTGGCACATACTTGCAAGGTTTCTTTTAAGCAGTCACTGCTGAATCCTCAAAGTTCCTTTAAAAATAGTTATCCTTGTTTACCAGGCTGGGAAGCAGAATTGCAGGCAATATCAGGACAGATTGAAGGTCATCCCACAAGCAAATGACCTCCTGGTCTTAGGAAACACCAAAAAACATGATTTTTTAACACTTCCTAGAACTAATTCCACAGGACCCAAAATCTTTTGGGGAGTCCTGCAAGAACAGGATCAGCTAGCAGAGAGGATATGCCAGAGGATGTGAGTGTGCTAATATCAGTGCTCCAAGGGCACTTCTCATCCTCCCATCCCACAGGGACTGGTGGCAGTGTGCCCGCCCTGCAGGGGAAACTGAGGCACGGGGGTGGGATGATCTGTTCCTGGTCACACGTGCAAACAGCTGGAGAGGAACAGTGGCAAGCAGGATTCCTGGGAGCTGTGGGCAGCATGGAGAGCAGGGCCCAAAACAGAGGGCTCTAATTCCCTGTGACCACCAAACCCTTGGATTGCTGGTGGAAGAGGAGCTCGGGGGAAGCACCCCAGGCTTGTGGCACTCGTTGTCCCCCAGGAAAGGACATTCCTGACAATAATACTGAGTGACTTTCTGACACTTTATAATTAGCAGAGCAGCAAAACCTCTCAGCTATCCCCAAAACACAGCCAGGGCTGGGGCAGGACCCTGCCTTGCTGAGCAGCATAGCAGAGCACAAAGGTCTGGGCAGTTCCCAGCAGGTCTCCACCACACAACAAACCAAGGGAAGCAGAATGTTCTTTCCCAAGCAAGTTTTTTTTCCTAATCAAACCAACCAGGGGTTGTTTTGCCAGGTTTCTGGTTTGGTTTTGTCCCCAAACACTCCAAAACAACCCTGCAGCACTGTGTCCCTGCAGCAGTCCTGGCTCAGCAACCACCCTGGTTGCCAGAGGACTAATGACCCAGGAAGCAGAGCTGAGCAAGCCCCACATCAGCAGGAGCACAGAGCAGCAGGAAAGGAGTCAAAGGTTTGGGATCACAGGAGCACTGCCCCCAGAGCTGCTGCCAACAGCCACAGAGACACAGAGTTGGTGACCTTGGGTCTCTTTTGTAGAGCTGCTCGTCCCACAGCAGCCTGGTACATCCTTGTCCCACCAGGGCAGGAGCTGATCCCACCCCTGCCAAGCCAGATATTTCTTTTTAAAATATTTTCTTTTTGAACTGAGGCCTCACAATAGGGTTAAAACACAGATAATGCTCAGTGGCACGTAAGCTATGGGAGACAGACAGCTCTGCCATTTGTTTAACTGCTGTCCCACCTCGAATCCCTGAGGAAGCACAAATAACTGGGAGTTAAAATGAGGGGGGGAAGGACACCCTTCCCTACAAAGGCTCTATTCATTTCCAGCAGCTGGTCACTGTCCTCAACACAAGCCTATTTTTGCTCCTAGAGAGTTTTACAAAAGCCACAGACTCTCCTCGTCCCATTACAAACAGGAACACAAGGGAGAGAAGGGACTTGGCCAAGGTCACCAAGCCAGCGTGTGCAGGAGCCAGAAACAGATCCTGAACCTTGTCTGTCTGGTTCTCGCTCCAGCCCTTGGATTTTTCTGGCTGAAACAAGTTGTGGCTGCAGGTGTTTGCATGTGGTAGATGTTGTCTGCTGGTCTCACCTCCACTAACGAAGTTTCTCTTCCTTTCTGAGGGAATTTTTCCTTCTGTAAGAAACAATCCAGCCCTGTAGCAGCATTACAATCCAGTTGCTCACAATCCTTATAGATTAGTTCTGTTTTTTCACAGCGAGCTCTGAAAACAGCAAACTCCAGCCTTGCTGATTTGTTCATCATCTCTTCTCCAAACCATCCACCTTCAACAAGGTGATGCTGAACAAGCAGCATTTTGAAGAGGAATGTTGGCAGCACTGGGCACTGGTTGTTTTTTCCACAATCCCCCTTTTCCCTGTTCATAAGGAGAGTTTGTGCCTCATTCTCTGCCTGATAAAGAGACAGTCAAGGCTCCAGAGCCAGCTGTCACTCCCCAAATCTTTGGCAAACCCTGTTAAGAACCTGGCTCTTCTTCCAAAAGCTTCTCCCAGACTCACCCAAAGACATAAAACTCTCATCTTTCCTGTAAAAACAAGCCACGAGGTCGCAGAGCCGTGAACAAAAGGTTGGGAAAACAATCCAAGTATAATTCAGCTGCTTAGAAACACGAAGACAGAGAGGGAAAAAGAAGAAATTTGCACTTTCAAGCCACTCACGAGCTGCTGTAGCACGAGGCTGGCAGTGCCACCAGCATGACCCAGCAGCTCTTCACCCTCCATGCACATCACCCCAAGCTCTGCATGGGATAAAACTGCAGGAAAAGCACTGAGGCTCTGGCTACAGCCACAGCCCGTGGGAAAGATGCTGCTCCCCTGAACCCCCACCTGGGACCTGCTCCACAGACACTTCCCAGCTGGTTCTCCTGGCTGCTGGCCGGGCCAGGAGCACGGGGGCCTCTGGCAGGGCATGGCGAGGCCAGGGAGTTCAGAGCAGTCCCACCAAATCCTGTCACACCTCCAGAATTTCAGCACCTAGCACAGGAAATGGTGAGAGCAGCACACGTTTTACCAGCCTGGCCAAAAAGGGCTTTCAGGGCCTGCCCAGTGATATCACAGGGTGCAAATGTCAGCTCCAAAAACATCGTGGGGCTGCACAATCCTAAGGCAAAAGGCAGGCATGGGAAGGGGCAGGGGGAGAGGGTGATCAGACACAAAGCTCCAGCTGATGGAATAAATCAGAGCTGACAGCACTGGCTGAGAAACCCTCTTGTTTAACTTGAAGTCGTGGACCTGAAGTAGAAGAAATTCTCCATCCTGTGCTCTGCAGGAGATCAGACTAAGCGGTCATAACAGTCCCTCCTGCTTTTAAGAGCTATTAATCTCTCCACAGAATGTAGCAAAACAGCACTCCAGGACAGGCTGATTTCTGGCAAAGTTGCTGAGACTCTTTCCCTGGGAAAATTTTTTTCAGCAGCAGGTAATTCTGAGCTCAGCCAACTCACTCTGCGTCTGCAGCTCCGTTCTCTGTGTCCTACCAAACCCCTTAAAAACACACAGCACAAACCAAAACCATTCTTCACCTTCAGTAAAACCCACGGGCAGGCCTTCTGCAATCAGCAACAGGAGCAATGGGAAACATGCTCTGACAGTCAGGATGGGGGGGAAAAACCAAGTTGTAGGAACATGTAATCACCCAAAAGTCAAATAGGATAAACCAAACCCTGTAGCCACTTTTGAGCCCTGACCCCCATGAGCCTGGTGCTCATAGTAAAATCACCTAATTTGCCTGCCCACAGCCCTCCTGCAGCACCAGGGGCTCAGCTGCTGCTCCCATCACTGCCAGGGAGTGCCACATCCAAGAAGAAACTCAGGGATTTGCAGATTGCCCCATGACGTCCCCACTGCCGGGTGCCAAAGTTCAGCAGGCTGGGTGAGCACAGAGCACATCCCTCGTGGGCACCTGAACCCACCTGGCTCCAGGCACAGCCCCAAACATGACAAACCAGCCCCCAGAGCTGGCACCAACCCATCACCCCAAAAACCCTTCATGGCACAGCCCCCCTGCGCCAACGTGACCCCCACAAAGGTGGCAGGACCCCAGCAGCAGCTCTGCCATGCAGGAGGGGCCACGCAGAGGGAAGGGGATACTCACACATGCCCCCGATGACCCCGGCAATCCTGCAGAGCCACCTGTACCACCAGGTCATGCCCTCATCGGCGGAGGCGGCCGCTGGCTCGGGGGCTGCTGCTGGGAACTGCTCATCCTGCGAGCTCATCTCCCCCGGCTGCCGGGGGCTCAGAGCCCTGCTGCCCACCTGAGCCCCCAGGTGTCACCCCCTCCTGCAGCCAGCCCTAAAGCCAGGCCTGTCCCCGTGTCCCCATGCAGGGCCTGGCCCCCCAGGGCTGACAATGGAGGGTGGCTGGCTGCAGAGCGATGCCAGCGGGCCTGGAGCTGCTCCAGTGCAGTGTCGAGCTGCATTGTGGGTCCCCCCCGGCAGCAGGCAGGGCTTTGGCTTTGATGTCACTCGCATTAAAAGGCTGTGGGCAGAGCTCTGCTGTTCATATTCATCAGCACAGGCACAGCCATGCATCCCACAGCAGCTCTGGATGCCCCTGGGAACAACTGGGTGTTGTTATCTATTGCAAAGGTGAAGAAGAACAATTAGCCACTGCTCTAAAACCTCTGTCTTGCTTTATATATATTACTATATTCTAGAATCTTAAAGTTTTCTACTTTGTGATATTACACACTCCTGTTCAAACTATGCACCCGTAATCTCAGTGCTATCAATCAATTTTGGAAGCCTTCTCCACGGCCTCAGGTCAAATGTAGTATTCTCTTGAGGGTCATTGTCTTTCACCACAGAAAGTTTAAAATTCTCAGCATCTAGGGTTCCAACATCTATCCAGGCAAGCCAGTGTTCGCTTTTCCAGAAAGGGAAACAGGAATCCTCACCCTGATGGGAATTGAACGCTGTTGCAAAATTCTGCTCTCCAGATAAGAGGGTTGCACTCCCCTTATCTGACTGGAATCAGGTTTTCTTCCTAAAAATGGAAGCAGAAATAGCAGTTTGCAAGTAGATGCCCCAGCTGGCAACCTGGTGGTGTCCAAATGGGACAGGGGAACACCCTGAACTCTCCTAAATTATGAAGGCAACAGCTGCATTTTGTGCAGATGAACATGGAACACAACCAGAGCCCAGCTTTGCACAGTTGATCTGGAACAATAAATAGCAGTGAGACTTGGGATCCAGAGCAGAGTGGGAAGACAGATCCCATCTGCTAAAAGGTTACAAAAAAAGGGATTAAGGAAAGGATGTCTTTTCATTACCATCTCCTGTCAGACAGGAAATGAAGGCCCAGGGCCTGCATCACCCACGCACTGCAGAGGGATAGCTGATGTATCCAGCTCCTCGAGGATCTCACTTCAGGAATCTGTTTTCTGGCTCCTCCAGGAATGGAATGTAAATCTGGAGGCTGGCAAGCAAAAACCTCCAGGTTTAACCAGCAAAAAAACAGCTATTAATTAAGAAGAGTATTTGTGGTTGTAGAAGGATGTCAGAGAATCCATCTGAGAGAAAGCAGGAGCAGGGTTAAAACTGCCCAGGCAGAACCATTTATTGCATCCAGCATGAAGAGCAAGTGCAGATGTGTCCAGCCAGGCTCCAGGTGCAGAAAAGACCCTTTAAGCAGTACATTGTGATTTTGAGGAGGATGACAGATTTGGACCAAAGCACAGCCCAATGTTCAAGATACTAAAAAAAAAGAAATAACCTAAAAAATACATTTAAATGAAACTTGTGTGAATATTTGCCACTGCTCTAAAATCCCTCTTCCTGCCACAGCTTGTCCATGGAGCCTCAACCAGAGCTCTTGTCAAATGAAGATACAGATTGATGGCACAGCTACTGTTCTTATCTGAGTAAGTCAGACCTGGCATTAATTCTTTCATTTTCTCACAGAAAAGAAGTGGTGGTATCACTGTGAGATATCCAACAGCAGAACCATAGAAAGGGTGGCTGGGGAGGGACCTCAGGATGTCATCTAGTCCTCCCACATAAAGCCAGCTGTCACCAGGGCTTGCCCAAACCAGCAGTGCCTCAGTTCAGCCAACTTTTGAAAACATTCAAGCTTTGAGTGACCTGTCCTAGGGTGGCACTGCCCACCCCACACATCTCCTTGTGCTGGAAGTTTATCCTTATACACATCTTTGCCTTCTTTATTGCATTCCAGAACTTCACTGTGCCTCAGTGTTGAGGGGTGTTTACACTGCAAAAGAGTGAATTTAATGGCTCAAACATTACTTGTGGTGTACAGAGGCTTATACTGGAACACCAAGAAATCAAATGACTCTCCTAAAAGGTCCCACCACATTACAGAGGCAGGGCCCTGACACTCCAGTGCCCAAGTCACCTCCTGCAGATATGTGAAGTGCATTAATGCCAACCAAATCAGACAGAAAATCTGTATGAGGAAGATTTGCTAAATATTTGGGGGTTACATGTCTTTTGTATGACCTTTATCAAGACTGAGATCCCAAAGGAATCAGCAGACATTGTTCTCACTCAACAGATGAGGAAGGAGTTGCAAGAAGATTAAATGTGTGCTGTGAGCAGGCAGCAGTGACCAACTGGGCCTTTCTCAGGGCAGTGCTTTTATTTGGGCTCAATAGCATGATATTCAGCCCAGAAATGGGTTCTGTGATCCTTAACATTTTCATGGAATTCAATTTCAGCTTCGCTTCCTGTTGACTGCCACAGGAATTGCTGCTTCCCACGGAACACCACTGTCTTCATGGTGCTAACATCTCGGACCTGCAGGAATAAAAACCAAACCATTTTATCTCAGCAGGCTACACATGAAATAAGTACCTAAAAAATACTGGAGATTTGCAGATTGGTCACTCAGGGAAAAGCTGTGCTACAAAGATTAGAAGAAATACAGCAGATATCAGAAATTCTCATTCCCATCTACATTTTCACAACAGAGATCCGAGTCTCTGATTTGTGACCGAACTGTGCATCTGGGTGGAAATCTCTAATGGACATGGGTTTGTTCCCATCCAAATCATTGCACTGGGGTTCCTGCCCCTCACCAGGATGTAGTTGAAGTGTGTGTGGTTGCCCTGAGGGCCCAGGTCAGTGTTGAGGGCACGGATGGAGATGCGCTGCCGCGGAGCCACCGTGATGAAAGTCCGGCACACGACCTCCTGCCTCTCCTCAGGAAACTGCACAGGATACACTATTTCACCCTGGGGGCCAAACAGCTGCTGGTCACAGTCTGACAGGGCAAAGGGAGAAGAGAAAATGGCTTAGAGGAGTATCCAGCACCTCCAAGAAAGAAATCATTTAAATTAAACACAGGCAGAACAGTTTCTTTAGGGATTTCCATGTGGGGACCTCCAAGCATCAGCAAACACCTGTGGGGGGTTTGCTTTAAAATAAAGGGGGAGTCCACAATTAATACTGATTCCAACACTCCTCAAGAAGGGGATTGTTAGTTGCTAAAAATGAAGCAAGGTTTGCACAGATTTCCAGAGGCAACCAACATTCACAGAACTCTGTGGGCCTTAACCTAAAGCAAGAGCAAAGCTTTCAGTACAGTACCTTGGTAATATTTTTTGGTTGCAGTTCTGCTGTTGTACTGCAGAATGACCCCGTTTCCTGGCAGCACAACACGCTGTTTCACAATCAGTGTGTTGGTTCTGGAATTTATCAGTGACAGAGGGAGCTTCCTGCAGCCTGTCCGCCACATCATTCGCCCAGAAAACAGCAGGACCTCACCTGGAAGGGATGAGCACAGGGCCTAAAAACACTTTTGTTTTCAGTAAAAGCCACAGTCTCTCTTATACAGGTCTGGAATCAAGTAATTTCTCCATCTTGTTTCTATCTTATCAAAATCTGTCATGAGAACAGGCCAGTTAAGTAATCTAACTGCTGATTCCAGCTAGAGGGTACATTAGTTTTAAAATAGGCCAAAACAAGCAGCTTCTTTAACCCCATAAGCTCCTTTCATCTCATATCTACCAACAAACCAGGTAAGAAACCACAGTGTGAGGGGAGGACAAGCAGCATCTTCATTTTGTTCCATCTGGCAACAACTTGGTGGAACAGAAAAACTCAGTAAAATGGTTTCAGAGATTACAGAAAAGCCAGAGTTTTTCAGGGCACCAGGAAAGGTGCAGCTTGAGATGCAGCTTTGCCAAAGGGCCAGGCTGGATCCCAGAGCTCCAGGCAGTACCTGCACTGCAGTTGAGGGAGCTCTCCAGGATGGTCACCGAGATCTCCTCCCTCAGGGGACGCCCAATGGCCACCGTGCAGTCCCTGCTCTCCACGCCTGTCATGTTGATGATGCCAGTGGCATTGAGAAACAGGTTTCCACAGACACCTGGACAGCAGAGACAGGTGAGAAACACACCCAGAAGGAACTACAGGAAAACAATTCCCTTTGTGGCACAATGAACAGATAAGGCCACATATTCTGGGTAAAGCACAGGAAGAGTCACAGAATCCCAGAACATCCTGAGTTGGAAGGGATCCACAAGGGTCAGGGAGTCCAGCTCCTGGCTCTGCACAGGACTACCCCAGGGACCACACCATATGCCTGAGAGTGTTGTCTAAACACTCCCTGAAGCCTTGAGCTGCTGTCCCACAGGGTCCCAAGCCAAAAGAGTTTTGGGAAGCACAGGGAAGTGAGTCATTGTTCCTAGCTCAGGTAACATGGATGTGCTGGAACAGCAGGTTTTCCCTCCCAGCCAGATGTATTCCCTCCCATGCTCCTGCCCCTGTCTGGCAGCAGGATCACCACAGCCCAGCTGCACACAGGAAGCTCCTTTGGGCTGTGTCCTCCTCACCTCCACCGGGCTTTGTCTGCTCCCAGACAGACAGAGGGACATCCATGTCCTTGTGTCTGCGCTCTGTGGCAGCTGCAGCTGTTGTCAGGTGTGTGGCTGGTGTCACTGGCTGCAGCTCTGCCCCAGGGGCCTGGGTCCCCTCCTGCTCAGGACAGGGCCCTGCAGAGCAGCCACGCACCACGACAGCCTTGGGGAAGCGCCGGCAGAAAAGGGGGTTCACAGGCTTGTGGGTCAGAGAGCTGAGGCAGAAATCCTGCCTGGTCTGAATGCCATTCCCACAGGATGTTGAACACTGCAGAAGAACAAACCCACAGGCTTTTATCCCTGCATTCCAGTTGGTCTTTGGAAAGAAATGCATTGATAAGCTCGTGCATGATCTGGGGGGTTCACTGATGCTCTTCTACCACTTGCCCTGTCAGTGTATCTTGTTCCATCAGCCCCACCTTCCAGGGGATCTTCCAAATTATATATTTAAATTGCAGAACCACTTCCTAAAAAAATCCCAAAATATCTGCATTCCAGGAGAAAATATGCCAAAACCATTTCTAAGCTGCAGCCAAAACTTCAGCTGAGGAAGGTAGGAAGCAAACCTACGGCTGCTAAACACAGGGCAGTGGAAAGGATGGAAAACATCCCTGGAAACAGTTTAGCATTTCTGTGGGAAGCCAACAGACAAGGCAGAAGTTATTTCTCCCCTGCAGCCTCCAGGGAAGGGAAGAGCTGGAAAACAGCTGCATCTGAAGGGGAGCAGGTACCTCTGACCACTCGCTGAAGCTCCACTCATAAGAGCACGTTCGGATGACACAGGGGACACTGGTGAGGGGCTTCTCTGCCACAGGGCACAAATGTTCCTCCTGCAAGACCTCCTGGCCATGGAGGATCTGCACACAGGTGACCAGCTGCACTGCTAAGCCCAGCCCACAGCTGGAGGAGCAGGGCCCAGCTGGGGTTACCTTCCACCTGACAGGGCAGGGAGGACAAAAAGTGAGTTAGTGATGAATCCCCACCGTGTTTCTCACTGCAGAAAAGGCACTGCAGCCCCCTCACCCTTCCTCCTTCTTCATCCTCTGCCTCACATGGTCTATGGTACTTGGAATGCAGCCTGGAGCAGGTTTGGAGTTGAATACAGAGAGCATTCCCATTTTGCCAGGAGCCCACAGATTTCAAACCCACACTGAATCTTACTCTGTGTCCATCACCACCCTCCCCAGGGAGACACACACAGGCTTAACTGCAGAGACAATCTTATCTCCCTCCAAAACACACACACCACTGAACTCTCAGATCAGGATCAGACCCAGAGGCCCTGGGAGTGGCATCCTGTAAGAAAAGTTCCAGTAGCTTTCCAGTCCCACAGCAAGTAGGGCAAGGCAAGCTCACCACAAATCTTAAGGAAAGTACAATGCATTTCCTTCAGTTTTCAGAGCAGCTGTTCCAGATTCTGAGAGTATTTAATTTTTGCTACTTTCCTCAATGCTCTGTGGAAACTGTACAGCTGGCAAATGTGTCACCACCTTTTGCAGCTATGGACTTATTCCTGCTTCCCCAGAGTAATAAAGGATCGAGAGGCTTTCAGTTTTTCTCTGGACTCAGACTCTGAAGACTACACTTATTTCTGTCTGAGATGTACCAGCCCAAGAAAGACTCTGACTTTGCTGTGTATGGAACAGTGCTACAGTTTTTGCAGCTGGCTGTGCTTCCAAAGAAGGGGAGAGTAGCCTGACCCTTCCTTTACCATGTCCCTGCAGACACAGAGAGAAAGGAAAGACCCCTCACTGTCTCATTGTCTCCTGGAAACTGCCTTACCTTGGTGGGCAGGGGTTGAGATCACAGATTTCCACCCTGCTCTCTGGCTTTGGCACTGGCTGACAGTTTTCCTCTTGGGTTTCTTCTTTGGTGTCAAAAGCCACACAAACATAGTGCAGCTGAGCCTTACCTAGGAAGGGAAGCAATCTGACTGTGTGGTTTGGATGCAAGGGTTGAAAATAGGTCAGAAGTGTCACATCTGTGTGCACAAAACAAGCACACTCTGCCCAAGCCATGGCACTCTTACTGCACTCATCCCCCCAGCTCTGAAGCACAGCAGCAGCCAGACCACCCTCTAAATTAGTCTGTCCGAGCCTGTTCCAAAAAAATTCTGATCACAGCTACTCTTAGAACTGTAGAGGGGGAAAGACCAGCTGGGCCCTGAGGTTCCCAGGCACTGAATTCACACCCAGAGCCAAGCAACATTTCCCTGCAGCACAGAAAGGCCTCACCTCTACCACAGGAGACAGAACACTCCCCAGCTACAGGGCTCCAGACATACACAGTCTGATTTTCCAGCTGGACATGCCCAAGTGGCTCCAGAGGCTGAAGTAAATGTGCATCTTCCTCCTCAGAACAGAACAAGAAAACACCCTAAACATACCACCACGATGTACTGAGGAATCCAGCAGCATAATTCAAGAGGAATGGAGCTGTCTGAAGTGACAGGATGAACTTTTAACTGGGCAGAGCAATGGTGTAAACCACCCTCCAGGCTCCAGGAGTAAGCTGGTGGTTCTTAACTGGTGGATAAAAGTGCAAAGCTCCCAGTGAGGTTCCTGAAAAGCCAAGCCAGCAAACTCACTTTGTCCCAGCCCAGAGGGCAGACATTGACCACACATGGCACAAGGGAGAGGGGTTTTTCTTCTGCTGGGCACAAGCTGTCATCCACCACAGTCTCCAGGCCATCATGGAACTGCACACAGGTCAGGTTCTGCTGGGCAACTCCAGTCCCACAGACAGCAGAGCACTCATCTCTCTGAGACAACTTCCACCTAAATGGGAGGCAAGTGCATCACCCCAGCTCCCATCTGGTTCAGGGAGGTTTATCACTCAGGCCACTGGTTACAGAAATGGGTCATGCAGAGTATTCAGCTTCTCTGTTTCAAAAGCCTTCTCTGGATGTGACTGAGAGGACAGTTTTAAGTCCTTTCACTGACAGCTTTCAAGGACTAAAAGCACCTAAGCTAAGGGGCTATAGTTCACAGTGCAATCACTTTTTATTGAACACTAAAATGTCTCTGAGAGCAATGTCTGGGCAGGCTTGGCCCTTGGTCTTCCTTCCTGAATAATCAACACAAGGGTCAGCCCTCTTTGTTGGCACCATCTTGGAAAGGATGTGAGAGGCTTCTTCTTCTGGCCATCAAAGTATCTTCATTTAGCAGATTACTGTAAAACATTGAAGGACTATTTCCCATTCCTTCAGCTGACATCTCTATCTCACAGGACCAGGAAAGACAGAACATGGTTTGGGATCTGCTAACCCATTATAATTAGGAGGAAACTACTTCCTACCTCTCTTTTTTTTTTTTTTTGACCTTGCACAACACAAATTCAGAGCCTGGGTTAAGTGGCAGAGAAAAGCAGGAATTGAGCTAAGCTCCCAGGAACACCAACCTGTAGAGGCATGGCTCCATGGCACAAGGCTTGTGCTCTGGGAGGGGCTGTGGCAGCTCCAGACACCACTGAGCCTCTGTTACTTCATTCTTGGTCTGATCAAAGCACACGTGAGCCACTGGCTGCACCCCTAGGACACAGAAGGAAAAGGAATTGAAGTTATAACCAAAGAGAACAGCTCCCCTCTGTTATGGAAGGAAGATGCAGTGATTTTGCTTTACTCAATCACATGGGTAAGAAAATGGGGTGTGGGAAATTCAGGCTTCCTGTAAACACACAAACCCCTTCTTTGTGATATAACCTCCCTCAAGAGTTTTAAAGTGATTTTCCAAGGTGAGCACCCCAGCAGAGAAGTTTGATTGATAACCCATGGCAAAAATAGAAAGGCTGCTCTAAACTGGCCACTTGAAAGAACAAATGATGATATCAATCATAATTTGGAACATTATGGTATCAATCATAATTTGGAACAAATTATTTCCAATGATCTGACTGATGAGGGACAGCAAATAAGCTCTAGGAGGGAGCTGGTTTTAAATGCCATTATGTAGAAGTGACCAGGTAATATCATCACACAGCCCTCATGCTCAAACAGCACCAACCTCCTCAAAGGCATCATCAACAGCCAAAACCAGAGTACTGGGAGAGAAACTGGAGACTTCCAGTGCCTGCAGCAGGCAAGGAATGAAATATTCATAAGCTACAGCTATAAAGAAGATTTTTAACAATAATGAACATAAGAAGCAAAGCAGATGAAAAGTCAAACTCAAAGAAATTACAAGCAAAGCTAAAAGGAGTCTCCTTTCAGTGAATGGGCTACAAGGAGAGCCAGGCATTCCTTCATCTCAAGCAGCATGACCCTGAGCACCCAATGTCCAGAATCCATCAGCAGCCTTATCTTTGCTCAACCCTCCTTGTTTTCAAATAATGACTGTTGCTAAGGAGGGCCTGTGCATCACTTTCAGCTCTCAAGGTGCAATTTCAGCCCAGATTCCAACTTTCTGTTATTTTAAGTTCTGAGTTTCTCATTCTTTTTTCTGTTTGTGGCTGCATTAGCTGGAGGCTCTGGAGCATTTTGAGCTCTTTACTTCAGGATTTCAGCAATCAGTTCACCTGGGGGATTTGCTGGAGAAAAGCTCTCCAGGCATAACTAGTTGTGTAGATTGACTTCCATAAATATTCATTAATGCATTTCCTAAATCCATGTCACAGAAGTCTTGAGAGGCCTGACAGTGCCATCTGAATTATCTGGTAAACAAGATGTCAGGCCATCTCTCAGAATGAACTGTTACAATCTGCATTATGATTCCTTTAGGGAGACAGAAAGGATTAGCCATTGCAAAGGAATAGAATTCTAAGAAGGAAGTTTCATAATTAGCTCTGAGGCTTTAGTTAGACACCAGATACCCCTTTGGTTTCAGACTTCTGATGTTTAGCCAACTTCAAATTACAGTCTTCAGTAACTTTGAAAAATCTGAGAAAATTATTTAGTCTTAAAACCAAGAGTTCAGTTAAAACCTATTTAAAAATCCTCTCCATGATCAAACATTTTCAGTATCATCTTGATGATTCAGCTCATTTGCTGATTTGTTAATTTAATTCAAAAGCTCCACCACTTTTTTCTTTGGTTCAGCAATCAACCGCAGGAATCATTTCCAGCAGTCTGCTTTGAAATTCAGTTCAGACCAAAGTAGAAGTCTTCATAAAAAGTAAAGGCTGAGTCCTGCTGCCTCACCTTCCCCACAGGTCACTGAGCATGGGCCCTGCTGAGGAATCCACACATAGGTCAGGTTCTCCCTGGGGACAAAGTAGCGGAAGGTGATGT
Organism: Leptocoma aspasia; assembly: GCA_013399835.1. NCBI lineage: Eukaryota > Metazoa > Chordata > Aves > Passeriformes > Nectariniidae > Leptocoma > Leptocoma aspasia. The sequence continues at coordinate 45,570 of VXAX01001471.1, read as the reverse complement.
CTGGGTTGGTGGCATTGCCATATTCTTTTGTGTACCTCCTGTAGACCTGGGGAAGGAAAAACTGTGGTCAGTGCAGAAGAAAACTTGGATTTATTTCTTAGGATGGAGGTAGGAGAAGCCAGTCTCCCTTCTTTCCATCCAATCCTGAGCCTCGCTGCAATGCCTCAGTCCCAGCCAGATGCAGTCAGAGCACCCACCCTGTGAACTCTGGGCACTGAAAGTGATCAAGCCAAGCAGAAGATTTAACTCAGTGTGGTTTTCCCCACACAATCACCCCCAGACCTGCAGGAAGCCTGTGGGCAGCCAACCCCCAGCCATTCCCAAGAAAAGCAATACTATCACTCTTCAGTGAACACCATCTCCCCTAGCCTTGGACACAAAGTCACCTGAATCCACCACACCTGGATTCTGCAGCAAAGCCACCCAAACCAGGCCACTTCTGACTGGCCCCCTTCCAACTCTGCTGCTTTTATTCACCTGTATTTCAATTCCTTCCTGTGTTGGCCCATCCACATGGATTTCCTCCAGGCTTGGCAGGTTATCCTGGGTGAGAAACACTCGGTATTTGATCTGGTTGTCCTCCAGAACTGATGGGTAGGTGACATTCAGGGAGATTTTTCCTTTTCCAGCCACCACGTACTCTCCTTTAACCTTCACAGCTGGAGAAGCCAGAGGAGCAGTGAGGTTAAGAGACATGATGTGGTCACCAGGATCCCCTGGTGCTGGCTGTCCACTTGGTAGGAACCAGTTAGATCCAAGTTTGGCATCCCATGGAGCATGGCTCCTAAAGCATCCCACTGGAGAGCATCCCACAAGCAAAATGCAGCACCAAACATTCCATTTCTCTGTTTGCACAAGCTCCTCTCAGCCCTGCCTGTATCCCCTCCCCTTCTTCTCATTCCACTCACCCAGGTGTGTGAAGAGAGGCCTCCTGTTGGTGACATGGACCGAGGTGGTGTTGTAGGGCAGGGACAGAAATGTCACATACTCTGGAAGGGTGGAAAGGTGAAAGATGTGGTCACCTTCCATCACTGAACCTCTGTGGGAAAGGTTGGGGATTGCAGCTCAACTCCTAAATTCACCCTGACCCTGCTCCTTGCCTGGAACACAATGGTGGTGACACAGCAAACACAACTTTTTTTTCGTTCTTTTTAGGTTCTCTGCTAATATCTCTACATGAGACTGCAAGAGCCAGACCACTTCCCAAATTTAACATCTCAGGAAGCATGGACAACGCTGTCAAGGACATGGTGGGATTGGTGGGCTGTCCTGGGCAGGGCTAGGAGTTGGACCCAATGATCCTTGTGGATCCCTTCCAACCTGGGATATTTATCATTCTGTGATCTGATACCACCCCCAGCTCCCAACAATTTACAGGACTTCCCAAACAGTTACACTTCTGATCCACATCCAGAGAATTATGACCAAAAAAGGCATTCTGGCTACCTCCCTCAGCACTGACCACCCAAAATCCATCTCCACACCCTCCATAAAATAAAATCAAGCAGAAGCAGAAAGGAGAAGTCATATACAGAAGATTTGGAACACTGACTGCACACAAATATGCAGCACACCAGCAGCACCACAATGCAGAGCCTGAGGGGGAGGAGGACTACACACCTTCAGCTTTCCCTTCTGTGTAGGATCCACTGACTTTGGTGCAAGTGGAGTTATCACCCCCACAGACCTTGCAGGGATCCATGGCCTTCCTGGAGCCCATCTGGCCATCACACCCGAATGCCTGAGCAGAGGGGAGAGTCTGTCAGCCTGGCCTGTTCTGAGAAGACAAGCCAGCAAAAGCAACATTGCCTGAGTTCCTGAAACTGCCCTTTCCATTTGGAATCTGGATTTAGGAAGACAATAAAGGAAAAGATGTGCTTGTACCTAGAGCTGCCACTGGACAGCAGCGTGCAAAGCCAGGGACTGGGAGGTCTTAGCTGAGAGCACAGCTCTCAGTAACTGTGACATTTTCTTTCCCATAAGAAGCAGCCCAAAAAATCTCTCCTGTGGCCTAAACCCAAAGCTCTGTGCTCTCTTCTACGAACACTTTCTGGAGGGAGAGAGGAAGGGAGGAAAAAACAAAAGCCCAAGAGAACACTAAACATGAATGGCAGGTTCTAAAGGAATCTTTGGCTCCCCAGACTCCAAAGCCAAACCTAGCTCACATCACTGCAGTCCCATGGAACTCAGAAGAGAGATTCTAACCCCATTCCCACGAACAAGGCTAATTTACACAAAGCTACAGGAGGATCTCAGCAGGCTTAACAGCAAAACATGTGCAACTGCTGAATTTATGCTGCAGCCACTGATCCCAGGCTTTGGAAGCTGCCATAACATGCATATTTATCACTGCTGCCAATAAAAGAGCCAAAATCAGTACAGGTTGTGCCTACACCCTCTGCTGTTCATGGGGGGAAACGCTTCAGAAAACATGGTGAGCACAAAGATAATGAGAAAAACATAAAATTTACAAAGAGTATTCTGGGAATGTAAAGAAACAACAGAAAACATCCACCCGGGTCAGCACTGAGCAGCTCCTAAAATGCAGACAGCGCGGGGGAGTTGTGTCCAAGGTCATCGGGAAAGAATGCCTTCCTCAGGTCCAATCCAGGAAAAACTCCAGTTATACTTCAGTTTTAATCAGCAACACTCCAAAAATCAATTTTTCGACTTGCAATCCCCAGGTTTTGCTCCTTATCTTGCCACTGACTCAGTGATTCAAGTCATGGAGCTTCCCTCCAAGACAGTCAGCATTTTATGGGGCTAATTACAGCAGACAAGCTGAGCAGCTAATGATGTCTCCTCCACCAACACATAAACCAATTGCTTCTTGGATTAGGGATGAATAGCCCTGTGTGTTTACTGCATAATTAGCAGAATGTCTTATCTAGAGGGCATTGGATGCACAGACAGAACAGTAAATTTTTGGACTCCATCCAACACACCAAGAACAAAACTCTCTTCTGAGAAGAGCTCACTCTGGTGTTTGGGACACTGTGGTTTTTTCCTAGCACGATTTCCCCTGACTCCTTTGGTGCAGATCACCTGTCAGGGGCTCACCTGGACTCCCCAGTCACTTACTCTGCATCTCCCCATGACACACAGATGGAGATCCCCGTGGTGCTCTGTGTCATCCTGCTCACACCTGGTTCCATCCAGGAAATTGTCCCCGCGGCTCACCATGAACTCCTTGCCCACAGCCCTGCACATGTGCTTGCAGAGCAGGTCCCCTGGAGCAGGCAGGCACAAGGAAGGAGTTACTCTTTCAGGAAGGCCCTTGGCAGCTCATCAAGCAATGGGAAAAACCCAGAGAGGTTGTGGACTCCCATCCCTGGAAGTGTCCAAGGCCAGGGATAGTGGAAGGTGTCCCTGCCATGGTGGGATGAGTTTTAAGGTCCCTTGCAACCCATACCATTCTGGGATTATATGGTCTCTCAGAAAGCACCCAGGCTTCATGTGAAAACTAAAACACTAAGTGAAATAGCCTTTTCATTCCAAAGTACAGAGGTCCATGAGCAGTCCCTGCACAAACCCCCTTTACCTTACCTTTGGCAAAGCCAACAGCAGAGGTCCAGGTATAAAAGGATGGTGTTTCTACATCAAGATACAGTGGCTTTAAATTTGTTGCTGCACATTGTTCAGCCATGAAGTCCTGCTGGGTCATCAGACAGGCCTGGATCCCGGAGAGATAATTGTGTAAGGAAAGGAAGTGACTGAGCACTGACATTTAACCCTTTAGCTGAAGGCAAAACGCAGTGGCTGGTCAGTAAAACACTCAAACAACTGCAAAGAAAGAAAGCCATTTTAAAGAGAGGCTGCAGGATATGCAGAGAATTGTGTTTGGAAGCTGATATCTTTGCAATTTATACAAAATAAATAGAAAAGGAAAACAGGAACAATACAAGAAAGTCCCTCTGAAGAAAACCATCATTGTGAGTCACTATTTTCTCAGCATCTGTCCTGCTATGGGGGCATGGAGAAAATGCTTCATTGCATGTGAACAATGCTATTAAATAATCCTGCTGCCTTCTGTGGCACAAATACCTCTCCTGCTGTCAGACAGATGGAGGCTGTACACCAGATCAGTCAGCTGTGGGAAGGACAGTCACAAAACACCCAGCCCTCAAAGGGCTCAACAGTGAGACAGAAATTCAGATGCTGCTGAGCTCCATTACCTGTGTATTGCACATCTCTGCTTGCATGCTGGCACCGTGGCAATCCTGCCCCCCAAAAGCAGGCCTGGAAATGACAGAATTCCTCAACAGAGGCAGGTTTGTCCCAGAGCAAAGAGGAAGACTCAGGCCTGAGCCCTGAGCACAGGCAGGTCCCCAGGTCTCACCTGGGGTTGTTACAGAAGCGCTGCCTCAGCACGACCCCCCCGCCACAGCTGCGGGAGCAAGGGGACAGGGGGCTCCAGGCAGACCAGTGCCCATGGACCACAGCCATGGGGTTCAGTTCCTCCAGAGAGCTGCACTGACCCTTGGAGCACCACTAGGACCAAGAACACACAGAACTGGCAGAGGTCAACACAGCAGGGCTGGGATCTAAGAGGTTGGCACAAGTCCCCATCTTTGGCAGGCCAGTAACAGAGAATCCCGAGGTGAATGAGGCACCTTCTCAAAAAGTCCCCTTACTAATTAGGGTCTAACATGAGGCTGGGGTCAAAGCAAAGAGCAGGCAGGTCATTTCCAGTAGGAGAGCTCAGATATCAGGCCATAGAACTGAGAGCAACTCCAGAGATAAAGACAAGGTGGAAAGACCAAGATCAGGACATAACAGTACCAGTTTAGGACTGGTTTTAGCTCCCTGGCCAAGGGGCAGTGAGTGCCAGGTACCTTCCAGACACTGACAAAGCTTTGCTGTCTGAGCTCCACAGCCCCCACACCCACCCCTGGTGGGAGCCCCCTTACCTTGTTGATCCCACACTCAGTTCCATCCAGGAGGGGAACCAGAAGCCGAGTACAGCTGGATTTGTCTGCTGGTTGTACGTGGCATGAGAGAACTTTACAGATGTCCTGGTGTGACAAGGCAAGCAGGGAGTTCAGGGAGTCAGGCTTAACAACACAGCAGTCCCAAAAATCTAAATAGTGCATGTCCCAGGTTTTCTCCCAGACACCCAACAATGCAAGTTCCTTCATTTTTCCTGCTATTGGACAAAAGCTGTGGGCAAGTCAAAAGATCATCACTGTAGTGATCACCAGCTGTAGTGCTGGAAGATGATCAACTGAAGCAATAAAGTTTCACCCACCTTAGTGTTTCCTCATTAACAAAACATGTCCAGATGGCAGCTATTAAACACGCTGTACTTCCCAGACAAAGGGATTTGAGCCGTGGCAGGGAAGCTGGAGGAATCCAGTGAACAAGAATTCCCTAAGGCAGGACCCTGAGTGGGTGCACCCAGCACTGCCAGCTGTGCACAACTGTGCAAACCTTACAGGAGATTAATGTGGAGAAGGAGTGATGAAGAGAAGGGAAACATTTTGAAAGCTTTGCCAAGAAATCCGTGGCAGAAAAGCACCTTCGATCCCTTCAGAATAAAAACTGCCAGCCCCTTCTCCTGAATTTTGGCTCCTGAACATTTCCCTGCTGCCCTTAGCAAGACAGACAAACTTTCTACCTACAACATTGCTGTCAGTGAAGGTGCAAGCTGTGGCCACACTCCCAAAGGCTATTTTACATTGCTCATCTGCTCCGTAGTACAAGCCAGGCTTCCACCCCGGGATGCTGCCGTCCATGTCCGGCAGGTCATTCAAGCAGCTTGTTTGGCCTGTACTGATAGAAACATGAGGAATAACACTTTCCCAGCTGTGGGTAGTGAGGACAAGGACATGTTTGCAAACTTGTGCTGAGTTTCACTCTGGGAGTTGGCTGCTGCTTTCCCAGACAACACATGCTCGCTGTGGGCTGGGATGGATTTAGTTGCAGCAGCTGCCTGGAGATGCTCGCAGTTCCCTGCTGCTGGAGCTCTATCCCATTCCTGTCCTGCACCCAGCCAGCATAGCCTGCAGTGCCTGTCTGAGCCTGGATGCTCTGATGTTGTAAATAAAATGTGCAGGCTGAGCCAGTGTCTGAGAAATCCAACCCAGCCCAGGCACATCAGGCATCAACCAAAGCCTCTTCCAGCTACGTGAAGCAAAAACTGAGTTTAACCTCAGCAACAAGTGCTAAGAAATAAACAAACCCCAAGCTTTTCACTGCTCCTCATTTTTCAATAAAGTTTTTTGTTCTTTGAGTTTTTCTCTCCTAAGCTCCCAGCAGAGGGAACTGAAGAACTCAACCATTCCCTTACCTGACAAGGGCCAGGAACTGCTCCCGACTGCAGGGAGACCAGGTGAGGTCGATGCTGTTGTGGTTTCCTGCTGAGCCCATGATGTAACCACTGCTGCTGCACAGATTCCCCTCTCCATCGTGGGCAATGCCAAGGCTGTAACAGAAGCAGCACAGAGCCCTGAGGAGAAGAAACCCAGAGGCTGGATTTCCTCAGAGCCTCCCTTCTCTAAGCAAGGACTGAGCTCCCTCTGCAGCCCTTCCTTCTAATATTGTCACAAAGGGTTTCTCTCCTCTTTGCAGCTTCTAACTGTCACAGGACATGCAGGAATGCAAGAAATGCAAGGAACTCTTTCCAAAATAATCCATGATGATAACCAAAAGGGTTAGAATAATCAATGGGAAATTCCCTTTCATGTCAAGAGGTCCTTTGGCTTCTTTCCTTAAACTGGAGAATGTTGTTACCTGAATAAAACCTACTGGGCTGCTTTGGCAGTTTCCTACTGACCTGTGCCCAATCTCATGGGCTATGGTGACTCCAAGGTCAAAGCCAGTGTCCTGGGTAATGACACAGCTCCAGAAGGAGGAGCAGACTCCCCCTAACTGAGTCACCCCACGAAGCTCCTTGTTCCCATCAGGCAGCTCCAGGTCAAACCTAAAGTAAGGAAGACATAGAGAGGAAAGAGCAAAGAATCCCCACAGCTAAAACAGTCAGGTCTAGACATTCAGCTGAATTTATCTGAGCTTTCCTGGTCTAGCTTTGCCAGCTGTCTAACGTGACACGAGTGCCCACTGCTCAAATGTTATCATGATTCCACATTAAAAAATCCAAACGTCCTCAGACAAGCAGAACTGAATAAAACGACCTAACCCTATTTTCCCAGTCCCTCCCAGGGCAGGGAGCTCAGCACCTGGTGATGTAGAGGACAATGTCAGCATGCTGGGGGTCAGAGTCGTTCTGGGGGTTCACCTTCTTGCTCCACTCACAGACACTGATGAGGGAGGAGGTGATGTTGGTGGTGATGTTCACCTCTGCCTGGAGAGAAGGCACATGTTGGCACATTCCAAACAGTTTTGGGCTTGGACAACCCTCAAAAACAGCCCTTCCCTTACCTCTGGCTCTCTCAAAACCAGCATTTGTATGAGGTGAACTCTGAAATGAGCTCCCAGGGAAGCATCTCTGAGCAGCTCTGCTCCCTGAGAAGAGACAGAAAGGATTCAATGAACAAGGGGCCTTGGGGATTCCCACTCCCTGTTCCCAAAACCTGAGCTGCACTCATTACAAAGGTAACTACAACACCAACATATGCACTACAAATGGGAATAAATCTGTCAAGAGATGAGAACTGGTTGGATTTGTCAGATGCTCTGAAGCAGAGAGAAGAATCTGCATGAAGTTTCATAGGACAGAGAGAAGAATCTGCATGAAAAGTTTCATAGGGTAGAGTGAATGCTAAAGACTTTTCTGCAGTACACACAGAGAAAAATTCTTAATAACAGCAAAAAGAGACGTGGAAATTCTGCAACAGAAATAAAACAGTGAAATGTGAAATATAAGATTGATTCAGTGCATTCAGCTCAATCCCACTGAAAGCAACAGGGTGAGAAAACTCTACATAAGTTACATTAGTAATGAAATCAAGGACTACATTTTCTATGTCGGTTTTAAATCCTCTAAGACCTTCTTTTACTCATGCAGCTCCTTGTACAAGGAATTTGGGGGATTTCATGCCCAGGGAAGCACAGAGGAACACGAGCTCAGTACCAGGGACAGGTAACCCCAACCACCCTGAGGTCCTGCCTGGGGCCCAGCCTGGAGCCCCAAACACAGAGCCACTCACAATGTTCAGGTTGGCCAGGAGGTATCGCTCTGTGTCCTCTTTGTGGTACAAGTAAACATCTGGCCCTGCCACCACCATCAGCTCCAGATGTTTGACAGCTGCCTCAGCCCTCCTGTGCAGGCGAGGAGGAGCCCATCCTGCTGGACAGCACAAAGGAACACCAGGAGGTTCAAATTCATGAAAGGTCCTACAGACACACTCCCTCTCCCCAAAGGCTGCAATAACTCAGCTGCAAGTCCACTCTTCCAGGAGCCTGCTCAGCTTTCCCACTTCTGGTGCCTGCCAGCAGCTTTAGGAACACACCTGTGCTGTCAAAATAACAACCAGCACATCAAACACACCTCGGCGAGGTGAGAAACGTTTTCGAGTCTACTCATGTGTTTGTAAACACCAATTTTTCCTCTGAGCTCATGGAAGCAATGCTCCAGGAGACAGCTGGTCCAGCAGGGCTCCCTCTCCATGGCTGTTACCTCTGGCTGGCTCTGCCTCTCTTGCAGCACTTTTGAAGAGGATGTGGGGGATGGAGAAGCCGAGGTCCTTCAGCAGAGCCACATCTTTGCTCCTGACTGGCCTGATGTGAATCTTCTCCTCACCCACAGTGATGACTCCTTGCTGAGGCAGATAAAATGCCACCTCTGAGTTATTCCAAAGATATTTGCTTGTTGCAAGAACATATAATAAGTTTCTCTGCATGCAGGCCTGCAGAAAATTCTTCCCATGGGAAAGCATCTTTTTACTGTCTTTTACTCTGTAATAGTTTCTATAAACAAAATCTCTGACCTGTGTTCAAGGACATTTGGATTTCTCTGCCTGTCTCCTGATATGAGAGACAGGAGTTTTCTTTCTGTCAACCTATGAGGTGAAAAGTTGTTATCCCTAATTATGTAAGCTATTCTGACATTTCTTGGACGAAGCTTGAAGCAAGAGCTTCGGATACTCTGAGCTGAGCAAACAATAGCCCAAATCCTTTGTACTATAGAGCTATGTTAATAAATCATATTTAACCTTCTGATATTATTGTCAAGAGTCCTTTGTCAATACACAAACCACAGCAATATTTGCTATCCATGGAGAATGCAAAGATTTGTTCAGTGGATGGTTCACACATGTTTGGTGCATGAAGCTGCCACCCCCTAAAGGCTGTTTCAGCTCATACTCACCAGCTGCCCTTCACAATAAGTGACTCTGCTCCTGGCCCCAGGAGGCTGCAGGGATTTTCCACCTGCAAAGCAGTTCCCTGGGAATCTCTTCAGTAAAATAAAGGAAGAGTTCACCACGTGGCTGCTCACAAAGGAGGAGGAAAGGAGGGCGTGGTCCTCTAGGAATTCAAAGGCATAGAGCTGGCCCCAGGCCTGGATGGAGCAATGCTGGACCCGACAGGGCCTCAGCCCAAAATGTTCTTCTTCACAAGGGCAACTTGGCTCAGCCACAATAAACTCAGGTACTGAGAAAAAAGTAGAAAGAAGAAAGAAAAAAAATGAAATGAAACAAGACCAGAACAAGGGGAGCAGTTATGAGAAAGGATGATACACAAAAACCCAATGTAAGGTCTATTTCCCCAGGAAAAATACACTACAACTGTGGCCTCTTGGGGTCATGGTGTCAACAGCCAGAGAATTTGTGTGCTTTTGTGTATTCCAAAGTGAGGATAATCTGACTGGGAACACACAACAGAAACTGGCACCGAATTTATTGGAGCTTTTGCTTTCTCAATAAAGAGAATAGTTCACCTAAGAGGCTGAGACAGTTTTGTTCCTGCAGATGTTAACTATTACTGAGTGGGAATTATCACAATGCAGACAAAGACACTGGGATGAGCATTAGGTGAACTCACAAGTAGACAACACCCTTCCTTTAGGGATTTGAGACTTCCGAACATATCTTTATTCTGAACTATCATCAATCCAGACCCAGAATTCAAATATCTTTGTGCATTTATTAAAAAAAAAAATAACAAGTATTTAAAGTTACCCTTAGTCTAAAGCTTTTGTCAGAAGGTCTGTTAGTCTTGTAGAAAACGATCAATACAGAGAAAGGGGATTGCAGCAGAAATGTGCAAAGAGGTTGAACACATCTCCTTCAGCAGATTTGAAACTCTGACACATCTCTTCATCCACTCTCACAGTGAAACCCAGATTGTCTCACTTGCACTGGCACTCAGAAACACCAAATGCCGGTCAGATCAGGGGTTAATCAGCGTTCTTAGCACTGTCACCCACACGGGATCAGAAACCAGCTGCCAGGTGAGCTCTAACCCAGGGAGGACTGAGCCCTGCATACCATCAGGCACTGAGCTGCTTCCAAAGTAAGACAAAACACCTTCCGCATCCAAAGCGCCCAGGAATTTCTGCAAGAAGAAGAAGAAGAGCTTTACATTTTCCTCACGAAAAACAAACGGACAGAAGAATATCCCTTCGCTGGACCTAACCTGGAAGGAGCAGAAAACAGCTCAGCAGCCCCAGAGCCAAATCCTCATGCCTTTACTGCGCGCTAAGCACGGGCTGGACGAGGAAACAGCGATTTTTTTTTTTTTTTTTTTTTTTTTTTTTTTTTTTATT
>VXAX01001471.1:0-32665 GCA_013399835.1 Leptocoma aspasia | reverse complement strand
TTAAAGCCTTTTGTTTTTCTGGCCTTTTTTCTTTTTTTTTTTTGTTTTTTTTTTTTTTTTTTTTTGATGTCATTTTAGCTGCTGAAACAAAAGGCAAATAACTCTAACAAGCCCATCTCTACGGGTCAAACAGACACCAAAAAGAAGCAGCCACTCAAAGCAGCCAAGAGCCCAGAAGTCCCAGCAGTCAATGGGAATGGGAATGTGGTAAAGGCCAAATCCACAAATAAAATGGACAATGGTCCTGCTAAAGCCAGTCCTCCTTTGGCCAAGCCAGAATCCAAGGGGGTTATAGCAAATAAGAACTTAAATGGCACCAAAAGCAACGGGAAGGGCTGCAAAGAAAAGAAGAAAAATGGCATTGTTGTGAAGGAGAAGGATGAGCTGAAACACAAGAGGAGGAAAGCTGAGGAACACGTGCAGCAGCAGCCCACAGAGTGAGTATTTCAGGCAGCAGCCCTGGATGTGAATATTTATTTTGGGAGGAGCACAGAGAGGTACATTCCAAACAGCTGCACTTTTCCAGACTACATTCTGAAAGAAATAAGAAACATTTTGCCCCCACTCCTCAGACAAGAGGAGCAAGAAACCTGCAGAGGTGCCAGTCATAGACTTAATTTTCACAGGGTTTATCTCTTGGTTTAAAAAGTAAACATACTTTTTGTACAACAGACACCAGATTGCTTTGAGACTGTTAAATGTAATTAAATCTGTTCTTCCCAGGGCTGACATCTGGTTTGATGATGTTGATCCAAAAGATATTGAAGCAGCAATAGGACCTGAAGCAGCAAAAATTGCCAGAAGGAACCTGGGACTAGAAACAGAGCAGTCCCAGTCTGTGGAGCAGGTGCTGGTTAAGGAAAAGGCTTTTGATGGGTGAGTGACATTGCAGGGGGAAGGATGGCATCAGAGTGTGAGAAATGGAAAGATAGAAACTTCCACAGACACTGAAGGGTTTGATCTACACCCTTAGAAGAAGCTTGGATTTATGTAAAAATAAAGTACACAGACATTAAGCAGAAAAATCATAAACTTATGTTTCTATAGTTGTAAGTAAGAGTATACCTTAAGTAAGTAAAAAACTGTATTATTAAGATAGTGAAGGGTTTATAATGTAAGAATGTAATTGTATAGAGTAAGCTAAGAGTTTAGATGTTACAATAGAAACATGTGTGTGAGTCTGATGGTAGCCCATTAGATAAAAGAATACACATTGCAGTAGAAATAAGTAAAAGTGATAGGTTAGAAAAGCAAAATAAACTTTGTAGCAACTGTCTATTAGATTAGAAAGTTATATATTGTCTTGTAACAAAGAACTTACAACTACTCTTGAGCTATAACCAACTACTTACTCTCATAAATCTCACAGAGTAATGTGTATCTGAACAATAAATCATTTTTAACCCCACTGTAGTCCCATCCCTTCAATTAAGCAATAGTAATAATAATATCAGAGCCATCAGGCTGGCTTCTGATAACAGATCTGCACAGTGAGCTGACATCTCCCTGCATCTGCTGCCAGGCTTTGCCCTGTTCACATCAACGTGTGAACCTTGTCAGCTCCAGCTGGGCCCTGCAGAGGTGTCCCCAAGCTGTCCCTTTGCCTTCCAGGCTGACCAGGGCCGTGGCCATGGACTGTGAGATGGTGGGGGTGGGCCCCAAGGGTGAGGACAGCATCTTGGCTCGGGTGTCCATCGTCAACCAGTTTGGGAAGTGTGTTTATGACAAGTATGTCAAGCCCACGGAGAAGGTGACAGACTACAGGACAGCTGTCAGTGGCATCCGGCCTCAGAATATAAACACAGGTACAAGGGGTCCCCCCCAAAAGGATTTTTAAAGAGGGAGGATTCAGTGGGTTGGCACAGAAGCCTCAGTGGCTGAGCTTGGAACAGTTGGAGAACTAATTTGGGACAACAAAATGCTGAGATTTAAGTTAAACTTAATGCTAAGAAAAATTGTGCTTTTATACAGTGATCACTAACACCGTTGAAGGAATTAATGGTGGAATATGGTATAAAAAAATTCATTTTCATGCTGTGGTCTTTATAGAATTCTCTATGTTCTAGCAAGCAGAGATTCAGTGAACTGTATAAAAACTCCAGTCCCAAGGATACAGTTGCTTCCCAGAAAAGATGCAGTGTTTGCTCATGGAAAGTGTTTCCTTGTGTGGCATTTTTAGGTGAAGACTTTAAAACGGTTCAGAAGGAGGTGGCTGAGATCCTGCAGGGAAGGATTTTAGTTGGACACGCCTTACGGAATGATCTAAAGGTACATTGAAAATGAAATTTCTAATTCCTCATTCTGGATCAAGGGAACACACCTGAGCTCCTGGAAACTGCTCCTGAATCCAGCCCCTGTCTTGTGAGCTGGGTCTGGTCCTTTCATGGGTTTAAAGTATCTCTTAAGTGGATGGGAGGAAATAAAGGGCAGCTGCACATTCAGCTCTGTAAAGTTTCATGCAATAACACATCTTAGATTGAAAATGTGATTTCTTCTAGGTCCTACTTCTTGATCATCCTCACAAGAAGATCAGGGACACACAGAGATACAAACCATTCAAACAGAGAGTCAAGGTAAGAGACTGCTGGGAAGGTGCTCAATTAACAGACTCCAGAGCTGCTGACTCACTCCTGTGCTTGCTTTTACCTGACCCTCTTCCTTCTTTCCTACCTGTGCACACACAAATCTCCTAATTCATTAATTATTCCTGATATTTCACCAGCAGAGGCTAAGACGTGCTATTCTTTGAGGAACATAATATTTCTGTATAACACCCATCTCTGTTATTTCAAGTCCTGTGAGACAGCATGGTTTATGGTTTTTTGTGTCTCTAGAGTTCCAGGCCATCCCTGAAGCTGCTCTGTGAGAAGCTGCTCAATGTTCAGGTGCAGACAGCAGAGCATTGCTCGGTAGGTACCTCCTCAGAACACCCAGCTCTGCCTTCTGGATTCAGGCCACAGGGCTGTGCCTTCATCCCAGTGAAACTCAGCAAGCTCTGCTTGCACAGCAGCAGCAGTGAGATGTCACCTAAGCTTGCTCACTGTTTCCTCATTTCATAAACAGCTTTTGCACAAGTCAACTCTTAACTCTGAATTCTTGGTATTTTAGAATTCCCAGGGGAAAAGGTAATGATCAAGATCTGTTTACCCTAAAAGCAGCATTCTGCACTGTGGCAGGATGGATAAACATTGGGAGAGGCTACACCTGAACCTCAGCAGATCCTTTATTTCAGTGGGCAGGAGGATGGAAAAGAGGAATGAACTGGGGAAGCAACACTGAGAAAAAAAGCAGCTCGTAGGAAAAAAAACTGGGAAACTAAAACAGCTCATAGATACTGTATCAAGAGAATTTTGTCATTGTGACTTTCCAAGTAACAATCAGAAATGCAGACCCTTGTGGTGGGCCCTGGACTCTAAATACACCATTTGTCCTTTTCACTAAGCACAGAGCCTAAATGTAAAAAGAGATGATGAAATGTTAATTGGAAGGATGTATTAAAATGATGGAAGATTTAGCTGCTTATTATCTCACATCCTTGTCTGGTCTGTTCTTTTTCAGATCCAGGATGCACAAGCAGCTATGAGACTTTACACCTTGGAGAAAAAGAAATGGGAAGCTGCTGTTAAGAACAAAACTAACAACAAAAATTGTAAAACTTAAAAACACAGGGTAGAATCTTTCATCTGCAGCAGTTGCTGGTTTGATGTCACATTCCAAATTTAGAGATAAGTCAGATCTGACAGCAGCTGCTTCATAAAATCAATCCAAAGACAATGCTACAATAAGCTGGAAGTACAGGAAAGCTGCTGGTGTCCCTGTGGATGGACCCTGTGCCTGATGCCTGTTACTGTGTTCAAGCAACCTTTGTAACAAATGCCTGCAGTTGGGAAGAACTCCATCAGTTAAATTTCTTCAACAGAAATACACACTGAATAAGTTAAAAAATTAAATTATGATAGATGAAGGAAGAGACTGTCATTGCTTTGTCAAAATCCTGAGAATTAAAGTCTTTATTTCAAGTATGTTGAGGTCCACAAAGTGAGGTCTGCCACAAGGTGAATTCTTAATTATTGCTCTTAGTTACACAGTTGTGGTACCTAAACCAGCAATAAATACCTGTTTGTATATTATTAATAGCCCAATATTCTTTTTTCTGGTGAGAATTGTCTGATGGAGGATCCAGGCTTTTGTATCCAGCAGTGGCCAAGTCTTGTTCTTAGACAAAGCGTTTTTCCTTCCTCAGTTTCAAAAGTGTTGCAGCCACAAGGGTCTGAATCTCCTGGAGGGAAATGTGAGAATTGTCAAACAGAAGATTACCTTGTTGCTCCAGTTATTTTTGTATTCATTTATTAATAAAAACAATGTGTCTAACATAGGCCTTTGAAGTGGCTGCTGTTGTTACAACAGGAGAGGGAGCTTTCTCCCCTTCTGTGGTTATTTTTTTCTACACTACCTTGTGGCTGCAGTGTTCATTGCAAGGGTGCTGGCAATGCCTGCAGGAGAACCTGGAGAACAGTTTGTAACTGTCTTTAGAAACAATTCTGTAAATATGTAACTAAAATCAGCAAAATTAAGACTAACCAGTTTTATTGGCTTGCTGAACAAACGTAATTATTGGTTTCTTGCCAGCAAGCCATTGCAAAAGAAATATTAGTGTAACACGTTAAATAGCTCTGATAACTTTGCTGTTTTTTCCTTTTTTCAGTGTGACTACTTGGTGAAATTTAATGTAAGTTAAATCTTCCCACAAACTGTCAGAAAGTTTTTATTGGTTTTTTGTTTATTTGTTAATGATGCCACTTCCAAACCAAAAATAAATTGGATGTAATGTACTTATGGCTTTATTCCTGTAAACTTTAGCCTGGTTTAGCATGAGCACTGTAGCAGATTAATGTAAGAGACCAGAACATAATTTTTTAAAATTTCAGCATTAACAACAACAAGAAAAACAACTTTCAACCACTTGTTCTCAGTAGTTAGGACTATCCTTACAAACTCACTCTTCACATGCAGCTAATTCTCTAAATTTCTGCACTGTGATCAAATCCCTCACCAGAAATAATATACTAATATACTTTATTATCAGAGACTTCTCCATACCGTGCTAAATGGAAACTGGAGTTTTATTTTAGACAGCAGCTTTTCCATTTTCTGGGACCTCATATCCAGCATAACCTCATCTGCAGTGCCAATGAACAAGGAAAATTTATGGTTATAGGACAACTGCCAGTGGAGCAGGAGCTAAAGGAGCACAGGGAGAGGACAGAGCTACACAAGGAGGAGGCAAGATAAGATGAAGTTAAAATGTTTTACCATCAGAATGGTATTTGTTTGGAGCAAGTGGAGTGAATTCTCAGGAGGATGAATTGGAACTTTCTCAGACACAAAGTCTTTCCTGAGAGCAGCTAACACGTCCCTGAGAGCTGCTGTTGTGGTTTTACTGATTTTGGGGTTGGGAGGGAGGAGCAGACTCAACAAGTGGCAGCAGCAGCCATCTCACCATACTGAACCATCTCGTTCATCAGCAGGCACAGAGCTTCTGCCACCCCTGGCTCATCGAGGTGAAGGTGATATTCATCTTTGAGCAGCTCTATTCCTCTGCCTTCTGAGTCCAGCAGGATTGCAAAAGCTGCAGTTTCTGCAGGGAAGACAAACTCTGCTGGGCTCACTGTAGCTGCAGACTGCAGGATCTGCTTCCCATCCCTCACCAGCTGGCACATGTCACATTTTCAGGAAGTTGTGCCCATTATTTTCATTATTTTCTTCCTAAAAACTATTCTGAAGCATATTTGGGAACAAGTAGAAGACCAGATATGCAGCTGACACTGTCATGCAGGGCAGAAGTGATTTGAATGATTGTTTTCATGTTGATGGAGCTGATTGGTAATTAATAAAAGCAGAACTGCTGAGTGTTACCTGAGAGCCTCACAAGGCTGGCTAATGCCAGGCAGCCATTCTTCACCAGCACTGCTCTTTCTGGGTTCTTCCTGAGTGCATCCAGCAGAAGTGCTGCTGTGGGCTCATAGTCACTGTCAGTTAAGCAACCTTTAAAGAAAATAAAGCACACAGGAAAGCCCAAAATTTCAATATCCTCCAAGCCAGAATAATAAAGAGTCCTGAATACTCAACTTATTCTGCTGATGGGGAATAGAAATGAGATTGCTGAGGGTGTTTTGCTCAGTTTTTCCCAGTGGAACAGTGGCACAAGGGCAGGCAGTAGGTAAATGTGACAACATCCTTGCATGAGGAAGAAATAAGACAGTAGTACTGCAAGGATGGGTTCCCTAGCGCAAATGATAATGAAAGAGATTATTTCTTTTTTAACACGAAATACTGTTCCAAATCAACCAAGCAAATTAGCTGCCCACCAATGGAGTCCCCATTAGCAGTATCTGGTGATTTAATTGCTACAGCTCATCAAAAATGGTTTCACTGAGGAGTCACAGAGCGAGTGCAGGGAAGAGCGACCAAGAGAGGATGCAAGTTCCTGACTCTGCTGCCATCTGCAGAGCCTCCTCCAGCCAAGCAGCCTGGATTGCAGGATCACCACTGACACACAGACGTGCCAGCCTTTTCCATGGCCCAGGGACAGGGAGACTGGGAACACACACCTCGGAGTGCCAGCGCCCACAGCGCCGAGCAGGCAGCCTCTGCAACGACTCCGTCCTGGAGGTGTTTCTGAAGCACTGCAGAGGTGACAGGGAGAGCACTTGCCAGCACGGCTTGGTCTGCATTATTCTCTGAATTACCTGAACAGAAAGGAAATGCACCAGGCAGAGTTATTTAATGAAGTAATGATATCATTGTATGTCAAATTATGTCAGTAAAACCTTACTGGGTGTTGGCATTGGAATAATGCAGCATTGTTTTAGTCTGGAGGGCAGCAGAGGGAAGGAATCAAAGATGTACAGAACCAAACCAAGTGCTACAGGACTAATAAATAATTCTGTTCATTGGAGAAAGCTGAACTTCTGCAGGAACTAGTGTCCTTTGTCATTTAAATCATGCATAGGGATCACAGCAAGAAACCTCCAGAAATAACCACAGTTTTGACAGAATCTGGGCTGCAGGATGGAGATTCAGCTGTCCCATAAATCCAACGGGTAATTTGCTGCACAGAGGGAATAAAACACACCAGGTGAAGCTGCACAATCTGTGCTTCCAGCCTTGCATGATGATCAGAACACCACACAGCTCTACAAGTCACAGAAACAAATCAGTAAATATAAAATCAGGTCACATATTGGCCTGAACGGCTCAGATTCGACACCTTATCACATAAAGGGTTGCTAAAAAACTCTTCATTAATTTTTATCTAATTTAACTCTGGATCACAAAGTGATAGTAACAGTGCTGTGGAAACAACTCTGCAGAATCACAAAATCAGATTGGTTTGGGTTGGAAGGAGTCTTAAAGATCATCTCATTCCATGTCCCTGGAATAAGAATGGGAGAAAATCCAATCCCGGCGACAGGAATGTCTGAACTCAATTAGGCTCAATACCTGCTGCCCTTCAGTCACATGAGTGCAGGCACAATACTCACTGTGTTCTACTTACCACTCACAGCCAAGCTCCAGAGAACAGCACAGCAAGAGGAGCAAATCTTGTCATTATGAAGAAAACGTCTTAAAATTGACAGAAGGTCTGGAATGATTCCAACTTTCCTGAGGTTCTCCGCAGCTACTTCTGAAAACCACAGAAATTCTATAGGAGCTGATATTTTTGTCCCACTCACTGGCCTCGAAACAGGCAGTACTAAGTGTTTAAACTGAGATAACAGACCGGTAACAGGAGCCCATCAACTGGACAAAAGGAAGCAAGAGAACAGACCGAGTTCTTTTAACAAGATGCATTTAACACAGCTGATCCTTACAAATGGATGCCTGGCCATCCTTTTGCTCACACACTTGGAATCCACAGAGCAGGAAAGGAACTGAGAGGGTGTAAAGGACAATTTTTCACCTCTTTCCATTTTAACGATTCAAGCTAAGCTCCAGAATTAGGAAACACTGGATAAAAATAGTTTGGTCTTAGACATGACTCTTTGTAATAATTTTTTTTAAGATTTCCCCCTTGCTGCTAAATCCTACTGTAACAATTTTTCAAAACAGTCTTTGATGATTGTTGAACTGACACTGAAAACAACTAAAAATACTATAAATATTTAGCAAATACAAGTTCAGAAGAAAAGAAGACAAAATAGAGAAGTTAGGGAGAATGGTTTCAATTCATCATGGCACAGTCTAAAATAGAATTCAGGTTCTATGTTCTCATTATCTCAAGCACTATTTGCAGAGTTTGTACTTGTTTCCAAACCAAGAGAAAATACAGAATTGTATCTATTAGAGTGGTCCTCTAAATCCCTGAAGCCTCAGCATTGTATCTTAAACTTTCAGGGGTGTTATCAGTATCTGGTCAGTCTTACCAATATTACCACTATTAAATTAATAATTGCCCACAAACATCCACACCCTTCAGTGAAGTCACAAGTTCTGCATTGTATCTTGTATTTGTTTCAAAAAGTAAAAATAAAATAAAATTCTCCAAAGAATGAGCAGGATGACCCACCACTGGCTGCAACCATCATCAATAATGTGCAGAGCATTGAAAGGAACTCTTCATTTTCAGAATGTTTTCTCACTGTGTGTAACAGGCAGCTGGCCACACTCTCATCCAGGGCCATCATCACCCCCTGTTCCAGAGCTGTCACCACAAACATTGGAATAGAACAAAGATTTCAGTGGTTTTGAATGAAAGCTGAGCTCCCCTGCCCTGCAACCAGCATAGCAAAACATTCAATTAACAGCATTTCTTCACATAAAATAAGCAAAAGTTATTTTAAACTTTCATTTGCTGAAACTCAATTCTTAGTTTTTTAAGCTCTTATCATCAGGTGGTTTTGGGGTAAATTGCCATGAAAGTAACAGCAGGGACCACACATGAGACCCAAAATCACTTTTATGGTTTAATATTTAAACACCAAACAATAAGAATCTTATTTATGCCCTCTAACAACACTGTACATAACATGAAAACAAACTTGGTAAGACAAGATCAGCACCTATATTTAAAATTAACTCTTAACACAGAATTCCTGTATGCCAGTCCTGAAGAAAAACCATGAGAATTCAGAAAGCTGCTTAACTTCCTTTAGTTCTTTAAATTCATCCCCTAAAATTGTTAATGGAGCAGGTAATGGGTTCAGAAATCTTTACAAGACCCAGCAGAAGGAAGAAGTCTTAAAATTATACCTTGACTAAGAATTTCAAGCAATAAAGTGCAGCCTTCTACTTGTAAATCCAGAGAATCTGTGTGAGTCTTCATGGCAAGAGTGATCACTTCTGTGCATGACAGCAGATAGGGGAATGCTGTAGGGGGAAAGGAATTATTTGGGAAAAGGTTCTTGAATCAAAGAGAACAAAACAGAGTGAATTGTTTTAATCTGTGTGGGAAATGTCTCCTATCAATTAAAGCCAAGAATAACCTGGAGTTCTAACATCAAAAGCCAATGCCAGCATTAAAATGCTGTCAAAGGACAGAGCATTTTATAACTGATTTAACACAGTGCTTTGAATTATTAACCTTGATCTGAAAGCTTCTTTTGAAAAATGTACAATTTCTGGGAGAAAATACACAGCTTTCACCCTCACAGCTTTACCAGACACACAGGAATTAGCCATGTGTAGCTTCCTTTTGCTCTGTGAGCCTTGCAGCCTCAGGAATTACCCCCAAGTCATCCCAGGACTTGTGGAAATTACCTTCCTCAAATGTCAGTTGGTTGCCAATTCAAATATCACAGGGTTTTGGGGTTTTTTTTTCCCCAGTGCCCATTTTCTTATCCAGTAAAACCCCTCTGCTGGTTAACAAAAGCATGTACAGAGCAAGTACTAACACAATTCCATCAGCTACTGGTCTGGGAAATAGGAAGAGAGCAATTTCATTCTCATTTATGTGCATTAGAAATGTTTTCCTCTTCCCATTATCTCAAAATGTAAGGAAGGAGCAGAATAAATAAATAAATATATCAAATAGTGCCTTACCACTTTTATCCTTTACAAAGCTGGCAAGGTGCTGAATGCCTTTAGCCTGGACTTCTTCCACATCCCAGGAAGCCTGCATGAATTCTGAGAAATCAAGGAAATTCTTCCAACCATTCCACACAAACACTTACACAAAGCACTCAAATTGTCTCTGTTTTGTGCAAGATGTGAATTCATATGAATGAAAATAATGAAATTTGGGATTGTTGAAAAGAGAAAAACTTTTCCCCCAACTCATTAAAAATTTCAATATTACAAAGTTTATGATTCACAACGTATTTGGCCTTATATATTTTTTGGGGGGGGGGACCTGTTGGAATATTAAACCAGAGCAGGAATAGGAATTTTAAATGCATTATTCCAATAGACTTTTCAGATTAAAATAACATCTTCCTTACTTAGAAGGAAAATAATGGAGCAGATCCCTTGTGGCATAAATCAGCAAACATGTTACAATGCAAACAAAATAAGTGGAGCTCCCAAATTTTCTGAGGAATGACCTCTGACCCTGTTTAACTTTTGCAGTGGGAATGGCTGAGAGTCTTAGGAATTTAGAGAAAAAGCTGCATAGTGATCCTTGCTCCAAAGAGTATCCCATTTTATTTCAGGTAAAATGAGTGTCCAAGGATTTATTTCCAAGTAGAATACATCCTGACTGGAAGGATCTATTTCCTATGAAAATCACCTTTACATTAATCTTATTCTCCTTATTACCTAGAACACTTTCAACTCCTCCCTGAAAGAGCACATCTGTTATTGTGGGAGGCAGGGACTTCTTCAGTTTTCTTGAGGTGCCACCAGCAAAAGTCAGGCATTTCCCAACAAATGGAACAGTGACCAGATCCCTAGAATTTCGAGAGACAAAAGCAGCACCAGTGAGTTAGAAAAGAAAAAGTCTACAGGCATTGTTTCATTTTGATATTAAAAAATCTAATATTACTTCCAGACTAGATTATTTTTGACATAACTTAAACAATTTACTTCAAAACAGCTCAAGAAAGAGCTCATATTGCACAAGCCATACTTAGGTGTCAATAAAATTGTGTATAACGTGAATTTATAATATAACTGCAAAAAGGGACACCTGTGCATCTCAGTGTCCACACTGAATGAACATCAGATCTTTAATAACTCCACTTGTTGAGGCAGGAGGATAAGCAATGTTAACTCAACCCTTCCCAACAGCAGTTAACATTCCCAATTTGTGGAGGTAGGAGGGGTTTAGAACAAAATAAATCAAGGGAAGGCAGCCAGAACTCACCTAGCTGTGGGTCTCATGCTGGGCTCAATCTGTAGCATCATTAATAAAATTGGAAAGAAAGGCAAATAGCTGCTTTCTCCATCCTGCATCTGGGTCAGGACTCCCTCAAGGCAGCTGCTGTCCCCTCTGATATCCTGCAGTAAGGAATTGATTTCTCCTGCCTGGGAAGAGCAGAGTGTCAGGGAGCTCTCACACACCCAGAGATATCCTGATGAGCCCAGGACCCTTTAAATCTTTAATAAATCACTCTTACACACATTCAGAACAAAGCAGCTCAGCATATCAAGGAGGACACAGCCCAGAGACCAGATGTCAGATTTCTCAGTGAAAGAAAATTCAAATGTTTCTGGAGCCATCCAGGATTTGCTTTCTGTGGAAACAGGAATCATGTGGTGACATTGCTGACATTGTGCTTCCAAAAACTACAAAACACACTGTAACTAATGAATATATTTCTAAGATGTTCCTGAGGACAAAGCTAAAAAGGATTCCAACTGTATTGATTGCAGGAACTCACACATATCTCTACATTTTTCACTTGTGGACACAATTAATGCTGCAGACAACTGCCTATGAAAATCCTATTTAGAAGACAAATAATTCAATGCAGAGAAAGGAGAGGGAAGATAACTTTCCCCTCTTCCTTAATTTTTATCTGAGGACTAGAAATATCCACCACAACTGAAATCTTTTAAAATTACAGTAGGAAAGAAAAAATAGCAAAACAAATATCTACCTTTTTCCACTCTTATTTTCCATTTTGGCTCATCTTTCATAAGAGTTTCAGTACTGAAGTCACTCAGCATGAAGGATACTTCACCAGTCACAAGGATGTTTGATGGCTTGAGATTTCTGCAACACAAATATTTTCTGTCAGCCTGTGAAATTAGAGTCTAATGACATATAATTACAAATTCCCTGCATCTTTACCCCTCAGAAGGGTTGGGTTGGCTTTTGTAGTGAGTTTTTTGTGGGGGGGAGGAAATTGGTTTGGACATTTTTTTTGTGTGTTTTCTTGATTTGGTTTTTTTTTAATATACAAGAAATTATCAACCAAAATACAATTATTTTCCTCTCTAAATGCTTTAAAATTTGTGCTTGGGACACAAATTGATATGAACATAGAATTCCAGGGTTGTCTCTTATTCAGATACACAAACTTTGTCCATCACATCCATCAATATATGAGCATTTACAGACATGGACAATTTTTTAAATATTAAAAAAAAACCCAAAAACCAAGAGATAATACCTCAATCAAATGAGTATTCCAGACAAAACTCAGGAAACAGGTAAGTTCAGAAGTCAAAAAAAAACTAATCTAAAGTCTGGAATTTCTACCCCCTACTTCTCCTTTTGGAAGAGTAAAATTCCCTGCCTCTGAGCACTATGCTGAACCAACACTGCGAAGAACAAGGGCCTGTCAGACAAAAAGAAGGAGATTTCTGCTCACCTGTGCCAAATATTTTGTTTGTGTATGTAAAACAAAGCATCCACCATCTGTCCCAGGAACTTCTGAACCACCTGTGGAGGGAAATAGAAGTGAAAGTGTAACACAAACAGAGTAACTTGCAAGTATCTTTCAGAAGTGAGTTTCCAAAACCACCCTCCTGTGCTTTGAAGGCTTTAGGGAGGATTTTCCTTTAGAAGGAATGCCATAAAAGCAACAAGTCTCTCAGTTCAAACAGGTGCCTCCTCTGTACTTTTTACCATGTCTGTTATCTTTTCTGACTTCTGCCTCTTTTCCTTGATTAGAGCTGAAAGATCTCCTTGGCCTGAGTGCTGCATTACCAGGCAGAGGAACAGAGAGGAGACCTGCAACAAAACATTGCACCAAAATTGCTGAATTGTTTGCAGGTAAGAAAGACAAAACTAAACTGGTGGGTGTGATGTCCACAGTTCAAAAGGGTTCTGAGATGATTATTCTCTCACAGAAGAGACAATATTTAGTTTCTTTCATTAAGAATACAGCATGCTCGTTGTTTTAGCAAATAAAACAAGCCACCACTATCAAGCATCTTATCTGAATCTGTACAGGATGACTCAAATCAATTATACATCCATAAAATCATCAAAGGTTCTGTCCAAGCACTGAAGAAAATCTGCAAATAAGTAAGTCAGGGCTTTCAGCTTCTTATGGTCCCCTATAGAAGGGTTTTCTTGCAGGCATGAAAATCAGAATTGCACACTAATTCCCATCAGAATCTGGGAGTCTGCCATGTGATGGACCCCAATCCATACATATTCACAGCTTTTTAGTGTGTGCATATTCAGGAGAAAAAAAAAAAATACCAGGCTTTTTTCAAATCAAAGTTCTTCTTTTTTAGCATCTCACCCCAATGACCCCAAATTTAAATCTGTGAATATGCTTGTGTGCCTAGAACAAACCACACATTCCAGCTGAACCCATCCTGTTCCATTCTCACCTCGCTGCTCCAAGTCACAAACAATTCCTTGTAAGTACAGATGTTAGAATGGCAGAGTTTTAGCAAATCCATTGCCTGCACAGCAAAAGATAAAACAGAGACAGCTTTCTATAGCTACACAGTCCTTCCCTTAAACAGGACCTTAAATAACACCCAAAGCCACTTCCTCACTTGTTCATGTCACATTTCTGATCAAACTCTTTCCAAAGTGGCAGCTCTGTTAAATATTTGCACACACAAATGTGGAAAGAAGGAAAATATTTCATCCAGACTCTACTCAGTGCTGCAACAGCCTTGTAAAATTCAAAGATATAAACTGATCCACAGGGAGATGATGTGTGAACCACCTCCTCCTTCAGTTCCTAGCATCCAAACCTGAAAACATTTCTTAGAATATAAGTCAGGATGATTTTTCAAGTGCAGCCATTATTTCCTGTAACCTCCAAGCAAGCTTGAACCTCAGCAAATACGATGGCATGAGAGATTTTTATCTCCTTGAAGGTGGTTTCTGTGCAGGGCTCTAACAAATCCTAATCACTTCAGCAAATTTGCTGATTATGTGGAAGATAAAAAGTATTCAGGTTACTCTCCTATGTTTGTATTTGTGGCTGTGCAGGCACAACAGAAAAACTAAAAAGAGCCATGCTCCCAGATGGCACAACTGCATTTATTTTCACAGATGTATTTCAATATTTATTTCAACAGAAAAATTGGGCTAAGTTTTACTGGTAATGCCATATTTGGTACAGAAAGAGGTCACCTCTCTGACCAGGATAAAATATCTCCACAGACATTTATTCTCCTTCTTTTCCAGCTCCAGATGCTGGGCACTGGGAGACTCATCCATCATGTGCTATTCCACATATTTTATTGAAACCATTTTTGGTGTTTTAAGAGTATTTCTGATGCTTCTTACTCAAGGCATTGCAACAAAGTTTGCACCAAAGAAAAAAAAAAGGGTATGACAAAGAGAGGAAATAATTCACATTAAAAATGTCCAACTCAGAGAAATGAGCATATAATGAAATATGTTATCTAGACATGGAGTTACTAATAATAAACTACAAACAGACCAAAGTTCTCCTTCAGCTTAAAGGCCAAAAGGATGAGTCTTGTCCCTTGGCTTCACAAAACAAATAAAAATTCTGAGAAAGAACTATCCTCTGAGAAGACATGTCCATTTGAATTTACATATCCATAAATAGCAACAATTAATACAAAACCCTGGCCTGAGCCCAAGCAGAGGGCAGAGTGCACACCCCACAAATAGTCCTACCTGATTTACTTATTATTTACTCAGCTAATCCTTGTAGACAAAAGACTTGGTTCTATCAAGACTTTGGTCTTTGTAAGTGAAGTAGGAAAGAAAAGACTGCACCAATACCTCCTTCAAGGCCACGTTTGCTTGGTGTTGGTCAATGCATTCAACCTGCACCAAACAAAAGACAGGGATGAGGCTGTAACAGGAACACCAGGGAACTTCGAGCCAGAACATTCTTACCAAGGTGACTGGACTGCAAATGACATAAATTTTCAATGAGAATTCAAATCTCTAATGTTTGGGGCAGTTTTGGTGTCAGGAGATGGGTAAAACAGAGCTGAAAATACGTGTGTGACAATAGTGCTTCTGCCCTGTCAGGGCAGCAGTGAGCTGAGAACACTGAGGGGACATAACTAGGCTGCCCCTTTCCCCTCTTTGAACCTCAACACTGCAGATTTGATTTGAATCTCCCATTTTCCCAAAAAGCAGCACACTAACGAGCACACCCACTCTTACCCAGCTGCCCAGCATGGGTCTCTTGCTGCTATCACGGTGCCCCTGGAGATAACAAACACGCCAAACTCTTGTTTTCATAGCAACCACCTGCTCACCTGCTTTATTGCATATTTCTTCTGGGCACCCTCATCTGTTTTCAGCTGAGCTAGCAGCATCGTGCCCAGTGCCCCGGGCTGGAGCTGCTCCAGCACCTGCGGGGCACAGGACACACCCAGAGCACCTGCTCAGCTAGGGCAGAACAACTGAGGCAAAAAACCGCTTCCATTCACCTTTCCATAGAAACCTCCCACACAGAAAACACCTTCAGCTCCCCATGGCAGGACTAGGGACACCCCCACCCTCACTCCACTGCAGAGGAACACAAACCTTCCCTTCCTTTCCCTCCTCTTCAGGGCATTCCCCGTGCTGAAAACACCTCCAGGACCATCCACACCTTTCCAGGACCAGCAGCCCTCCTCAGGGCAACTGAGGCAAAAAAACCCCTTCCATTCACCTTTCCATAGAAACCTCCCACACAGAAAACATCTCCAGCTCTCCACGGCAGGACTAGGGACACCCCCACCCTCACCCCACTGCTGAGAGGAACACAAACCTTCCCTTCCCTCCTCTTCGGGGCATTCCCCGTGCTGAAAACAACCCCAGGACCACTCAACCCCTCCTCCTACGGCCGTGTGCTGCCCCAGGGGTACCCACACCCTTCCCCAGGGCCATGGACCCCTCATAAACCCCTCCAGCATCACTTCACCCACTCAGAGCCCCATGTCCCCAAGGGCACCCACAGTCCCTGCCCTGGTCACAGACCCCTCCTCAGGGCCATGTACCCCTCACAGACCCCTCCAGCACCACCTACACCCCCACAACCGCCCGTTTATTGCCGGGTAGAGTTTCAGCCTGGGGGCAGCACCTCATATTTTTCCATGGCGGGGACACAGCCCGCCCGGTATTATGGGGCAGCGGCGCTGAGGGCTGAGACCCTCCCCGCCCTCACACAAGAGTGCGGCGGGGGCGCGGCCCCTTTAAGAGCGCTGAGGGGCGTGTCTGGGGGGGCGTGTCCCGGCGGGGAGGCCCCGCCCCCCGCGCGCCGGCGCGGCGGCGCCTTCANTGGGGCGGCCACAGCTGCTCTGGGCAGCCTGTGCCAGGGCCTCAGCACCCTCACAGAGAAGAATTTCTTCCCAGTACCCAACCTAAGTTTCTGCTCTTTCGATTTATAGCCATTCTACTTTGCCTTCTCACTGCCTGCTTCTGGAAGCAGTCTGTTTCCATCTTTCCTTTAAGTTTCCTGTAAGTTTTCTCCGAGGGGACCCCGGGCCCGGCTCCCACCGCCACAGGCCCAGCGGCCGCCCCTGGCCTGGAGTGAGCGCCCGAGCCTCTCGTACAGCGAGTTCTCCTCGGGGACGGGGTTTCTCTCGGGAGGGATTAAGTGGAAGGAGAGCAGGAGCTGTCTCGGCCGGTGAAGAGGGCACAGAGGGGTGTGGGGAACCGGTGTGAGCTGGCAGGCATGGGTGAGTGACCGGGTTATCCAACCTGGCAGGGTTAGGTGGGATTTTAGGGAGAAATTCCTCCCCATGAGGCTGGGGAGGCCCTGGCGTAGGCTGCCCACAGAAGCTGTGGCTGCCCCATCCCAGGAGGAGTTCAAGGTCGGGTTGGATGGGGCTTGCAGCAGCTTGGGATAGTGGAAGGTGTCCCTGCCCATGGCAGAGGGTGGAACTGGATGAGCTTTAGGGTCTTTCCAACCCAAATCATTCTGTGATTTCATGACCCATGTCTGGAAGCCCAAACTGGAAACTTAGCACCATGGTGGTGCTGTGCTCAGGATTGGGGCAAAAGGAAAGCAAACAAGCTGATGTTGTCTTGTAAACCTTCTTACGTTTATTTCAGTGGAGGCCCGAGTGATTTCTCTGTTAAATAGAAGTTTGTGAGCTCTTACAATGTGTGACACCAGGAATATTTTGAGTGTAAGTAGTTGCTCTGCTGGGGCTGGTGTTGCAAAGATCTTCACAGTCATGGTGATTCATCTAATCGACAATAAGAAGCAGCAAGTAATCACACTCAGCAAATTGGCTGGAAAATCTGATTCTGCCTGGTTCTACAACCACTGTGATTTAGTGTGAGTTGTGTGGTGCACAGTAACACGTCACAGCTCTGAGGGGGCTGTGCTGCCTCTGTGTCTTTCACTGATTTCACTGGGAAAACCTGTTCTGCCCTTCCTCCCCACCCCCAGATGGAAGAAGGAAGACTTGATTTAGAGACAGAGCTTCTTGTAATGTGTGGAATACTCAGTTTAAGGGATATCTGGATTATCTTGGTCATTCTCTGTTTACCTTGTCTTCTTGCTCCTTTTAGAGGAAAAAGTAAACCATGACTGCAGTGTTCACATTACTTGCCAAAATTTGCAGTGCTTGTCCTGACCTTTTTATAACACCTCTCTATTTATTCCTGTGGGGTTATTTCTAGATGTCCTTAACACCCCTTTTTTACCTCTACTGAAAGCTTTTTTGTCCAGCTTAAATGCAGCTTGCCTCCTCCTGAAGTGAGTTTTAAATGGCATAAATTTACTTCTGCCTGGCCACATCCTATTTAAAGATGAGTCTGGCCTTAAGCTGCAGAATTTAGAGTTTTGCTACTCTTGCCATCAAATTGCAAAAGAATTTTTATGGTGTTCTGAGTGATAACTCCTGTGATAATTCTGCCTGGTAGATCCATCAGAACCTTGCAGTGGTGTCTGCTGCTAAAGCTCAGTGTCACACCAATGTAGGAGTGACTTGCTAAACACTAACCTTTGGTATATATTGTGAAGTTAACACTTGGCATTACAGGAGCTGTTAGTTCATCTTGGATTTTAAAAAAGTGCTTGGAATGTTTGGACTGAAATTGTGTTGAAACTCCGTGGTGGAGGCTGGACAATGGCTGTTCTGGGAGCTGAATGCATTCTCAGTGATGTTCTTGCTTTTTCCACTCTCTGTACTAGTGCTCAACACATAATAAGTCTTAATTTCTGTAGCATAAAACCCCTGTGGGAGAATGTTAGAGCTAATTCCATGGTTTATCAGGAAATCCTGAATGTCTCTTACAAAAGCAAGAATAATCTGTTCCTTAAATTCAAACAGTAAAGCTTAGCTTTTCTCAGATACTGTAATTTCCCTTTGAATTAGCAAATTATGCCCTAGATGTCAAGATACTCAGCAGTAGTAAGTGGCTCTTAATCCAGAGGTGAACTAGTGCACTTGTAGGCAGCTAAGCTTGCCAGACAGCCAGTTGTCAGTGAAAGGGCTTGTCCTACTTCTCCCAAGGCTACATTCCCCTTTTCTCTCTCACCAGCACTTTCTCATTGAACTGGGGAGCTGAACTTGCAGGAGAAGAAATTGAGGATTTATTTTTTTCACTTGCTTCAGTTATCTCCATGTTCAGGTCAAGTGAGGAGCAATACTGGGGGTGGGATTGCTGGTAATAGGCTGCTCTGAGCTGTAAGGAATTGCACTGGAGGGGACACTGCAACACCAGTGTTATTAACTCAGTAATTGACGTACTCAGTGAAATTAAGCCCATTTTTAGTGATTTTTGTTAAAATACTACCTGGCAACCCCTTCAGTGCAGCCACCAAGTAGTGAAAATAGCTGTATCTGGGGCCTGCATGGAGTGTTGAGGATTGTCTCTCCTTTGTAATCCCTTCCTAAGAGGGAGCAGATCTCAGGCAACTTTCCTAGTGTCTGTATTAATCTTTAGGAATAAATCCTTAGGAATGTGGGTGCTTGGCATTTCTGCTGTTCAGAAAAAAAAAAAAAAAAGATTTGTGAACAAAAATGTGAGGAGACCATTGAGTCATTGCACAGCAGTGAGAGGGCTGCAAGGGAGAGCCAGACTGGGGGAGTTTATTTAATTTTCCAAGATAAATACTGATGTATCTTGTCCAGATAATTCTGATATAGAATCACAGAACCATTTGGGTTGGAAGGAACCTTAAAGCCCATCTTGTTCCATCCCCTGCCACGGGCAGGGACACCTTCCACTGTCCCAGGTTGCTCCAAGCCCTGTCCAACCTGGCCTTGGACACTTGCAGGGATGGAGCAGCCACAGCTTCTCTGGGCACCCTGTGCCAGGGCCTCACCACCTTCACAGGGAGGAATTTCTCCCTAATTTATAGCTTACATTTCAGTTTGAACCCATTATTTCCTGTCCTCAATATCCTATTTTGCAGAACATGGAAGGGAGAAGAAAACATTTCATTGTTAATCTGAACTTTGTCAGTTAGATTAAAAAAACTGAATTTGGAAATGTCCTCTAGAACTTTGTCATGGCAGTGCACTGCTTGTTTATCATTATAAGCCAAATAGCCTGTTCTGGTCAGGCTGAGGAAAAATTTTCCCCTGAAGAATGATAGTAAAATGCAATAAATTACTAAAAGTACCATTTTAAAGGTTTCATTAATAAATAGCCTTTTGGAAAAGGGAATTGGTATAAAGCACACTTCAGAAGGGAAAAGCATTGAGAAATCTTCCTGCAATTAAAAACCTAATTAATGTTGCTGGCAATGCTCTAGTGGGTCAGAGCCCTCTTCCTGCCTTTGGAAATAAATGGGAAAGCCTGTTCCCAGTTTTTACAGTACTTTGTAGGCACTGGGCTAATGAATGTGATGGGTTTTGCTGTCTCTATGATTTTGGGGTGGGATCTCTTTGAGTGAATGTATCCAAGCTGGTGAAAGAAAGTGATTTTTCTTTGTGCCATTGGATTGAGCATCCTCTTCCAGGAAAGATCAGTGGTGTCCCAGGCTGCTGGAGGGATTTTTTCTCCCACTTTTAAGCAATCCCTTAAAAGTGTTCAAGATATTTGGGTTGTGCCTTATCAGAAGCTCTAGACTAATAATGCTGTGCAGATCAGGAGGGTCTCTGTATAGATGAACAGTGTGCTGTTCCTCACCATAATCAGAAATTCCCTGATCCAGGAATACACAGGAAAAGGCTTTCTGCTTGGACAGAACATACCTGCAAAAATTCCCAACTCATGTCCATTTATTGGACTTAAAATGTCTGTAATTGTACCATGGTATATACACTTTCATCAAAATAGAGTGGACTTTCAGCAAATTTGAAACTGTTGGAGGTGGGGGTCCAAATGAATCACTTTATTGCCTCAATTTTGGTCAGGCCTTTATGGGTTTGAAAATTTCAGTCCTCTTTTAGAAAATGGAGGGGTTGAGCAGAGCTTTGGTTAAGGGGTTCCTGGACCTTCTTGTACATCTTTTGTTGTTAAACTTAAAAGAGCATTTAAATCTATCTTTGCCTTTCTAATCCCATTACAGGGGGAAGTGGCAACACAAAGCCCCTCTGGCATATGTCAGTGACTTGCCTGCCAACACAGACCCAGCTGTTCTTCTTTAAAATAGTTTTATTTAGCATTTTCTTGTCTTTTCTCACCATGTTTCACCTCTTCCAAGGAGGCAGGACATGTGGAGAGCACTTGATGCAAAGCCCAGAGCAGAAAAAGCCCTGCAGTTATTTGATGTTGTGAGTTTAATGCTGCCACCTCCATCAGTGCCAGCAGTCTGGGTTTGGATGTGTTGTGCTCGGTGCAGGGTGTGTTTTGGGTCCCATTTCCCAGCTGCAGATAGCAAACTGCAATTTTCCCATCTGTGCCACTTTATCTGTGTGAATCTTGAAGCAAGCGGGCTCAGGGTGCAGCTTTTGAACCACACAGTGCTGGTGCTGCCAGGGCCAAACCCAGGGTGACTGGTGCTATTCACTGAGTCCCACTGCTGGAATTCTCATGTTTCTTGTCATTTATTCCATCTTTAGTTAAATTACTTGAGTGATTTACACCCAGATCCTCTAATTGTGAGATCACTTGATGCCTGTTACATTCTCTTCCTGTAGCTGTGCTGTAGTTGTTCTCTTCCTTTCTCTCTGGATCTCCTGGTTCCTTTGCCTTGGGTTTTTGTTCCCACAGGCTGTTTCTGAAGCTTATTTGAGCTTGCTGTGTACAGAGGGTTCAATCTGAGTGCAGCTCCAGGAGCTGTGGGTGCCCAGGGATGATGTGTGTGCCATGAGGTTGCTTAGCACTGGAGCTGCAGCCTCTCTGACTGGTCTGGAGCCCATTGGATGTGTGCACTCGTGTTTAATGGCCAGTGTTAAATTCCCTCTGTGTGCCAAGAGAGCAGGTAAATGTTAAATGTCTTCTTAGATCCTTCACCTGTGCTGCTCATGGTTCCAGGGAAGGGGAAAATGAGATCAGCTCCCACTTCAAAACAGCAAAGATGAGGCCTAGAGGAAGATATTCTGTACTATTTGCTGCTTTTTTCAGCCTTTCCACAGCACTGCTTTTATGCTTTCCTTACAGATTCCCAGCACTTGTCTTCTTTCATTTCTTTCTAGACCAAAGTTGCTTGTTCTGTATCTTACAAATGACTTCTGGTTTGTAAGAACTTTATTCTTAGTATTCCTCAGCAAGTTTCCTCGACCTCACAGTGAAACCCAGGAGGGAGGAAAGCTGTAAAGCAAGATGTGTGTCTCATTCAGTGAGTGACAAAGATCAGAAATTCTCTTCTGACTCATTCATCCAACTGTTGACATGGCTTAAAAAAGCCTGAAGTGGCAGCCTTCAGGAGGCAGAGTACAGCTGCACTTAAAATGCACTTGATTAAGGTGAATTTTGACCCTTAGACTCTGGATACAGGCAGTACAACAGTGCAGTTTGTTCCAATATTAACTATTTAATTGACTATTAAGGATGTTTGCTGATTTTTTTTTTTCTTGTGATAATCTGTAGTTGCACAGTGAGCTAGGCTTGTCATTTGCATAGTCTTTAGCATTGACTGATTGCTGCTGGCAGGAATAAACTGTCAGAAATGGCTTTTGTCTCCTTCCTGGTGGAAGTCTCAATTAAGTAATAAGCAGTGCTGCCTAGAAAATGGGATGACAATTAAATACATGTCCTAACCTGGAGGCAGTAAGTTTTCCTGTGCACCCCACAGCCCTATAGAACAGGACCCTCTAGACTCTGCTTGGCAATTTTGTATTTGTTCCTTTAATTGTTGTAATTGTAACTGATCCAGGAGCCTGCAAGATGAAGGGGGCCCAGATACAACTTCCATTCCCAAAAACTGAAGCTCAGCATCTGTTGCACGATGATATCATTTCCTTTTAACCACTGAACTGTGGCTATAAACCTCTGTTTCCTTTCTGCAAAGGATGCTCCTTTTAATAGAAGTAAAAACCTGCCTAGAGGACAGAGGGTGCAATTCCATGCATTGGTTATGTGGAGCTAAGATCTGCTGCTGCTCAAGTACATGTGCTTGGTTTGCACTGAGCTGTTGGAGGGCACAAGCTTGGCAAAAAATTTAGTAATGTTTTTTAATTTATACAAAACTTGTCTACTATCAGCCTGGCTCTCTGAATCCAGGTTGTTCCAGGGTGGTGGGTGCCTGAGCACATGGGTGGCAGGAGGATTGCCCTTTCAGCTCTGGGCTATCTGATAGCTGAGCTGTAACATGAAACCCTGAGATAGAGAAACTAAAACCAAGGTCAGCCTTCATTAGTGAGAACTCCATCAAAGCACAGTTCCTGTTACACAGAAATGTGCTGCTGGATTCTGCTTTTTTCCAAGTCCTAGTCTAGTGGAGAATGACAGCAGGTTTCCCCTGCTGCTCCCAGTGGATGAAGAAGCATTTCATTAAATCCAAGTCCCAGTTTCTCTCTGGATGTCGGTGACCCTGAGTGCATGAGAACTGCTGACCTCAGCCTGCAGAGAGCAGGGCTCTGTCATCCCTGCAGTGTCCCCTTCCCTGCCTTCCCTGCTAATGCCCTGTGTGCCTGTGCAGTTCCTGAGGGTGACCAAGCAGTACCTGCCCCACGTGGCCCGGCTGTGCCTGATCAGCACCTTCCTGGAGGATGGCATCCGCATGTGGTTCCAGTGGAGCGAGCAGAGGGACTACATCGATGGCACGTGGAACTGTGGCTACTTCCTGGCCTCCATCTTTGTGTTCCTAAACCTCTTCGGGCAGCTGAGTAAGTGCCTCTGGGGCTGTTCAGGTGCAGGCAGAGCCCTGTGAATCATGGCAGCGTGGGATGCCTCAGTGGTTTCCTGCCAGCTCAGAACTGATAGTACTACATGGGCTGAATGAAAAGAACTCTGAACTGACCTGCTTCAGCCTTTCGTGGAAGCAGCCATACAGAGTTTCTTGTGACACGCTGCCTCTGAGTCAGAGATGCCAAGGATCCATCAGGACAACCTGGTTTCGGTTCTGTACATGCACCCATAAATACAAACAACACCCAGAGTTCTCTAAATTAAATACTTCTGTTTTCTTAAATGGGGCAGTGTTGAGACTTTCTCAGCCTCCTGTTTTTTATGGGCATTCATCTCCAAGGCAAATTCTGACCCTGGAAAGGGTGCATTTAAGCCTGAGTGAGGTGCTTGTGTCAGAAATTTTCCCAAAGCACAGGAATCAAAATAATCCCAGAAGGAATGCACTGCTATATGTGTGCTGGGTGAGCTCAGGCTGTCAGAAATGGAGAGAGGAAAAATCCTGTTCTGTTTATATTATGTCCCTGATTTACTGTTCCTGATGGCCAGTTTCTTATCTTGTGTCTCAATTTAGATTTTTTGCCCTCACTATTTTGTGTAGAGGGTCACCTTAATTTAATGCAGTTGCCAGTCCTCATGTCAAAGTGACAAAGGCTTTCTGATGAAAGACTTGAGAAAGATTTTGGATTTTATCCTCTCAAAGAAAAGGAATACAGCATGATGGCCCTAACAGTTATGTCAGAAAAGGAAAATCCAAGTTAGCATTCCTGCTGGAGCTTTTCCAAGTGTAACTGTTCAATTTCCCCAACTCAGGTGGCTGTATCCTGGTGCTGAGTAGGAACTTTGTGCAATATGCCTGCTTTGGACTGTTTGGAATTATAGCATTACAGGTAGGAGGCTTAAATCTTCATCCCTTCTAAACTGTACCTTTCAAATCTCTCTTAGCCCCAGTACTCCCAACATGTATAAATATAACTTGCAACCCTGAAATTTTTCTCCACCCTGGCTTAGTGCCAGTCCTTGATGGCATTGAACTATTTTGCTGCTTCTGTTCTCCTGATGTGCCCAATAGATGTAATTGCAATTAGTCAGCTTGGAGACATTCATTCAATACTTGACCTTGACCAATATAGCAGAAGTAACTGGCAGTTTACCTGGATGTCAGCTAATGAGCCAAATGTGGAACTTGCAGTTGCTTTGGCCTTCAGCTGTGTTCCCATCACAAAGGATCCTAGCTAGTAGCATCCTTCCCCTACAAAACCAAGAAATTTTGGGGGCCTAAAGCACAAATCAAATTCTGGCTTGCCTTCTCTGTGTTTCACAGACTCACTGGACCACACTGATGTAATTACCTTGTTGCCCTCACTATATTGTATTTATAATCAAATTTTGCTGTGGCTGATACAGACCTGAGATTGTAACAGAAATTCAGAACTTCAGTGTCATTTATATGGTGTTTTAACCTGTTCTATTCTTTGCCTAGACTATTGCATACAGCATTCTATGGGACCTGAAGTTCTTGATGAGGTATGCCTGCTTCTAGAAGTTTTTATGGAAACAGAATGAAAACTGACACTTGGTGGCAGAGGAAATTACATTTGTACATAGTATTTACTAGACGGATTTTACAAGTGATGCATTTACATTAAAGAGGAAATAACAGCTCCTGAAAAATCAGGAGAGTCCGTGTTAAACTGTAGACAGGAGGCTCAGGAAGGGAAAGACTAATCCTAACCCACTAGGATCCAAGTGCTTCTGCTGCTAACCTGGCTGAGAGCTCAACCAACTGTCTACACTTGATCAGAGTTGCTTTTATTTCCTATATGGCTAAAAGAGCAACTCTGCTTCTGCATGACTGAAGCCATTTTCTGAGACAACTACAGCATGCAGTTACTGGAGTGGTTTCTGGGATTTTAAACCTCTTAACCCCTTCCCTAAGGAGAAGACAAGATTATAAACATGTACTTTCCTGTCAGGCCCTGAGTGATGGCTGGCTGTTGCCATTGCATCTCTCTGAGGGGAGGCCAGCACAAGAGCTGCCCTCTGGGCTTACTACAGCCCTGTCAATGTGTAACTTTCCAGCAGTGCTGCTGCTCTGTTTTCTCAAAGCAACCTCTGAACTACTTTGGCATATATGGCTAAACCTGAGGTACAGAATAACTTGAACACAACCAAATTCGTGTTGTAACAGCCACTGAAGCAACTGTGCCTGAGTGGTGGGTGCTGGACTTGCCTGGCAGGCTGTGTTCCCACAAATCCTGGCTGTGCTCAGTGCTGCTGGGGCTGGGGAGTCTAACACAGACCAACACATCCCACGGTGCAGAGCAAGTCACTCCTCACTCTCACCTAGATCCTTACTGAAATTGTCAGATAAGACTTTACAGATATAGATCAGTGCAAGCTGTACTAAACTGCCTTTTTTTTTTTCCTCCCCATTTGTGTAGGAATCTTGCCCTTGGGGGAGGCTTGCTGCTGCTCCTGGCTGAGTCCCGGTCAGAGGGGAAGAGCATGTTTGCTGGTGTCCCCACCATGAGGGAGAGCTCCCCAAAACAGTACATGCAGCTGGGGGGGCGTGTGCTGCTCGTCCTCATGTTCATGACACTGCTACACTTTGATATGGACTTCTTTTCTGTAAGTACCCCAGCATTAAAGTATGAGTTGAGCAACTAGAATGTAGCACCAGTGCCCAGATGGGCTGCAGGATCTGCTCAATGCTTATTGAACTCTACAAGGAAAATTAACACTTTAGAAAAAGTTATTAGGTTATCTATGCCATGACAACTGAACCTATCCAAGCTCTGCTCTGTTGTTGGTGTAGCTATTTTAGAACAGTGTAGGTAAATGGCTTTTTTCATGGCTTTTTTCCTTGCAGATTCTGCAGAACATTGTGGGCACGGCCCTGATTATCTTGGTGGCAATTGGCTTCAAGACTAAGCTGGCTGCCTTGACTCTGGTCATCTGGCTGTTTGGCATCAACATCTACTTCAATGCCTTCTGGACCATCCCAGCCTACAAGCCCATGCACGACTTCCTCAAATACGATTTCTTCCAGACCATGTCTGTCATTGGAGGGCTCCTCCTCGTGGTTGCACTGGGTCCTGGTGGAGTCTCCATGGATGAGAAGAAAAAAGAGTGGTAACAGGAATAGCAACACTTCTTGGGACATACTGTACTAAGTCCAGAACTGATTCTCTATGGATTCAACAAAAACTGCCAGCATTTTACACGTACATGCCCCCTTCCTATAAAAGGCACAGATGTTTTGAATTTGATTTACTGTGGCACCAGTAATACAATAGATAAAATCCTATTTCTTCAAGGAATGTTGCCTAGGCTTATTCTAACTTCCTAGATTTGGAACTAACCCAAGGAACCTGCATTTTGCTGATGCTTCAGTGAATTGCAGTAGAACATTTGCTGTCTGGAATGTCAGCAATGTCTTAAAATTTGCAGAAAGGTGAGCAGATACAGCTGGATCATTCGGTGTGGTGTTGGGTTGTAGCTATAACTAAAAAAGTGGATCCCCTTTCTTGCCCTTATCAAAACTGTCTTGTGCATAAGGAGTTCCATTGCTGGTTATAGCATTGCTTATCAAGGTGGAAAGCAGCAGCAAAGAAAACCCAGAAAATCACTGTTATTTTGCTGCTCAGAGGCCTATAATTCCCTTTTGTTTAGCAGGGAAGGGTCTTTCCTGCTCCTGAACAGAAGGCAAAAAGAAAACCCTGGAAGTAGTTGTACCCTTTTCTGGGTAAGAAAAGGGAGAGGATTTTCTAACATGGCCCAGTTCTGCCCTTGAGGAGAACAAGGGGGAATCCTGTATTGTTAATCATGAATCCTGTATTGCTAATCAGATTTAAAGGAAGTGGGGGAGATAATCCTGAAGAGACAGAATGTTAGATTCTGTGAAAATTCTGTGCCAAAAGAATTCTTTATTCTACATTCTTTCCCCAGAAGTTGCCCCTCCTGAATTCCCAAGAAGGGAGCCAAGTTGTGCTGCAGGTTCCATAATAAAAGCTCCTTTCTGCTATTAACCAGCTTCCATCCATATATGCCCCAAATTCATATTTGAATTGCAGGTTAATGGTGAAAATGTCTTGAGAATTACAGAAGCTCCCCTTTTCTGTGCACTCAGTACTTGCCAGATGAGAGCAGTCGCTCTGCTAATCTGTAGTCTTTGCTTCTTAGATTCACTTCTGTGTCTCTTGGCTGTCCAAGTCCCAGCTGACTGAAGAGCTGGGCTGCTGAGCTCTCCAGGACAGCCCCTCTCTGCCACCTCAGGCCACCCTGAGCTGTGCAGGCTGGAAATGTGGAAGTGGCCCCCGTTCCCCACTCTGCAAACGGTTATAGCTGAGGAATGTGAGTGCAAAGCCTGGGCCATGGAGAAGCAGCCAGGGATGGACCTTCCTGGGAGGAACTCAGGAGGGTGAGGAGAGGAAGGCCCAGTTTGGCTTCTCAGTGCCACGACCTCTGTGCCATGACCATGCTTCATGCTGCTCAGGGGAGGTGTTTTGTCCTCTCTTAGTCAACTAGGTGTGAACCTGTTTCACTAGATTGTGGAGGAATTCTAGACAGCATGAGCCCTACCAGTTTCCTACCATTACACTGATTCCTTTCTCTGTTGCCTCCCCTGAGGAAGATGCTCAGCTCTTTGTTCAAGGAGGAATTCAGCTGAACATCTCCAGTGGGAGCTGTTCCCCAGGGTCTCCTGATAAGGACACTCACCTGGACAGTTCAGTTAAACAGTTGCTTTTTAGGAGAGAAAACTGGGCTGAAGAACTAATGAAAAATAGAAGAGCACTGTTGAAAGTTAAACCAGTGATTTCATCATCTTAAGGGGATAATAGCCTCTGTAAGGGCAAGATGTGCTGCTGCTGGAGGAAGCCAGTTGCTATCCCAGAACAGTTAGGGTTGGAAGGGACCTCTGGAGATCATCTAGTCCAACCCCCATGTCCAGATTGATGGGAGAGGAATTCAGCATTAAGGTCAGGTCACTGATGGCTTTCTTTTCAAGGAAGTTGTGCAAGAGAAGTCTTCACCTCAAGTGTTCTGTATGCCTGACTCTTCCTGGCTAAACAAGTCACAGATCTGCAGCACAAGAGGCTTTGTTTCACTGCAGGTCTTAAAAACGGTTCTAGACTGATCAAGGCAGCCACTCTCAGATACCGGAACTGCTATTGATGTTCATAGTATTTATAAATGACAGAAACTACTCCTGCAAGCAGCCCCTTGCCTTTCTCAACTTCCTTGTGTCCTGTCAAACTAAGGAGCTGGATGACAGACTAGTCTGAAATATTGACCAGTTTCCTCTGTGGAAATCAAGTCCCCTTTCCAACAAAAGACCCTAGAAAAGGAACTGTTGCTGTCCCCTGCAGCAGGAATACTTCAGTATTCCAGGGGCACAGTTAGGTGGAGGGCATTATCAGATACTTCTAGGCAGCACAACGTGCAGACTTATTAACTGTGAGTCCTGATGCAGAAGATTCTGGTTTCCTACATACACTGCTGTACTTGTGCATCTCCCAGAAATACAGTGACCTCTCCCCATGGCTGAGAAGCAGGATGTCAGCTACCAATTGGCTCTGCAACGTGTTCTGGAATTAATTCTGAATATATTTTTGCTTTCTATGTGGAAAAAAAAAAGAAAAGTATAAATTCTCATTTTATGCTGTATTTTGTACCTTAGTTGTGTTTGAAAATGTTTTGATTTTTGAAAACAATCAAAATAAAACAATGGCATCTTTGTATCCACTTGGCGTGTGTGGCTGGTGATGCTCCACCGCTGAGCTGCTGTGCTTTCCTGCCTAACAAAAACCAGCTTTCTGCAAAAAAAAACCAGCTTTCTGCAAAAAACTGAGCTCTCTGGACTTGACTGCAGCAGACATCCTTCCCCTGGTGTGGGGCTGGCTTGAGGCTCTTGGAATGCAACTTAATTCCACCCCATTATTCCCCTCCACACCTGTAACAGTTAACTGGAATGGGCAGACACTTCATCCTGTGCTCCCACTGGAATTGTTACACAACAGGCTCCAGGCCAGGTATTTATCATAGAATTTATTTCCCATTGGTTGCTTTCTTGAAGTTTTTGGGTTTTCGATGACGGCTCTTGAATTTCTTCTTTAAAGGGCCTGTCTGTTTCTGTAGAGAAAAAAAAGTTAATCAGCTTATTTCCAACATCCAGATCAAGCCTTGCCTGAGACAGCTTAAACAGAAACTGAGTGTCATCTCCTTCAACAGCCAGAATGAGCCCAAGTCTGCTCATGGAGCCAGGATCCTGCAGCTCAGCAGCCTTTTCTGATGGTTTCATTAGGTACAAACTGATAGGCTTCCTGCAGCAATGAATCCAAACTTTATCCAGCCCTAACCTTCTGGTTTGACACATTTACAAAGTAAGGCAGTGCCTCAGAAGTGGCAGAAAAATGGTCTAGAGGGACTCTGTGACTGCAAAACAGTTTAAGTTTTTTGTGTATTTGGAGAACAACTACAGAACCCACAGGACACACATCAGCTTTCCTTCTACAATGGTGTGGGGCAGGATCCCACCCAAGATGAGCTGTTTGTACAGGCAGGAACATCCCTCACTACCTCAGCCAGGATAAATATTGCCTGGCAGGAATTCACACCTCGGGATGCAAGTCACTGTCTGGCACATAGGGAAAAATCTATTCTGAGCAGCTTTGCACCTTCTGCTGGTTGCCAGACAGGAATAGCTGGGACACCTACGGGATGGGATCCCAGCTCCACACCCCCTGCTGCTGCAGGCAGTGGGATGACTCCCACCTTTCCTCTCTTGCCAGCTGCTCTGCTGCTGTCCCTCCTTGCCCCGTGCTCTCCGTTCTGCTTGGCCCCGTCGTCCTCGCTGTCTGTCACCAAGTCATCGCTGCCCTTTGTGGTCTGTGGAGCTGATGGGTTTTTTTCTGGGAAGAGGGCAGCTAAAAAAGATTCAGCTCAAAATCAGTTCCCTGTGCACACAGGCTCTGCCTCTCCTCACTTTGCTTTAAAGGTGCTTCCAGTCACCAGGCTGTGTGTCACTACTGAAATACTTGGGAAATAAACATGCTGGTGTTTTATTGGAAATGTGCCTTGGTGCTCTTTCTATTCCCATTCTGGGAATGTCAGCACAGGTGGTGCCATGTGCTGCACCCCTGCTCCTGCAGCAAGATGGATTTGCACCTCCAGATCTAAGTCAGCAGAATGGCCTGACCACCTTCTGTCAAGGATTTGCTGAGAAACAAGGGAAGTGGAGATTCCAAAAACAGCAAATCCCAGTGGATCTTGTATCCCTTCCCTCACACCTTGCATCATCCAACTCGTTATTACTTAGCATTAACTATTTATTTGGTGGTGGTAAGCTTTTCCAAAACCCAAGGACTCCCAACTGGATGAAATCAGGTGCCTCTGGCACACCAGCATCAGGCAGCAGTGTAAAGAAACCAGGAGACAATTAACAAGCAACTCCCTTGAGGACATGGATGACACCAAGGTTCTCACTCACGTGGGTACAGGTCACTCATGCTGTCATCTGTCTCCTCTCCATCCTCCTCGCTGGACTTTGGCTCCCAGAACTCCTCTTTCCTGTGAGGCTGCCTGCTCCCATTCATTTGCTCATCAGGGTGCTGTGCCCGCTGCTTCTT
Organism: Leptocoma aspasia; assembly: GCA_013399835.1. NCBI lineage: Eukaryota > Metazoa > Chordata > Aves > Passeriformes > Nectariniidae > Leptocoma > Leptocoma aspasia. Next base: position 1,513 of record VXAX01001471.1, on the reverse strand, counting down.
CTGTCTCAGGCAGGCAGGGACGTACTCCACTCCTTCCCTCTGGCATTCCTCATCTAAGAGAGAGGGTCAGGCAGCACTGATCAGCTGCCCAGCCCCTGAGTCCTCCCATTCCCAGCTCAAGCTTGTAGGAAATGCAGCTTGGAAGTCCAGCATTCTCCAAATATACATCCACATAATCTACAGCTATACTATGGACCAGGGAAGATGTTAACACAGATTGTGCTGGACACACAAATCACACTCCCTGGGGGAGTTTTAGAGCTAATCCTCTTAAGGAACGTTCCAAGGTATTTGCTAGAAGCCAATTGCTCCCTATATCTGAGACCTTCCTTCCTAGCTGAGGAGGACACGTAGTAACGCACTGCTGTCAATTTAAACAAAGCTGTCCCACCCACTTCAGGCAGATACACTGGAACCTCAACAGCTCAGGAAAGAAATGCTGCCTGGTACAGCTTCAGAAAAGCTACTTACACGTTTTCAGGGCCTTCTGGTAGCGCTTCCCTTGGACATGACGCAGGACATGCTCTGGAAGCTTGTTGATGTGTCTGAGGGTGAGCTTGCAGAACAGCTGGTGTCTGACAGACACAGAAAGGGCCAGCAACAGAGTTAAAGTGTGCTACGACTTCAGAACTTTTCACTTACAAGCACTGCAAGTTGCTCAAAGTTGATAAATACTTTATAAAGCCTTTCCCAGTCTCCCCAATCCATGAAGACCTAAGAACTTTGTAAAGCCCAACCACTTTATGTCTGAGATTGAACAAAGAGTATAAAGCGCAGCACACAGGAAGGAGAATACATACAAATTCATACATACAAATTCTTTGTGCTGGGCACTATGTGGGGCTCAAACGTGCCATAGTCGAACTCTCTGGCTGCCTTTATGAGCCGCTGGTACTTCTTGCCACTGGTGTAAGCCTGCAACTCCGACAGGCGACAGGGCAGCTCGTGTCCTGTCAGCCTGCACCTCACCTGAAAAAAACATTAATAGTCAGGAAACCCAGGGGTTTATCCCACCGAATCTCAGAATCCATTCGTTTGGAAAGAACCTCCGAGATCATCGAGTCCAGCCTATGACCGATCCCCCCCTTGTCAACCACACCACGGCACTGAGTGCCACGTCCCGTGCTTCCCCAGGCATGGGGACTCCATCACCTCCCTGGGCAGCCCGTTCCAATGTCTAACCACCCTAATCGTATCCATCCCAGGGCTGGGGAGGGCACGACAGAGCAGCGCCCCGCTCCCCGGCCTTCCACCGCCCTCCGGCGCTGGGCAAACACCGCGGGGCAGGAGCTCGCTGGGGCCGAGCCCATCACAGACCCTCAGCGAGGCGGCCCCGTCCCCTCAGGACCCTCAGGGTGCCCCCCAGCCCTTACAGCCCTCAGACGGCCGCACCTTGCCCGGCCCCGCGGGGCTGAGCAGCGGGTGCTCCCTCAGGAAGAGCCGCTCCGCCTCGGGCACCTCCGGCACGGCCGCATCGCCGCCCGGGCCCGGCGCCGCCATCGCGAGGGGCCGG
>VXAX01001470.1:511459-676704 GCA_013399835.1 Leptocoma aspasia | reverse complement strand
TTGTTAATTCACCGGTCCGGCGGAGAGGGGCAGGAGCGGGCGAGACGCCGTCGGAAAATGAATGTTTGGTTTAGTTCTTCTGGTCCTTCAAGAACTGGCGAAGGGAGAAAAAAAAGGATAAACGAAACCCCCATCTGTCCCTGAGCTTCCTAACTCCTCCTGCATCTTTCGAGTGAAAAATAAAGGAAAATATGCGAACGCCGAAAAAGAAAAACAAAACGAAATAAACGAAAATCTCGGCGCGGGTTCGGAGCGGCTGTGAGAGATAACGGCGGTGCAGGACAAGGTACGCTCACATGCATAAAAAGAAAGTGCAGTTCCTCCTCCCACCCCTCCCGGAGTGGCAAAGAAGCCAAGGAGGGGTGCGGAAGGTGGCAGGAGCGAGACAGACAGACGGAGCGGAGATGCGTGTGGATCCACTTCTGGTACCAAAGCGTTTCGCCTAGAGATGGTCGGAAGAGATAAAGGCTCGGAGAAAAGGGGGCGGCATTTTTTCCCTCTTAAATTGGTATTTAATGGGAAAGCCGATTGGACAGAAACCTGGACACGAGTCACTTAATTGGACTTGACATCTGTCACAGTGTGGGAGTTTTCACAGCCCAAATATTTTCAGCAGATCAGATTCTCGCTGAATCTGTGCCACAAATTATAACAGTCGAGAGCAGCCCATGATATAAACCCTAGCCTCTGGATATACAGTCTCTAGCCATGCTCGCTCCCACTGCCGTCGTCTCCCCCCGCCCAAATATTGGATACCCACTGATCTAGAAAAACACCGCTGGCATTTCGCATGTAAGCTAATAAATAAGCTTTAAACATCAATTTGCATCATGTATACCAAGCTTGTGGAGAATCATCAGACTGGTTTCGTAGTTCATTTATTTTGGCGGTCCCCCTGCCCTGTCTCCCACCCACCCCCAATCCCAGTGCGTGGCAGGCATGGACCTGTCAGAGCCAGGGGGACAGAAAGGCTCCCCCACTCCCTCTGCCTCCTGCCCTCCCTGCTCCAGTGCACAGACAATGAGGCGAGGGAGTCAGCCATGAGTCTGTGGCTTTTCTGCTCTCAAGAGACTGGATGGAGCCAAGCCCCTTCGTGCCTGAGTCAGGGGATGCCTGTGACCAAAGTGACTTCTCTTGCTGTCCCCCTGCTCCAGCCCCTGCCAGATGGCAGTGCCTCCTCTGCTCTGATCCCCATTACTCTCCCTGTAGAGCCCTTTCAAATGGCTGCCAGAGCCACTTTTCTGGGTGTAATCGTCTTCTTCCATGGGGACTTTTCTGTGCCAGGAGCCTGTACTGGTAGGCTCCCTCTGGAGCCCCCAAAAAGGGACAGCGGGAGGGGTGGGTAAGACAGAGCAGAACTGATTCTGCTGCTCACCAGCAGCTCAATGGGTGCTTCTGGGTCCCATCAGCAGGAAGCGTGGAGGAGAGGTGGCAGGAAGACACTTGCAGAGATTTTTGAGGGTTATCCATATGCAACAGGCTGGAAGGTCTCAGAAACGGGAGAGATTCTGCATTTGATATGATTTACAGGACCTTAACAAGAATGAGTAGCATGCCTGAGTAATTTTGGGGTTTGTCTATTTTTTTTTTAAATGGTGGGTACTGTCGCACAGAATATAACCCCCCTCCATGACACCTGGCCCACTAGGGAAAGAAATGCCTGAAAGTGGATCCTAATGAGCACTTCTCCCAGGGAAATTTGGGGATTTATCTCTCTTCCCTTACCCACAACAAGTCTCCAAGGCAGCAGGAGGCTATCACTTACTCTGACCCCACATACTGGCACTGGTTCCACGGATGTTCAACATGATCTCAGCAGGGCTTCTGGAGATTCTTGGCTAAGTTATCCTTGTCTGCAGTGGGACATGCCGGAAAGATTCAGATGCAAGTCACGAGGCTGTGGCACATCCCCAATCAGCTCACCTTACTGGCAACCTTCACAGGTGCTCTTTGGAGATCAGGATCTGAGCAGTTCAAGGTCACTGTGCTCCACATTCCAAGACCCAAGATCCCATTCCATCAAATGACCATCATCCCAGACTTCAATGAGAAAGCTGTGGAGGAGACCTTCTCCAGCTCTTTTTTGACTGTGGCTCAGTGCTGGGGGGTTTGGCTTGCAGTGCTCCCCAAGGTGTAAGTCTGAGGCCTCAGCCCACAGAAGCTGCAGGTGATGGAATAAGTAGCTGGCTAAGGCTGCCACAGATAACAGCCAGGAAGCTGCTAATTCATGCAAGCCACCCTGCTCTCTGCTACAGATGCTGTCATCATATGGCTTGGTTTTTAGTTTTAATTTTCAGGAAGAGACCAAACAGTTGCTTCACAATGCTGTTCCATTATGATGGACATTTTTGACACCTCATAAAGCACTGGTTACTGCCCCTGGGATTCAATTACCCCACTCCACTCAATTACCCCATTCAATTACCCTGATCCACTACCAGATATGTTAAATCCAGAGGATCCCAGTTTGCCCTGGGCATGCCAGGCCTGGGGTGACTTCCCAAACCTCCCTGCTGGTATACTGCAAATCTTCTCACATCAACTGCAAGACTACACAGGGTGTAGTCTCTGCATCTTTAGGCATAAAAAGCCAGTCAGAAATGCTGGAGCTGACAGCCTGGCTCTTCTTTGACCAAATAAAGCCCCAAAGCCCAGAATCAGGGCCAAATTCTCCCAGCAGAGAGCTCTCCTGTCTCTCACCACTCACATCTGGAGCAAGAGGCTGGTTTTCAGAGCCCACCATACATGGGGCCAACTGGCCCAGGTGTGGAAGTCACCAGAAACAATCAGAAAATGAGGGACAGAAGTGCATTTGATGGAAACTAAAAGTTCCACTTTGGCAAAGCAAGGATGACTATAGCTCTCCCTCAAACTCTTTTTGTCTTTTCCTTAGGAAATAGCTCACAGCAAGTGGAGACCTGCAAGCTGGCAATCAGCATGGTCCTAAAGGAAGCTGCATAGATGCAAAGCCACCTTATGATTTATATCCCCAAATACACACAGAGTGTATGGTTGGGCTCTTCACTAAGCGAGCACTTCAATGGCATCAAGGCAAGCTAAGAAATCCACACGGTTTCAAAGATGCCCTCAATGGCATGAACAGCACTGATTTGGCTTCTCCATAAAAGGTGAAACTGCAACCTAAAAGCTGCACCGGCTGAAGAGAAAGTGAATAGGAAAAACAGTGGCACAACAAGGGTCTCCAGTCTGTACAATGGGCATCCAGAGGTATTGTATGGCTGTGGCCTTACTGCACACTAAATCCAGGATAGTGAGCATTGCAGCACAGGTGGACATGAATCTCCTGAAGGAGAATTTGGGATTTCGTTTTGCCATGTTGGAGGGCTGTAAGGGAGTCATGAACATCTCTTCTTATTTACCTGGCTTGAGATGTTGCCTGGTTGGAGGCAAAGGAGAAGGGGAGGTGGTTTCCTGTGGACAGCATTGCAGCTCACACTGCTCCTTCCCAGCAACCTCTTAAGTTTAATGAGAATGAAAGGTGTCCAGAGAAAGACTCAGGATGAAACAAAGCCACACCTGACCTTTGTTTGGGCCATCTCACTGAAAAGCAAGACGAAAATCATTCTATTTTGACTTCCAGGGCTTGCTGACAAGCCAATAAACTTTATGAACCAGACTGCTCCCTCGGTAAGTCCTAACACAGAACTAATATTAGTTAATTCATTAGTGATAGCCAATAAAAGTTGCCCACTCCTGGGAGACTTACAGTAAAGTATCACAGGCCACCAAACAATATCAAGTCATAGGTGGTACTGAATGTGTGACAGAGACTCACAACTCACAGTTTTTCAGGCTTCAGTGGGATCAGACTTTGGAAAGGCAAGATTCAGAAGAGGATTGTCTTCAGGATGTAGTACAAAGAGACGACTGAAAACAGTGCTGCCATGTGGTGGTATTTTATGGAAAGAGGGCACTTTCTTGTGTGAACATCTCATATTCACATCACACAATGATTTAAACGTAATGTCAATTGTGAGAATAGTCTGGGTTGTTGTGTAGCCTCTAAAAGTCTAAAAGGGTGAAGCACTAATACCCTGAAGTGGCCATATGTCCTAAGGGGATGTCCTTCTGGCCTGGAAAAGTAGAACAGCGAAAGAATCTAATTGCTCTCTCCAGTGCTGGGCCAGGTATTAGGAAATAATTTTTCACTTTCAGCTTGAGCAAATCTCTCAGGTCTGCCGTGGGGAGGCATCAAACATGAGAACCCAGGATGCTGCTTTTATGGTGTTGCTTGTCAGAGCAGAGATGCACTTCCATTACCTACATGTCCTCTGTCTGCTGAAAGGACAGCTTTCTAGGATGCTTGAGAACATCCATTCTCTTTTATAGCATACGCCATTCACGTTGCTGGCATATGCTGCCCATTGAAATAAATGGAGCTTGTCACTCTTGGATGTGTTCCTTGGAAATAAACGGTCAAACAAATTAGAACGCTGAGCCATGAAAATCCTTGTCCTTTTGAAAAATCTGTGCTGGATGTAGCTCATGGTTTCCTTAGACATTTGGGTGATATTTTTTGTTTTTCCATTGGTCATGTTTACTTTCTCCGAGGCTGTTTTAATAACAGATCGGGAGCTTTGAGGCTGCTGGCAGGAACAGCCTGCAACAGGGTAAGGGGAAAAAAATAGTGTCCCATGAGCAGAGGTACTAGGGCCACCAGGTCTGGATGTGAGCTCACCCTGGCTGAGGTCTGCCAGTGTTTGTGGGACAGGCAGGACCCTCAGCTGCTCCATTGCAAATATGAGTGTGACTTCCCTGGGGGTGGCTGCTATGTTTAAACCAGTAGTCTCCAGTTGAAATATATGGCTTTTGGACAAAATCCTATTCTTTTTTGTCTGATTGCAGCCTTCGGCTTATGCCTCTTGGTCTCCACTTCCAGTCTTTTCCTTTGCTTGTTGGACTAGAGGAGACATGGCATTAAGATCCAGCTGCCACTGTAAAGAGCCAGGTGTGCCCATGAGGGTGGTCATGCCCCTTCACTGCCACATTGTCTTGACCTCTCCAAAGATCATCCTTGTGATGTCAGTGAGTACTCACAGCTCTTCTGAGAGAAGGGTATTTTGAGAAACAGATGATGATGAGGAGATTTTAAAGGCAGAAGGGACCACTGTGAGCGTCTTCACGCAGGTTGAAGGCCACAGGACTTTCCTCTTCATTTCCTTTATGAGCATTTTTCAGAAATAATACCCATGCATGGTTTAAACATTGGTGGTAGTGGAAGATTCCCAATGATGCCTGGCAAGTTACTCCACCAGCTGTTTCTCCTCACTGTTGAAAACACTGATGTGAAAAATGAATATGCACACCTTCAGCATCCAGCTGTGGTATTTTCTTATATCTTGGCTCCTGGATTAGTAATTCTCTTTTATTATGTTATCAAGTTTAGGTGGGATTTTGTAAACAGGTGTATATATATGCATGTGTGGTCTACTGCTGATATGCCTGCATGCACCAGTTATTAGCTTGGACTTTCTGGTCATGCAGAGCATAGCTACAGCTATTGCTGCTGCTCAGGTCAAATGTCTGAAATTTTGGACAAATGGGAAAATTCCACCTGGGCAAACATTTCAGACAGAAAGAGAAGCCATGCCTGAGTAAACCCAGATATCTGTAGGTCCTTCCTAGGTCAGTATTCATTAGTAGTGGCCATATCAATTCTGCAGCCTTCTTTTTGTTAAACTGAACAGGAGTCAATGCCTTGTCATTATGCAGAAGAGACCAAGTCTGTTTTATTTCTAAGGTTGTTCTGATCATGGGATATTTTCCATTCTTCCTGTCCATCTTCCTAGACCAGAAATGTGATGCTTAGCATGCCAAGCTCTGAATATAGAACAAGAAATACTTACTGTGCTCTACAGTGTGTCTGTAAGACCCTAATGCAGCCTGGATGCTCCTGGAACAGGTTTATTAGGAAATCATGTCACACTAAAATTATGGAAAACACATGTAAAAACCTAAGAATGTCCACAGTGGGTTAGACCAAAGGTATCTTGTTTTCATCATTACCAAAAGAGGGAAACCTGTAAGAATAACATAAATCTACAGTGATACTGCCCTCAAATATTCCCCTGACATCCAGTTAATTAAAGTTTAATGCACTGGATGAATTTTCCTTTTCCGAATTTGTCAAGTTGTGGTTTGAATGCATGTGAGTTTTCAGCATCCATAATTTCCCATGGAAAGGACTTCTCTGTGAGCCATGTGATTTAGGTAAATGCATAAAGAGATGCTTGTAAACATGTTTGCAAATAAAATAGACAAGTTTGCTGAATTACTGTGGCTGCTACTGCTGATGAGCACATGAAGAGTAGCATTGAGTATGTGGGCAGTAGTGCCTTATGTTTTCAATGAATGAATTTGGTTGGAAGCATAAACAGTGGGTGGATTAAAGCCAGTTAAGAAAAAGAGGAGGAACCTCCTGCAGTCTGGGTAAGAGGAAGGAAGCAACACCAAGACCTGTTCCTTGAAATTGATCACCTTTAATTGACCTGGGCCAGGGCTTGAAAGTGAGACCAGTCAGGCACAAGCACACACAATCATTATATAGGTTGGAGCCATGGAAATTGTCCATGTGGATCAAGCACTAAAGGAGTTAACAAAACGAGCCAGAAACAGAGATGTGTTAACCTTTGCAATGAACTTGCTAGCAATCCCCACACATAAAGGACTGTGAGGAATTTGTGAATTAAGTGGGACAAATAGGAGGAACTTGGTGATTTTTATACATGCTTGATGCACTAAATGGGGAGTGTGGGTTTATGTGGCTCCCAGACACACACGGCTGGCAGGCAGCAGTCAGTGAATTGAGGGGGAGGCAGACACCGTGTGCTTTGCAACCAAGGACCTTACCTGTGCACATGTGTGCAACTGCTGGCTGCCAGGGTGAGGAAAGAAAAAGTAGATGTCAAGTCTAGCTGGCAGCCAATGCATCTGTCTTCTGTCTTTCACTCACCCACAGTCGAGGTGGAACTTGGCTATTTTTAAATCTGATGTCTGTGTGTGTAGCCATGGGGAATGCTCTTTCCTATGAAAAAGAAAAAAATAGAAAAAGAAAAAAAATTAAGATTTTGCAGCCACCTGCATTCCATAAGCAGATGTTTCTCCCTCTATTGATGCCAAGCACCCCAGCCCACAGGCTTCCTTTCTTCACTTGGAAGCAGAACTTGTAGAACAAATCCCACTGATCATTACTGGACTGCTTAGGCCAGTTGACCAGGGGAGAAAAGCTGCCATGCTTTTCTTAACTTACATGCAGGGTAAGAATGGCCTCACAGGAGGTACCAGGTACTCTGCCCAGTTCAGTGTCTTTTCCCCAGCCATGCCCAGTATCAGCATCTCCTGGAATGAGCAGGAAGGTTTTCACCAGCATGGGGAGTGTTCAAGACCATTTTATTTCTACTTGTATAGCTTAGGCCAGCTGTAACTGGCTTTATGATGGCTTCTGTGAGTTGTATGGTCATTCCTGATAAAAGAGGCAAATTGATTTATTCTAAGATGGCATTGAGGCCTAACAAATTGTTTTTCCTATCAAAATGTTTCCAGGGAATACAATCAGGTGTCTGAAAAGCCATTCCTTTCCCACAGAGGCATACACCATATCCTAAGCTCCATCCCTATGCAGGCTTAACGTTCTCCAACAGCTGCTTCTCCCTCAACTTCCAGAGTTCTGGTTTTCTAGTCCTGAGCATATGGAAAGTGGTGTTGGGTCTTCTTTGTCTTCAGTCATTTCCATTGACCACCTTCTGCATTTCACTGAGGCTATGTAGCACCGGTGTCCTGATTTTTGAGATTCTCTCTGAACTTAAAACAGTTAGGTTGCTAACTGCTGGATGTTCCTCTCCTTCTATTCCCATAATTCTGAACTCTGTCTTCTGGTGTGGGCTCTAGAGTTGGTTTTGCATCTTCTTCTTGGACATGTTTTCTCATATCTTTCTCAATATGAAATTTTGTCCATTGGACACTGTTACCCTTCCTGCCTGGACCCCCTATTTTCCCTTTTGTTTCCCCATGCTGTTATTTGTAATTGTTCATCGTAAACTAATCTCAAACTACCTAGTTGGGTGGTCCCTTGTTTGAAGGGGAGAAGTCTTAACAAGTAAACTGGCTGGTGAGGACTCAGTCCAAGCCAGAAGAAGAACACAGCTTCCCTGAAGGGTAAATTAACCCCTGTTACCTTTTCAGGATTTCCTCATGAACTCAGACCATTTCTATTTGTATCTATGACAATGCTTGAAGCTCTACTGAAACATCCTGGGGCAGTAACTCCTTATATATATGTATACGTATGAATTTAGATAGGCACATTTATGTGTAAGGCAGCTTCTTTAGAGTCTTCTCAGGTTCCAGATTTTCTGCTTGTCTTCTCAAGAAAAGTCCTCTTTAGGGCTACAATTAAAGATGAAATAAAAAAGCAAAGCAATTGCATGTCTAGGAAATTTCATGTTATAATTCACATTCTAATTTATTCCTTCTTCTGTGGCCTCTGTGTTCATGTCTGCAGGGTTAGTATGACACATATCTGGTTAGGGAGTCTGGATTTTTTCCCGAGTCATGATTATGTAAAATTACAGCATCCCCTTAGAAAAGTGCTTCTAGCCCTCACGGTGTTGAGATGAATTTGAAACTCTGCCTGGAGAGTGGCAGACACAGAGAAGTATGAATGTGTATGAAGAGTACTGAGGTCAAAATTCTGTGAGATATGAACTATCTTGCATCATTTTGATGGGGCACAATTTCATCGCTCACAGTTACTGACAAGATTTTTAATAAGACTAGAGTTGTAGTAGGATGCTGTAAAGCACTTGAAAGCCCATATGGCTTAGCAAGTGCATGAATTTCTAGGAGGTGAAGAGTGCCTGATGTTGAAGGCTGTGGGATGGAAGATGTTTCCATTTCTGCATATTGTAGTTAAATGTTCAGCTCTGTGTAGCTCCACTTCAGCAGTCTTTCTTATCCCTGTCAGGGCTGTGCCCGTTGCCCCAAGAAACTCTCACTGGATGACTGGAAAGGGACTTTTTACAAGGGTGTGTAGTAACAGGACAAGGGGGAATTTAAAAATGAAAGAGGGTAAGCTTAGATATTAGAAAGCAATTCTTTACTTTGAGGGTCAGGAGGCACTGGCACAGATTGCCCAGAGAAGTTGTGGATGCCCCATCCCTGGAAATGTTCAGGGTCGGATGGGGCTTTGAGCAACCTGGTCTAGTGGAAGCTGTTCCTGTCCACAGTGGGGATTTGGGACTAGGAGATCTTTAAGGTCCCTTCCAACCCAAACCATTCTATGATTCTATGAGCCAATTCAAACCTTTCTTCACCAAGGCTCAGATGTCAGGAGTTTTTATGCAGAAGAGCAGTCTCCTGCCTACCTCCATGAAGTGGCTTAGTACAGAGCAGTAACTAATGGTGCTCTGCTGAACCAAATAAGCTCACACTCTCAGGTCTGCTGATGCTGTCATTCTCTGATCCCATTGTTTGGAGAACATTCCCAAGGGAATTATTCCACAGGCTGGTGGTAGCTATAGTCTCCATAAGGTAATTTACAAAGCGTGGCATCTCTGAGTCCTTGGTTCCAGAAAAAATTAGACCTCTGAGCTGGTTTTAGACTATCAACACTCTTGCTTGCTGTGGACTGTAGCTCACTCGTATTCAGGGTTCAGGTTTAAAGAAATAAAGTTAAACATTAGGCTGTCTTGAAGTCCCTTTCTGGTTTTCTCAGGTAAGGTCTCTCCACTGCTCACTTTCTCCAGAGTCTTAGAATGAGGACTTAGTTGTGAGTTGTCCCCTCTGTGTAGTGAGCATGAACTGCCTGACAACTGCTGCTCTGCAGTATTGAGCAGAAGCTAATGCAGTTTGATTCACCACTCACTTAAGGTTGACAGATGAACTGGCCAGTCTTTTTGTGGCAGTTTAGGCTACTTTCACATCCAGCTGTCTGCCTCCTCCACCAGCCACAAGTTATTGCCCCTGTGACAGAAAGTCTGTTCATCATCTGGTGTCTCAGTGCTTTTAAGCTAATGCACCAAACTTCACCGTGGCAGTGCCACAGGAGGATGCACATTCCCATCTGCCAATTCTGCAAAGGGAGTAATGGGAGGAGGGTCACCAGGAAATTCTTAAACTGCTACTGTGGGGCTCATCAAAGCTCATCTGTCGGAGCAGTAGACTGAATCAAGTTACTGGTAATTGAGAGCAGTATCACTGCTCTGTGCCTGAGCAGACTGCAGCTTGCACGGCATGGAGGCTCCAGCCCAGCCATGGGTCCTTAGAGCCTTAGGTCCTAAAAGGAAAAGTCTCTGCTTTTTTTAATGGATTCAAGATTTCATGACCATATCCGTATTTTATATGCTATAGCTGGAAAATGAGTACACTTTTCATTCAGAGCTTGTCATCTCAAGGAAAATTACAGGACGGGTCACAGAAGGAAACAAATTATGCACTGCAGCTAATAAATGGCCATTTACTATGACTGCAAAGATTCAGGAGATGGAGGGTCTTCCAAGGCTGCAGTTTCACAAGCAAAATTAACATTGCTGCATGCATCTTGACAAGTATATTCAGGCTCTTTATGCAAATCCCTCAAGAGAAAAGAGATCTCCCTTTTCGTGAAATGGGGGAGCATGGCCGGGTAGCTGGGGAGGAGAGAAAGATTAAAGGCTACAGGTTGAGTCAGGCTTGGTTTTATCCCTGCTCAGAAAGTTTGGAGGGAGACTACTTTGAGGAATGTAGCCTGGCTCTGGAAGCATGCCTTCCCAAAAAGCTGAGCCTGGCTCATGGTCCATTTGCAGGAAAGCAGGAGGTGGGTCTGCACCTGCTGCAAGCATCAAGCAGGGGCACCAATGTGGCAGCTGGCTCCTGTCCCTCTTATGGCTGCTCAGGCATTTCCCTGTGGCATATCCCTATAAAACCCAGAGGCATCCCAGAGCCTCAGCAGAGACTGAGAGTTTGCCATGGTGCAGACATTGGTGCTGGGCTCCCCCTCACCAGCTGGACTGCTCTTCCAGCAGCCAGGAAAAGCAATCATTGGCAAAGGTAATGAGATGGAGTCAGGCACACTATGTAAATACTGTTTGGGCTACATTCATAATCCCACACCATGAGCCACATTTCCATGAGAGGCAGTCTGGCCCCCTTGGATAATTTTAATCATTTCTGACATGAAGACTTCTTCTCCTATTTCATGACTTATTTCCCCAGTATCATTTAAATGTATTAAAACACTGTTAGCGTAGAAAGTAGGCATCATGTTAGCATAATATCTAATCAGAACTAGTCTGCCTGTCCCCGTAGGGTTTATTTATTTATTTATTTAGTGTCTGTGCTGTTTTCTTGTTAGATTGGAAAGCCCTTCCTTGACATACTCATTTGTTCTGCTGTGTAATAGAACAGGATCCTTCAGAGCTGCTGACATCTGCTTTATTTTTGAGATCTGCAACTCTCAGCCCACAAAGCAACAAAGATAGTAATAATAGTGATGATAATAATAATAATCATAGTGCTAGGAAGCCTGAGAAGTGAAGTTAAGCATGAAGAGGAGAAGACAAAAAATGGACGAGGAAAAAAATGGGCTGGCAAAGAATGTTTCGATCACTGGGAGTGTATTTTTATTGGCCCTGATTCTCCACTCATTTACTCATGCTTTATGATTGCACTGCCCTGTGGACTGCAATTAATTTCTTTGTGACTTGCAATATTGCAAGGGAGAGGGGATCAGGCACCGTGGTGTGTGTGATCAGGACACTTGTTCATGGGTATATTCAGCTCTGCTCTCACTCAAGTACACTGCTTTGATTTCTCAATGGCATTGCAGTATTGATTTTGAAGGGAATTAGTTTCTTCAGAGCTCCTGAAGATCTGGCCACTGTGATTTCTCAGGGACTTATTCAGCCTCCTCCCCCACAACTTTATCCTCACATGTCACAGCTGAAATAATTGGCATTGCACTATATCAAACTGGCAGGATGCAGTCCTGAAGGTTGGAGGGAATCAAATCCAGAGCAAGCCTTGACAAAAAGCTGCATGAGGAAGAGAGTTGTTGGGCTAAGCACTGTCTGAAATAGGCCTGGTAGCCATGACCACCCACTCCAGGTCATCTTATCTGAATCCTGCTCTGTGCAGGGCTTTGTACTAAGGAGAGGAGGCTGTATCACAAGGGGGTAAATGGTAAGAAAAGGTATGAAAAGGAAGGAAAGAAGAAAGGAAAGCAGAAATTAATTAAAAAAAAAAAAAAAGAAAAAAATGAGAAAAAGAATAAAGGCTCCTAGCAGTAAGATCAGGTCATGTTGAGCTTTGAGCATCCTTGAGGGTGGTGAACTTATTTGAGTGTGTTAATCTAAGTGGTTGCCACACCATACCCTAATGTAAATTATTCACACTTAGGAATTCTGCATGATTTTTGACTTGAGATGAAAACAAAACTTAGGACTTGTGGTATTGAAAAGTTAGTTTCTAAAGACAAGTTTCATGGCCGATCCCAATAGTTGTAGCCAGTCAATAGGCAAACAAACCTAGAAGGGCTTGAAATTGGTGAATTTACCTCATCCTGAGCAGCTGAGAGTGGGTGGCTCTCTTGCTCTTTAGCCTAAGACTTTCTGTAGTAAAAACAGGGTGGCTGAGCAAGTCCAGAGACCTAAAGAAGTCTAAATAGCCTCATTAGCAAAGGCACAAAACCACCCAGGCCCAGAAGCAAAACTCAGGCTCCAGCATCTCTTGCCCTCCACCTTTCGGGAGGACAGTCTGGGCTGAAGACGCTCACTCAGTGGTTTTACCAAGTTCCACTTCTGGCCCAGAGCTTGGGTGTCCTCAGAGCCCCCAGTGCACCCTATTACTAGCACTGGTGGCATTAATTTTTACACCAGACATAGGTGTGACATCTTAAAAATATTGGTAGGGTCACTCTTCTGCCAAGTTCCTTATGTATATGACATGCAGTCATAGGGTAAAACAAAATAGGAAATAGGCTTATGAAACTGGAGATGGAAAAGATTTATGAGGTCCCATCTGCTCTCTTTTTCTCCTCCATATGCTTATAAAGGATAGTACCTCTATTACTCTTTTGCCAGGTTTTAAATACTCTAGCCACAGGATTTCTGTGTCCCATGGAAGGCTTTCCCATCTACCAGCAGCTCTCATATGTTCAAAAGGTGCTTGAGGAGACCTCCAGCACCTCACCCTGTGTCAGACCCACAGAGGATATGCATGTTCTACAGCTTGTCTGATTTGCTACTGTTTGAGCTACATCAACCTGTGGCATCACTCAGACACTTAGAAGCATTTTAGTACCATTCTATTCCACTCCATTCCATGTGACCATTTTCTTCCAGGAAGCACTAGCAGGAGTGGTTTTCTCAGGAAGCTAATGGATTCTTACACTTCTCATGAGTGACACTGTGCCACCAAGCTGTATGGGCCTGCAGAGTCCTTCCCTGGCCTCGGGCTGTGCTCACCACTCTTTCACACATTGTGATTCAGGCCTGTGGGAGCAGCCACAGGCTCACTGGCAGCCTCTGTCTTTACAGGTCCAGATCACATTTCCTTCTGCTGTGTCCTGTATGCCTTCTTTGGTCCTTAATGCAGTCCCACAATACTTTCCTTGCTCTTGTGAATAATCACTGTCTCTGCTCTCCTCTGGTGGCTGACAAGAGCTGCTCTTCCCATGCTCTTTCCTCAAAAGAAAACTGTTCTGCCCAAATTTAGGGTTATTTCTATTGTTCTTCAGTTTCTCCTTGTAGTGTGCTCTTGTGTCTGAGAAAATCAGGCATTTACAATTAGTTCACTAGGCAAAAAGGCCTAGTGATATTGGAGATATTTAAATTGTATCTATGCTTGTACTCCTTAGTGAGCCAATGCTTTTGAGTTTGAGAGCCAGAGGATGAAGTAATAATACTTTTCCTGCCCTGCTGCTTAAATAAGACTTAGAAAAGCTCTGAGAAATTTGAATATGCCAGTGGTTCTTGGCATAGGAGAGGCTGGAGTGGGCCACAGTCTCCTGAGGCAGGTGGGCTAAGTGTGCAGACAGAAAATGAGCTGCAAGATCAGGATGCAAATTTATGGGAAAACATTGAGTTCAGCTGAAATGGAAATACATAGAAAAAAGAAATAAAAGTGGAAGGTACATTACCTCCACTGAAGAGAGGAGAAGCCATATGATTTACAGGCTGGCTGATAGGACTCTTGGAAATGAGGGCAGGTGATGATAACAGGCTGTAGGAAAGTACTTGTGAGAGAAATCTGCTACCTTTCCCAGTTTAACCAATGGGAAAATATTATCTAAAGAGCAAGAACAGAGAGCTGTGTTTGATGAGGGCTGTCATGGGTGTCATTTCAAGAAGAATCCTCACAAGCACTGTTAATTACTTATCCAAGCACAGTCGCTCATATTTTTATACCTGAGTGAATAAAATTAATTTCAGATCTTAACATCTAAATAAAAGTGTCATTTATCTCTCACAGCAGCTAAGGCTAGAGAATTTATGGATGCACAGGAGCTCTGAAGATAAGGCCCTATTTGTTTCAGTGTGTGAAACAACTTCATTTCTTCATTTTTGGGAACTTAACTATGGTCACCCAAACCAAGATGTTCTGTGCTCTGTTCCTATGGACATGATCACCTAATCCACACCAATTTAGCCAAAACAGAGAAATCAACTACTCAGAATTTCTCTCAGACACCAAGCATGCCAGTTTTCTTGTACTCCTGTGTCACCTCATTACGGGATATTGATTTCCATTACCATGTATTTCAGAAAATTCCCTGGGTAATGCTCTGGGGATTTGCTCCAAACAGGGCACGTCAGTAATCTTTTGGCAGGCAGGAGAAACTGTCAAGCAAAACCCTGTCAACCCAACAGACCAAATTCAGCCCACTGCCCAGTTCCTGTTGCAGTATCTCTGAGGTGGAATTGAGCTGGTTTTCATATTTGTTCACGAATCAAGTGAGATTCAAATTCATTTGCTTAAAAATGCTGTATCACATGTTGCCACCTCTCGGTGTGATAGTCCAGTGAGAAAACACTGCAGTAATAATGTTGCCCTCCAGCTCTGAGGATAACAAATACCCAGTTCTGCTGGGAGATAGATGCATTGGTAATTAGCAAATGTTTGAACATGCTGCGCCCTGCCATCTTATACCCAACCTGATGCTACACTTCCCATTTACATTTTACATCTATCCTTGCTGCTGGTGAGGAGCCCTTAAGCATCTCTTACTGTATAATCAATGTCAGTAAAGCCACGGTACTTCTCTTAAGCTACATCAGTTGACACAATATGGGAAAGGTAGTGGAGAGCCAGGAAGTTTGGTATGAGCTCCTAGTGGACTCTTAACAGAACCAGAACCATCAATTCTGTCATAGGTTTTGGACTTGTTATCCCAGAAAAAAATGTCATGGGAGCTGGCCATGAGTATCAAACTTGTTTAAACACTAAACTATTGAAGCTCTTGCAGGAGAACAGGAAGACTGAAAAGTAGACAGAGACACTGATGTTTAGGGGGGTTGTCATTCTGGTCATATAAGGTCATAGAACATTCTGCTTTTAATCGAGTAAATAGAACAAATTTTATCTGAAACAACACTTGCCTTTAGACATGACACTGCTCGAATGGTCCTGGAACTCTTTCTGCGTGCGTGATCCAGTTCCCATTCATTTCAACAATTCCACACATGATAGCGGGACTCTTAGCCTTCTTAGGGCAATTTTGTCCCTCAGCTAGTGACACTAATCCAGTGTCACTGCCTTACACTCAGAGAGATGCAGGACACTCCTGGTGAATGACTAAGGCTCAGAGGAATAACCAGTGTGGTCAGGGGGATTACATTAGACCTGATCAGACTGCCATGACTTGTTATGTTGCCTTTCCAGTTTTTTCATTGCAAATAAAAGCAACTTTATCGTTGCAGAAATATTCTGTGTGACTTTTTACAGGGCTGGCTGAGAATATAGATAACTTTGTGCCTTCATCCTCCTTGAAGGCATCTAGAAAAAAATACTTTCAGAGCTGTAGTTTACCATCTCCAGAATCTTCTTGGCTTTCTGATTTGCTTCCTTTCTATGCTTCCTTGAGGATAGGTAAATAAACCTTTCTTTTAAAAGGACTTATTCAGAGAAGAAACCAGGAAATATGACATTTCTGAAAATAAGGATTTGGGCTGTAGGCCATCTTCACAATTTGCAGAACTATTCTCTGAATTTGATAATGCTCATGGTTATTTTTCTTCACTGAAGTTTGGATTGTTGTGTCAACTAGAGTAAGGGTCAATCTATGAAGTAATGTTAGATATCAGTGGGGTCAATATCCTGTTTTGAATGTTTCACAAAACTCCAGGAAAGAGAGATCATGCACATGACTAATCTTTATGGAGCATGAATACAGATCTGGTCCTCTCTACCCACTCCTTAAAGTAGAGGCAGATTAACACCTTCTTGAGAGCTGGTCTCAAAAATGCCCCACTTCAGACAACCATCAGTCCCCTGCCCTCTCCTGCCTCCCCCAACATCAGACAGGTACCATATTTAGAAAAGGATGATTGTTCTTTTGCTGTTTAAACTAGACATGATTAACTTCAGGTGCTGGAGTTACCAAATTTTCAAGTTGTCCACTGCTCCTGAGAGCAATTTTCAAGGTCACCTAAGTCCCCATGTTTTGAACATGAGCCCTTTTCCTCACCTGACAATGTCCTCACAATGAAGGCATCATCCTCATCATTCTTGACAAGCATCCTGGGAAGGGATCCCTAGGGATCAACACCCATTTGCTGAGATGTGATTTCATGTGTGGCTATAAAAAAATGATGGAAGGGATAAAGCTGGGCTATTTAGCAGGAGTCTTGGTGCCATTGACACATTTGGAGTGGGGTTTATCTCCATTAACTTCTTATGTCCCCACTTCATCTCAGATAGCTCCTCCTGGCTCCCTTTACACTCACTGGAGAAAAGAACACATGATGATGATGATGTGACACATCTTGCCTATGTTAGATGTTTGTGGTAGAGGGAGGTGAAATACTCACCAGAAGGACCTGTTTCTCCCCAGTGAGAGTAGTTTAGACTGATGACTGGAGATGGAGATGCTCAGCACTGGTCACATAAATCCCACCCCCAGCTTCCAAAAGAGGCCCTTGCAAGTCACATACATAAGTCTAGCCTTCTCCTGAGCTGAGATTCTGCACCTTGCACCTTGCTTCTCCATGCTGGGCCTTTCATTTTCAAATCAGTTCATACTGAAAAGGAATTTCCATTTCTTCTCCAACTGACAGCAGCAGAAAAAATGGACACCCTTGCTGTAAGATTTCAGAGAGGCTCTAATCTGTCCCATTTTGGCATCTCCCTACCAAAGTAATGGTACAAACACCAATTTTTTTTTTCCTGAGACACTGTTGGGATCTTAATCCAATCCTTTGTCCTACAATTCCAAGACCCCTTTGCGATTTCTTTGATTACTTGGTATTTCCACAGGGGCCTTCAGCAGATGGAGAGACCCAGTTTTTGTAAGCATTGTACAGATACAGGAGTTCCTGCTGTGAAGGATTTCAGCAGTTTTGCTTCTGCCAGTCACCAGTAGGCTAGTGAGAATGTCCAGACAATGCACAGGCCCTCAGAGGTAAGCTGCAGGTGAGGCAGCTCCTCTGGCTTTATCTCTCACATCCCCACAGGATGTCCAGAGGGTAGCTGCAATCCTCTTGGTGGCATGGAACTGGTGCTGGAGTTCTCAAATTGTACCCACTCTGGCCTGGGGAGGGGTGAGAAGCTCTGATTCCTGTTTAGAGCCCTCCTCACATCCCTACAGAGAGACCTTGTTTGGCCTGACCGATTGCAAGGAGGAGTCAGCTGTTGCAGGGGCAGAAGTGTACAAAGGCACATTTACTGCACTTCCGTGGGCTTTCCCTTGGATTTGACCTGGTATTTTTATACTTCTATTCCCTGATCTCTCTCAGCCTCAATCTCCACCCTCAGAACACGACAGACTTCCAGGCAGTGTAAATGATCGCTGCTGCACCCAAGGCAGCCCCCCAGAAATCACAGCAGCTGCGGACCCTCATCTCACCTCTCCCTCTTTCCTTTCTTTCTCCTGATCTCTTCACTTCTTTGTCTCCCTCCTCCCCACTTTTTCTGTCTTTGTTTTTTTTTTTTTACCCAGTTCCCTCATGATCTCCCTCTGCCTGTGTCTCTCAGTCCCTCTCCCCAGCTCACTCTCTCTGGAGACAGGTCTAGTGGCCTGGTTGCCATCTGCTGCCTGGGCTGTTTTTTGTGTGAGTGCGTGCGCGTATGCGCGCGCGCGGGTGCACGTGGGGCTTTTTTTATGAGGTTGAGATCAGATGGCATCTAATCGATCGTCATGGTCTCCATGGTTACCTGGGTGACAGAGTAGTTGGGAGAGACACATACTCCAGCCTGGGGCTGTCAGACCATTCCTGAGAGAAATAATAAAAAAAAAAAAAAAGAAAAGAAAGGGGGGGAAAAAAAGAAAGGAAAAAAGAAAGAATAAAAATCAAAGCTCTTCCATCACATTTTATGCATTTACATCTTCCTTGGATCCAGGAAAACGTAGCCTGTGCTTCTGTTTTACATTGTCACCCTTTGACTTGGCTCGAGGAGGAACAAAGCAGACTTGTTTTTCTTTCTGCATGGAACAAGCACAAAAGTGAACCACATCTTTGGGAGAAGCTTCCCTTTCCCCTTCTGCTTCTCTAAAAGGTTTGATTTTTTACTTTTTTTTAATCCCCCCCAGTCACTGTCGTAACCGTAATGATTATTTTTATTCTTCTAAATTGGTTAGTCTCTTGAATTGACTAAAGGCAATTTCCTAGGTATTCTGGGAAAAGAATTACAGTTTATTAGTATGAACAGTATCTTTTTCTCCCTGGCCTCAGCCCCTAACACTAGACCATCTTCAGATCTTGTTGTAAAAGATCAATCAATCTGTATATGATTCTATGTTTGGAAGCAAGTGGAGTGTGATCTTAAGAATGAATTATGGAATTAGGCGAGTTTCTCGTCTTTAAAAGCAGATTGAGTTGGGCATGGCAACATCTCTGACCATGGCACTTAGTGTGTCAGGAGCATGGCAACTAAAACCACACAGTGCAGAATATGAACCTGTATGAGTCAGGGGAGGAGAAGGATACTGCTGCATTTCAAACAATCCCATTGTGGGAGACACCCCTCAATAATCCAAGAATTTCACAAAGTTTGCCTACAGTGCACCACCCAGTACACCCTGTCTGGTTCCCTGATAGCCATGTTCTGCCTGGTCCAACACAAATTTGTGTTTGATTTGCCCTCAGCATGGCCCCCAAAAGGCAATCAGGTTACATTTTCTGTTGTCTGGCTGCAGCCAAGGCGTTAGTGCTCATCAAAGCTCACCCATTGCAGTGCTGGGGCAGCTGCGGCCTGGCCATGTTCCTGCTCATGGCAGCACACAGGGCTTTGGAAATGGCAAATGTAAACACAGGCAAAGGGAGATAATGGCAGCAATGAGCACGGCTGTGATGGGCTGAGAGGCTGGTGACCCATCAGAGCTCTCCAGAGATCCAGAAGTGCTGACCTAATGCTTAGTGCTAACTATGAAATGCATCAGATCAGAGCACCCCTGGACAAACAAAGGTTTGAGAGCTGGATATGCCTTTACTTTTCTTTTCCCCAGTTCTGAATTACACTGACTTTTAGTTGGAGCCTGTGGTCTTCCTTTGCTTTTTTGCCTTCCTGGTAGAAGCACAAGGTGCCCAAGTTGGGTTGTTCAGTTCAGGCTGCAGATAGGCACTGAGGGAGGTATTAAGCTGTCTAAGGGGTGTCATTGCAGGTGACATCCTATCCAGTGTGCATGCACCACCCCCAAAAGACACAGGTCTTAAACTGTGCTTATGTGTGATCTGCCAAACTCCTTTGTTTAAAAAAAGAAATCCATGATCACACCTATTTGAATTCTGCTCCCTCCCAGCAGCATAACAGCCCTGCTTATAACCAGCAGGGTGGGAAATCCTCTGCTCTTCAATATTCCCTAATGTTAAATAACATGGGCCTCCTAGATTTTCATACTGTACAAACACAAACTAATTAAAGTTGTACAAATACATCCTAGGCAGAGAATGAGAATCTGATCACTTGAGGGAAGACCGCTGGCTTCCATGTCCCAGGGAAAGCTCCCTCACAGTTTACATTGTTCTTTTTGCAAGGGATAATTTATGGTAAAGCCAGTTTCCACTGAAACAGCAGACGTGCACAGAGAGGGGAAAAAAATGTAAACACAACAGCATCTTTGTGAATGCAGCAAGGTGCTGGTGCCTGCCTCTGCATGCTCCATAATATATTAATACACACTGGCTGGCCAATCCCGCTGGAGCATTCAATCATGCCACATTATAATAGAATTTAATGGAGTTGACAGCTAAGACCTAGTTGCTAGAGACATGTGAAAGACCTTTGCAATGAGGATAACAATTAATAAAGGAAAGCGCCATAGATTTTTGGAGAACCTCATAAAAAAGTAAAATATCGACATTGATCATGGCATGCAAGGATATTAGACACGTAAATCGAGCTATTGCCTTTATTTATTTATTTGCACATCTTTAATATCATAGGCACAGGTTTCCCCAAGGCCAAAATGCAATTTCTCTCTCCATTTCTCAGCAGGAGCTTTTCATCTCCCTATTCACCAGGTTTTGAATTGCACATTTAATAAGCGATAAAGAATTCCTGTCTCTTTCCTTGGGCTTTCAGCCCACAGTTTTTCCCTCCCTTCTGTCTTGTGATGGAAACAACAATCCCCTTTACCTGGCAGTAGGTTGCTTGGGGATGTGGGGGCGGTGTAAAAGGAGACCTGGAGCCCACAGGGAGTGTCTGGACTTCAGTGTCTGCTGATCTGCTTTGTATGCCAGGTTGCACTGGGTAAGGCAAAGAGTGCATGGGATCAACATAAAAAGAGGGAGAAAGAGTCTGCAACACTGTAAACCAGCATTTCCTCGTCTGCCTCACCAGAAATTTTTGGTAGGAGGAACAGCTTATGTCTTCACTGCCTTCATCTCTGTCTGGGGAGAGACTCTTCACCCTTCATGGGATATTGTAGTAATTTTAAAGAATCAATCCTGTGAGTAAACTGCACCTAGCTGAATCCTCTCCGTGATGGAGGTGGCAAAAATTTCATCAGCCTGCAGCTGGGAGCATTGCTGGGCTCCCACAGGCTCAAATCTCTCTGGATTTCCTTGGCTGTACTCAGTTAACACACTCCTGAATCAGGGCTGGCTCCTTGCCTCAGAGAAGTCCTGAACAGCATTTCCAAGAGTATTTAGGTGTGAATTGGTACCTGGTGGGATATTTAGAAACACACAGGCTCCTCACTGCCCAGAGGTGCTGCCCAAGCCCCTGATGCTCACAGTCCCTGCATCTGTAAATGCCCGTGTAGCACTGGAGCGCTGCCCTCACAGAATGACAGGCTTCAGTTCCTTCTGGCTTCAACTTTACACCACTACAAGCCCACTCATCTCATTGGGCTTCCGCTTAACCTCCCCTGATGAACACCGAGGACAGGATCAGCCCCAAAGGAACCCAAGCTTCTGGTAATGTAAAGGTCCAGCTTCCTTAAGTTAGACTCAGTGGGATCCTTGTGGGATCCTTCCAACTCACAATTGCTTCATATGATTCTATGATTTTACAAGTCCAGAAGTGCAACCTCAGCTGCCCTGCAGCTTGAGGCATTGAGCTCACATCAAAGTCATTTGGAGCAGTCAGGAAAAAAACTGAGGGGACAAATCCATCCCTGGTTTAGGACTGTAGGGACTGATGGTGTTATAAAAGGGATGACTTTAGCATCGTGTTTAGAAATGAAAAACAACTGAACGGATACTTGAATGGGCATGGTACACATGTGAAAAAGGGACTAAATAATTAGATACTTCCATTTTACAATCAGCTGCAGTAGGTTAATTTCTTGTCAGGTAAATCAACCTTGTTTTTCTTTCACTTACCTAGGCACAGATACACATCCTCAGGACAGGTGACGTATTGCTTGGAACAAAAGAGGCCATTTGTCCATATCACAGCAGCAGCAACTGCACCGTGTCATCTCATGCTCTCCTCCAGCAAATTGAGTTTGTCAGTGCTCAGCCACACAGCTGAGTGGAGTGCTGCATGATGCCTCACCTCTCCAGGGAGAGAGAAGTTGGCATAAGCCATATCGTAATGGGATCCAGAAACAAAGAAGCGTGAATGAAGTGCTAATTGCATTCATAAAGACATTAACAAAGGAATTAAAATGGCAGAAGCTTCCTTTCCCCCTCAAGGTTCATATAAACAACCAAAAATATATTAATAATCACTGAGGTTTACACTACTTTGAAGGGATTATACGGAGATAGTGCATCAGGGCTTGGAAAGACCATTTCAGTGGTCTTTTTTATGGGATTCTGTATCAGAGATGAGACACTCCACTGCTTCTGTTTATCCAAGTTTGTTCTTTTCTTTCCTTTCTGTCTTTTTTCTTGTTCTTATGCTCCCTTCAAAGAACAGGAAGACTGCTCATTTTCCCCTGAAAATTTTAATATGCTGTAAAAATAATGACATCATATAAAAACCTGCAAATTTTCCTTAAAATTCCCCAAAACAAAATTATCTCATAAGTTTGACCAATGGCACAATGGAAGTTTCTTGTATAAAATGGCCTGAAACATCCTGCCTGGGTTTTTAATCTCATTCTGTTCTGCTTACCTTTCCATGGAAAAGGAAAAAAAGTCATGCTTTCTGCTTTTTTCTCAGTCACTTTCTACATGATTTCATCCTTCCACTACTAAACTCTAGCACTCTGTTCTTATTTGCATTGCTACTACTAAGAAAACGCATTTCCTGTTAGAATTCTCTCCAATCAATGGGGTCTTTTCCCCCCCATGAGAATAGTACTATTAGCCTTAAACATGGAAAGAGCTCATTTCACAGATCCTAAATTCTGAGGCTACTTTAAATCGCTTGTATCAGCAAAATGATAGCTCTTGCTTTTTCAACTACTTAGCTGTATTTATCACACCTCTCCAACTCTTGTACTCACCTCCTTTCCACCTGCTGATGTGGGTGTTGTGTTAGTGACAGCGACAGCTAAAGTCAGCTAAACAGTTTGTTCTGTTCACTAATCTTCAGTCACTCATAACTTTCTAAAATATTTGTTCTAGAGGCTGCAATCTGCCAGTTTCTCATGACCACTCAAAGGTGGATTTCTCTAGGAAAGATGAGTCCAAGCCATTCAGCAGTTCTGTAGAAGGAGACACTTCTATCACCTCAGTGCTGAGGCTGAGGTGCCTGCAGAAGCACCATGCATGGAGAAGAGGACCCTGAACCCACACCGGGAGGTTGCCAGCCCTATATCTCTATGTTTGCTCCATCCCCAGCTGAGACTCAGGATTTGTGAGTGCCAGATTGGTGTTTCCAGCTCTGGAGGGCAGAAGGAAGGGAGAAGTAGGGAGCACATCCAGGGAGATGAGATGGGATATGCCGAAAACACCTGAAGGAATGAAGCTCAGATCTTCATGCATGTGGGATGTGTGTGGGTCCAGGATGGGGTTTCTGACTGGAGAAGGGGAAAGGCACTAACCAAGGAGGAGAGGTTGTATAAGGTGGGACAAGGCAGGCTGAGAGAGCAGAGGGTCACAATCCCTCCAGTATTCTCCACCCTCGGGAAGAGCGTCTTCTCCAAGCAATTTTGGGACATGAGCAAATAAGAGAAGTTTTAAAAAAAAACATTTTGAAAGAAGAAAGAGACGAAAATACACCCCTTTGTGCTGCATGGACTATAGAGGGAGAGAATTTACCTGGCTAATACCCCAGCCCCTTTAAAGGATCCGAACCATTCAGAGAAGTGTTCTTGTTTCAAGAGCACACCTCTTTCCATGGTGTGCACAGTTCTTTCCATGAAAGCCAGATATGGGTTATTTAGGATGATGGAGCTCAAGCACAGACAATGGTGGGGTAGTTGGTATTAAATCCAAATTCTGAGGTGGATTTAAAGCCTGTAGACCCTCTCACACTAACATGACATCTCCCACTCCTCACTTCCCCGTGTTTGCTTCCCTTCTTTACCCCTGGACACAACAAAATCCCTCAGAAATACACTCATAGCCCATCCTTTCTCCTTTGCCCCTGTCCTGTCCCCCGCAAGGTCCTGCCAACACCTCTGTGGAACCTCCATCTCCAGTGCTCTCCTGGCACCTACTGCACTGCATCAAGAGCTCCTGAGGTCACGTGCTAAAAGCATCATGGAAGGAGTGATAAAAAGAGTTGGTGCTAGGATGAAGAATAAGCAATGCTCCCACATTAAATGCAAAAACTGAAATAAAAGCAGTTTTCCATGTTACAGACAGCTACAGGAAAACTGGTTACCAGTTAGCAGTAGCAGGAATTTTCAGGAGGTGCCGGGAGTCAGAATGGGGCTCAGCTATTCTTCTCATCTCAGTATCCCCAGTTCAGGAAGGAAACATATCCCTGGCTGTGACTTCAGTGCAGGTGAATGGAGTGCAAGGGCAGCCTCGGCCCAAATCTTGTTTCTGAATAAATGAAATGTGTATCTTCCACGTTTTCAGCTGGGAGGGAGAAGCCTGTCTCAGGAGTGATGGCAGGTGCTGCTGAGCTATTTCCATTTTCCAGCTCTGCAACCTCGAACCTCTTTAATCCAAACCACCCGCCAAGCTCCATTCACTGGCCCTGAAGATCAGCCAGTGGATTTGGATTCATTTTTAAGGCAGTCTTTAATTTTTTTGCAGTATCTTGCTGGAGGATTTTTGGTCTCACCTGTGACTCAAGAAGAGATTTGCGAATTTCATTCTCACATTTTCAGCCATTTAAAGGGGCACATCACACCAAGAATTTAGGTTCTGCTTTCAATAGAGGAAACACAGGGGTAAAGGTATATGAAAAGAAAACCAGGAGGTACAGAAATGCTTTGACAGATTTGTTAGAGATGAAAACATTCTTTATTTGATTTCTGCATTCCCCAGGGCAGTGAGGGGAACCCATATGCAATTGCATTGAACTAAAGTATGAAAATCAGAGAGCGAATTTGACAAGAAGCTCCACCAAACCCACCCAGAAGCTCAGTGAAGTGCAAAATGTAAAGCTAACAGAGGAAAGAGCAGCGTAGCTCAGGGGCAGGATTTTGGTTACCGTGTTCCAAGGCGTTGGTAGCAGGAACGGAGATAGGAAAATACACACAGGAGGTACAACCCAGTGTAATCTTACTTGGGGGTTATGCTCCATAGTGCTGACAGCTATTGAGAGATGCCAAAGGTAGACAGTAATCTTTTAGTCACTCATGCAATTTTTTAGTCAATCATGCAATATTTTAGTCAATTCTCAGAAGGAAATATGCACACATGGACATGTGTGTGCTGCTTCTGTCCAAGCGCCTTTTGGTGTCTCACTTGCCGAAATGCTTTCAATTAGGGTTTGGAAGCGGTTGACTCAGTCAGCCTATGTGACACTTGCCAAAGACAAAATTAGTTTCAGTCATTGATGTCTTCCTTCCAAAAAACCAAAGCATCACTCTCCCTTTCTCTCTTTCCCTTTTATTGTGGGAGACTGTTTCTCAGGTAGGTGTTTAGCTGATTTTTAATGTCATGGAAACTTCATCTGCAAATTCGTTAGAAACTCTTTAGTAAAGCAGCCTAGTAAAACAGATGATTAATATTGGTAAGCTCCTAATTTGCATATTAATTAGTCTCTGTACTCAACTAATTAAAACAGGCCTGCCTGTTTGTAGACTTTCTGAATTCCAGATTGTTGCTATTGCTCCCATGTAAGTGCATTTAGTGCAGCTAAGGCAGGCCATTGATACTACAAACAAGGCACCCCAAGCAGTAGTAGCAATATTTTAAGGCATTTAAGTCTATAAGGGAAGTACTTTCAGTGTTTTCTTTAAAAAAAAACCAAAACCAAGACTGATGCTTGAAATGGCAGGATGTAATGACTAAGCAGTGCTTCTACTTCCCTGTTATGCTCTCGCAGAGCAGGATAATCCAGGAAACCAGACAAATCCAAGGCCAGAGGTAGAACACCACTGCAGGGCACAAAGAAGCCCAGGCTGAGCTGCCCTTAAGCCCTGTGATACTCACTTTTCTTCACAGATGCAGCCTAAAATTAAGCTCAGGCTGATGACTCAAGGCACAAAAATTCGAGGTTAATTCTGACTTGTGTTGCTCTGGCAGAATTCTGTTCAGTCCTCCAAGGCCAGGGATGGAACTGGGACTTGAAGTCCTTGCATGTCAGCTGAATTTGCCTTTGCAAGCCTTGTTCGTGGCCCCACATGCTCTGCAGCGATGCTGTGGGGGCCGGGCACTGGCTGAACTTTTATAGGTAAAGAGCTGCATTTTCCCCATCCCACATTTCCCTGCTGGCTGTGTGGATGGAACAAGAAAGAATTTTCCCTGTTGATTCCTCGCCTTAGCACACAAAATGCAGCCCTCCATCAGCCACAAAGTCCTCCTCCAACCCAGAGCCAGACAGTGCTGCCCTCTCCAGCAGGATCCTGCCTCCTCCTCCCTTTGCCTGCCTTGAGTACACACCACTTTCTCCTCTGCCATCAGGGCCAACAGGCAGCCCCCTCGTGTTTCTCAGCCAACACACCTGCTGGTGGCCATGACACTCCTCTGCCTTCCTACTACACCTTCTAACTCCTCCTGCTGTTCTTGCTTCTGGACCTTGGCTCTTTATCTTCTTCACCTTCTCATGCACCTGTTTTTTGTTCCTCCCAGCTGTTAGCATTCCCCACTTTGCTATCCCCACACTTGTGCTGGACTCCTGTAGAACTTCAGGGGCTGAGGATAAAACACCCAGGGCTGAGAGGCACTTTATGATGTATATCTACTGCCATAAAATATTTTGCATGGCAATGACAAGTAGGTTTTCTCAAACTGTCTGTGCACTGAGACTTTTCCTCACCCTAGCTGCCAATAGCAGTTTGACAGGTTTTATTATACTCCATTATTCACAACAAGCCAGGTCGCTGTGCCATATGCTGTCCAGTCCTGCTAAAGCTAACCATGTGCCCACGTTGGCTGCAAACCAAGGCTGGTTAAAACCTGCTCCTTTTTTGCATGCTATTTGTTTTGAAAGAATTGGAGACGGGCTTCATGTCAGATGTTCAGTGTGTCTTCTCACACATTTTGCTCACCCTCAGCAGCCTAAACACCAAAACAATTGGAAAATCAGAGATCCTGGTATGGGTTGGACCCGGGGTTCTTCTAGAAACATGAGCTGTTCTGGAGCTGATGAAGTATAAGGCAGGAAAAGAGCCTTAAGTGTCTCTGGGGCCACTGGCAGTGTGTTCAGCTTGGACTCCAGCTTTAGATATGGCTTCATGCACTGCTTAGTAGGACCCACAGCAAAAAAAAGTGCAATGTTTCTAATACTAAACCTGTGCTTCCCCAACAACAGCTGTTTTAGAGGCATTGCAGTACAGCAGTCATTGTGTCTGCATGTGGCTGGACAGACTTCCTAGTGCATTCTCCAAAGCCCAGCCTTCTCCAAGCCTGCACTCACAGCTCCATGGCCCACACAACTTTTGTTGGTCTGTTTTGTTTGAATGTTTGCTGCCTTGCCAAACTCTGCAGTTACCAACACACAGACCCATCTAGAATAACATTTATTGCTGCCTTTCAAATCTGCCAGACTTTGGATCCCTCTCCTACTCATTGTTTGCACTGCTCCTGTTCTCAGATGGGTGTTTTCTTCCTCTTGCTGCATCCATTCAGCTGATCCTTCTTGCTGTTCCCACAGCTTTTTCTTCTCAACTCCCCATCAAGAAAGCTGATGGCAGAGGCTACTTAGAAGTGCACCCATTTCTGGACACGGCTTTTGTTTCTTTGGATGTGCTGTCTGCTGGTTCTCTTGCATTGCCTTTGATGGTGTTTCCTATTTTGTGAAATGAGCAAAAACGGAAAGTTTTTGCAAAGTGATGTATTCCTTTCACCCTGCTCCATGTCCATCACCAGCCTGTGATCACAATTACCAGGGACCCTTGTGGTGTGTGGCACTGTAAGGACCAAAGAGAGGTCTTATCTCCTCAACACTGTCCATGTAGTGTCACTGTGATGGTACATCTGAATCATGGTGGCAGCCTCAGGCTGGAACTTGTGTGTCTCCCATCACCCACAATGAGGGCAGACTTAGGTCTGTACTGATGACATGAAGTATGATTTAATTATATACCCATATTTGCACTTGAAACACAACGTGAAGCCTGATTTTTGCATCTTCTTATAAGGTCCTTTATTTCCATCACATCCTTTATGTATCTCAGTTTCTAAGAGTCCAGCCATTTGCTGAAATTATAATTTTAATGCTGTGGGTGATCATGAATTGTAACAGACTGCATACTTCATTTGTGTTATAAAGCCAGGGATCTTCTTGCCACTGTCTTTTTCTCTTCATGTTGTCACAAAACATCTATAGATGATCTTCATTGTTTTCTGGCTCTATAGTCAAGGCCAGCAAAGCTCTCAGCTTCATTAGTCTCACAGATAGCACAAAGGAGTTACTATCTAATTTTATCTTAGTCTTGAAGGGCTTTAACCTTCTTGAAGTGTTTTGGTACAGAACTGAATAAGATCTACAATAACCTTTTCATCCTCATATATGACAAGGATGTTCTGGCATTCGACCATGATCCCATACAATAAACTGAATACTAGCATCTCATACAGCCTTTGTTAGGCTGTCTGTCACAGGCCCAAGGTAAGCTCAGGGCACAGATGCCCAGATCTAGACTGAGCTGTACCTCTGCCTTAGCCTGCCTTACTGGCTGGTTTTCCAGACTGTGTTGTGACCAGCTTTGTCCTAGTTCTGACCCCATTTCCTACAGCTTCTGATTGAGCTCTCTGATCTCACTTCATCTTGTCTAGGACAGTCAGTGGACTGTCATTGCTCTGCCCTGCTCCAGAACTGTGAGACCATGTGGGTGAAGGTGCTGTTCTGCCTATGTTGAGGCCATCCCCAGCTTCCTGCCTGCCCTCTTTAGCAGAGCAGCCCTTACCATGCTGCTCCTGAATAGGTATTGTGTTGGTGCTGTCAGGCACATCCTGTTTGGTCAACTCCATAGCAAAAAAAAGCAGCCAGCTTTCCAGCTGTTATCAGGAGAAATGGCCCAATGTTGTTGTGGTAAATCTAGAGAGACAATTAAGTCATCACATCTATAACCTTCAGGGAGATGTTGGCACCCAGGTAACCTTGCTTTAGTACACTGCACACATCAATACTGAAATTCTGCCTGCTGTTGTGGGTCTGCTCTTGACTCTTCTAAAGCATGTTTGTTGCTTTCTTTGAATCTTTCCTGAGATCAGGGTGTGTTTAGCTGTTTCAGGCACATAATAGGTTGCTGTTTCTTGTACCAAATAATGCATTTTTTAATATGAATTGCATTTACCTTCCACTGGCCAATGCATAAGCAGCACATGGATGTATTTCTCCCAGCTCATTTTCCTGCTTATCATTTTTGCTAGTATTGCATGCCAGCTGGATCAGCAGTCCAGCAGAAATCAGATTGGTCATTGATCTTGGAGCAGAGTTACTACAATGGTAGCTGAATGGTAGCCTTCAGAGATGTGCTTCACATAGGTGAATCTCCCTGCCTCTGTTGTCACACTACAGAAATCCTTTGCACTGGAAGTCTGTGTCATGTACCTTTACCATCCATTACACAGCTGTGCTTTCCTTCTGCAGAAGAGATCCCACTGGGAAGTGAAATGGTGCTGTTTCTCCAGCATCTTCCACACCTGCTCATGACATGTATGTTATCCACCTTGTCTCTTGAATTGTTTCTGTGGGATGTGTCCTGGATTATGATTTATTATTTGGTTTCCTGCTTCATGGAAACTGTTAGCTCTGGAAAAAACACATTCTTCAACATCAGCCATTGTTTTGATGCTGCTTTTTGTTCAGTTCAGATGCCCATGCTACTCCTTCCCTGAGTTTTCTCTGGGTTTGTGTCTTTGGGCAAGCTGGAGTTCTCTCAGTTCACAAGTAGGATCACTTAGTGATCACTGCATGATCTTTAGTGAGGCTCACTGAGAGTTTTGTTGTTGATGTTTCTTCCTCTGCCTATGTTCATCCTGCATGGTATGTTTGTATAAGCACCAATACATTCTAACATCCCTAAAAGCAGCTCTCTCAGTTCTTATTGCACTGGGGTTACTGTACTCACCAAATATATTGCAGGCTTCCCTATATCATGGGGGTATGGGTGTGTTTACCCACAACAAGCGTGTCTCACTCACTACTTAACATTTTACTACGGTGAGATATGAAAGGGATAGCTCTGACTTCTGTGTCCATGTGCCCCATAACCAATAATAATAAAAAAATCAAAGCAGGAACACTTCCTTTCAGGCTAGGGCACATAATTTTGAGACTTGAAGCAGACTACCCCTGCACCATTTCTGCAAGCTGCTTTCCTTCCATGTAGTCTCATTCTTGCTGTAGATCTCACAGGACTGCAGGCAGTCATTCTCTTCTGTATTGCCACATGCTCACTGGGTAAGAACGAGAAAGGTTCCAGCTATAAAAGAGAAGTCTCCCTAGGGATGAAGACATCTTTTTACAAATAGCATTAAAATACATGTGCAAACTGACTTAGCAGTTTCTCCAATATTTCCTTCCCACTTTGACACAGACTGCTGCATCAGAAAAGATGTCTTTTGCTGGATCCTCAAAATCACTCCAAATGCTGCCCAAGGAACTGTGAGCCCTCAGCCCCAAACAACAGATGGATAGGTTTCAAAGGCTGGAGTCTCCACTTTGTCTAGCAGCTATTTTATTAGTGCCAAACAGATGTGTGTGCAAATGCCTCCTGCTGGAAGCAATGCCTTTGATCCCTGATATCTAAACTATTCACTGGTGGAAGGAGTCAACAACCCAGGTTTAATAATGAGTTATTATTACCCATTTCTTTCTTATTCCCTGGATTCTCTCCAAGATGTACTGATTGCTTTGGTAGATCACTTGATAGACAAAAGTAAGACATTGGCAGCTTCTACAAAATATCCCAGGCTACAGAAACTGAAATCTTCAACCTCTTCCCTTCAATCCTCAAGGAAGAATGATGCAACACACTATTGTAAAAGGATCTGAAGATAACCTTGTTTATTAACAGATCACATAAATGTGCCCTAAACACTATTGATTTCTGACCTTTATCTGACCATAAATGCTGCCCCTCTTGCCCAGCCCTGGGAAACACCTTGTGGCATGATTGACCTTCCCTGCTTATCCACCTAACATGGTGCACTTGTATGAGCTTACAGAGGATTCTTGCATGTGACACCTGTGACACTCTCCATGTCCACTTCTAGACCAGGAAGAAATATCAGTTGTGTATTGTGTGACTCCAGAGTGGCAATTCAGACTTGGGAACTCCTACCTCTGTCTTGCTTTGACAAGCAATATTACAGGGTGAGCGATCCAAAGAGCTTGCTGAATCTCACATACAGGTCAGTGCCTTTGTTTAAACATTCAACACACTTCTTCCAACTGCCTGGCAAAAGGAATGTGTTTGGAGGTGTAAATGATTTTGACAATTCAAGTGTTGTGTGTTAATACACTGATCAAAACGCTGAGAATTTTCAGGTCAGGGCACATCTGTTCATCTCAGCGATCTTGTTAAGAGGTAAACCCTTATAGCCTGGGAGACACGGAGGAAGCATTGCAGGATTTCTCTGTCTGGCGGGATTCCTTTCCAGTATTAACTAGTGCTGGATCTTCACCACAAAAAGATTCCTGTCAGAGCCTTAAGCACTAAACAGAGACCTCAGCAGATCAGTGTTAAACCAAATGGGACCGAAAAGGCCAGAAGCGCCTCCACGCCGTTTCCCAGCCTCAGCACTGATGAATGGCCAAAGTCGACAACCATTCATCAACATGGCTAAATGAATGCAAGGAGTTTAGACAATGCGAAAAGAAGGAGCAGAGTCATGGGGCCAATCTGCAGAGCTATTCTTGCTCATGTGAGCTTTGGGTCAGTTCCCTGCCTGTGCTGCCGATTCATTAGATAAATCTGGGCACTTCTGAGGCTAACGGGAGGCTTCCTGTTGTCTGACAGGAGTTTGGCTTTAAACTGTCATTGCCTTCCCTGCCTAGGAAATATGGGTACTTCTGCTCACTAGGGAAGCTCCCTTTCAGCTTGCACCGCCCAGGATGTAACAAAAAGCTAAATCTCCCCACCCGGGTGCAATGCAGCTTGTCTATCAAGAAATATCCCTGAGAATAAACACTTCTGTTGAGTTGCTGCACTTCATTCCTAACAAAGCAGAACAATTTGCATTACAACTCAGTTGTTTTAGAAGACAATGGGTGAAATCTGGAGCCTGACACTTGGCTTTCACTCAGTCTGTCTTCTGTGGGACTGTGGCCAGCTAAAGAAGGGACGGAAGACAGTGTAAGATGCAGTAGTACCAACAGTGTGTTTTTACAGTGCTATTTGTCCAAAGGCTTCAGAGTGAGTATATTTTTAAACTAAGGTAAAGCTCAGGGAAATCTGCTGAAATCTTTGACTTGACCTTATGTAGCTTTTGAATTAGTGACAAAATAAGGAAATATGTGGGTTCTGGAAAATCCTAGCATGCAGGCAAGAAGAATACTCTAGTTCCTCTGGGAGGGTGCAGGGAGGAATGGAGGCACAGAGGTGAAATGGCTCATCTGGTGCTGCTTGGATAATCTTAGACTGACACTGGGTAAATTCATAGATCTTAGAAGTACTAAGCATGGCGTGAGGATGTTCAGTTGATGTGAAATGGGATAAACTTCAGAATGCAAATTCAAATTGCTTCAAGAAACTTTTCAATCTAAAAAAATCCCAAAGTCTCATATGGATTTGGTGTAGCATGAATTAAGGAAAAACTTCTCTTAATTGAATCTAAAAAGCTCTCTTGACTATTCTCTCTTCCATTTCTGCCTTTCCCCTCCTTTGGTGTCTTTGTAGCTGTAATGTTTTATTTACAGATAACTGGAAATGGAACATAAATGATCACAATTGGAACTCTAAAGAAATCACCAATTGATGTGTATTTCAAACAGTCTTGCTTAGAGGCATTAATGATGGATGGATGGATGGATGGATGGATGGGGTGGCAAAAGGTATGTTCTGACATGTGGGGTGAAAATATCTTGGATTACCTAGATCTGGCCCCAGATTTTCCTGGCTTAGAGAAAAACTAAATCCCCAGACCTGAAATCTAGGAACTGACTTCCTCAAGTGTTTTGGTTTCTGTATAAGATCGACCTGCCTCTGATCACAGCTCTCAATTGACTCAATTGGCAAGTCTTTACTGACTTTCAAATAGCTGAAAATACAGATCCTTGTCTGAATTATGGAGGGTGGTTCCTTCTTTTGGTATTAGGAATATAACTTAACTGATCATATATAATGTAATTGGTCATATAATTTAAGTGGTCATGATGGGCCAGAACATGACAGAGGAGAACATTGGACTCTGGTCAGATGATTAAAGTTACAGCACGTTTTGAAGAAGGGGATGTTGCATTTTACCTCAAGTGGTGCATTCCTTTTCCTGGGAGGTGTTTCATCCATGCTGGCTGATTACTAGTTTTCCTGTCCTCCCCATGGGCAAATCTGTGGTGCTCACCTCTTGACTATTTGTTTGTAGGTTTAGCAGTGCATCTGTGCCAAAAAAAACCCCTCTCGATTTCCATTTTCGCTTTTTCCCTTTCAGTCTACATAGACATAAATGAAACTTTTCTCACTTAACTTCTTTCTGTTGATTTCTTTATTAGCAAGTATTAAACTATAGAGAAGTTTGTATTGAAGTCCATATGGCACATATGATAAAGTTGTTTCAAGTGGCACTGTGGACTAATCACTTCCCAACTGTTCTCCACTCATGAAGAGCAAAAGCAGCTCTGCCTGTATTCTTAGCAAATCTTTCCTTGCTTTTATTGGCAATGCTTCTGTTTTGGCAGCAACCTGTCAAGTTTAGAGCTGGCAACCACAGTTTTTTCTCATTCTCAGATGGAACGTAGGCAACATGTTTTCTATGAAAACACCCTTTCCTTCTCTTCATTAGTGCTTCCAACATTATTGTTCTTGGTACAGAAAGCAAACATTGGTAGCTTTCCCTCTCCCAATACTGTAACTTGAATGAAACAGGGCTGAACTGACATGAAGTTTTTGACTGAGAAAAAAGTGTTCAGTGAAGAAACAACAATCAAAGTCCCACTTAGCAAGGCCAGAATGGCTGATTCTGTTATGCAAGTGCATATCAAGTCTAAGAGTTGTAAGCTGGCTTTGATTAAACTGCCAGGTCCACACTGTGCCGTGCAGAGATACTTGATTCAGAGTACTGGAAATGTTATGGTGTGTTAGCTTCACTGCACCACGTTCCATTCATGTCCCATGTATCTCTTTCAGCTCCAAACTGATCCTTAGAAACACATTTGTCAGGAAGCAAAGCAAGTCAAGTCCAAGAAGTCGGGTTTCTTTTTCCTCTTGGTATAAAGAACATGGCACACATCTGAAGCATCAACAGGATCAGGATACTCTTTGATTGAGAAATGAGCTTGTCCCTACAATCTTTGTTTAAAACCCATCTGGCTCCCTGTACATCTCACAAATTATTTAAAATCCGAATCCCTGTAGGGACTTTATTTTATCCTCCTAGATCTCTGTTGTCCTAATGTGTCTACCCTTACTGTGACTCCTTGCAGAAGGTTGCCAGCCCAGTCTTTCCAAAAAGACCTGGAATAGTGGCAGTCCACTTCACAGCTCTATCTGGGAAAAGATCTCATAACATCTTCCAGCACTGCTGCTGACTCCCTGTGCTTCTCACAGAGCTTACAAAAATCGGCTTTGCTCATGGCCTCCATTTCCCTAAGATTCCTAAAACTGACTTTTGAATTCTTGCTCTACTCTAGCCCCTAAGACATCTGGTAATTTAGGTGGGATTCAGTTCCCCATACTGACACACGAGGATTTAAAAAAATAAACTGGGAGGCAGTGAGGAAGTTTATCTCTGCTGAGAACCTTGGAGCCCTTTCTCTTGCCCGCCCTGGGGTTAGGATGGATATCCCAACCCCAGTGAAGAGTAACGCAGCTGTTCACACTTGTGCTTCCTTTATCCCTCCAAACAGAGCCTTTGCCCCCTCGACACAACGCACTTCAGTGACTGCAATCATTAAAGGCGTTGGAAATAAGGTCTGAGACTTATGCAAACTCCTGCCTCAGGTGTCATGACCAACGAACCGATCAAAAATGCCAGCTCCTCTTAGGATGCCATCCCTGAATTCATACCCCACGGCAGATCTGTCACACAGTAGCCAAACATGTTAATACAGCTGAAGCCTTTAGGTACACTTGTACCCTCAAAACTCAGTGGAGCTGCTGTCATTCTCCAACTGTTCAGTGGCCTAGATGAAATTAGTTAGAAGTCTAAATGCAGCTGCTAATAAAGACACTGTATTTCCACCTCAGAAAAAGCACCAGCTCCCTTTGCTACCAGATGTCCTCCTTGGCAGTTTGAGTCAATGAGGAGCTAAGTGATGGAGAATGAACCCAGTCTCCAAGAGGAGGCCTCAGGCCCTCAATGTCAGTAGCGGAAACTCAAGAAGGGAAGTTCTCTATTGCTGCTCCCTACTGGGGCTTGGAGTTGATGTCAGTTCCTACTGATGATGTTTGTCACCAGAATCTAATATAGTTGCTTGTGTAAACTGTCCATTGCTCAGAAACTTCTTTCCTTGGCTCCACACAAGTCTCCTGGAGATCAGTCTGGGGTGGATCAGCAGAGCAATCCCAGCAAGAATTGCAGGGTCGGTCTGAGGCCAACTAACAAGTACAGCTTGTGGATAACCAGATTTTGGGGAGAAGAAATGTGTATCCTACCCTCTCTGCCTGCTTGTTTCTACCAGAAAGAATTAGACTGGGAGACCAAACTCAGCTGGATGGATTGTTCTCACAGTCCAGAGCTCCCACACAAGGAGGAAATCAAGCAGGAACATTGCCTGCAACCTTTTCTGAGAAGTCTGTACATACAAAGGCTCTGCATAGCTTGAATTCAGCACCACTGCCACCTTTGGCAGCAAAAGTGCTCTCCAGCTTTTACTTCATTTATATCAACTGTTCTAAATCAGTTTGCTCCAAACGGCCAGCTCTGGACTGAAAGAAGTGCTTTGGGAGCTGGTTACAGAAAATCACACATCTGAGAACCTTTTATGCACCTTCTCTCTGCATTTACAGCTGAGGAGTTTTCCCAGGTAATTCTTCCTCTGTGTACTGTCCCAAAAGAATAGCAGTAGACAATCTCAGAGAGTTGGGGCTGTTCAGCCTGGAAAGGAAAACCCTTTGGGGAGACCTTAGAGCACCTTCCAGTACCTGATGAAGGGGGCCTAGAAGAGAGCTGGAGAGGGACTTTTCACAAGGGCATGTAGTGAAAAGTCAAGGGAGAATGGCTTTAGACTGAAAGAAGAGAGATTTAGATTGGATATTAGGAAGAAATTCTTTACTCTCAGGGTGGTGAGGCACAGGAACAGCTTGCTGAGGGAAGTTGTGGATGCCCCATCCTTGGAAGTTTTCAAAGTCAAGTTGAGTGAAGCTCTGAGCATCCTGGTCTAGTGGAAGACCATGGTGGGGGGGTTGGAACTAGATGATCTCTAAGGTCCTTTCCAACCCAAACCATTCTATGATTCTGTGAAAGTCTACAGAAGTACAGGTGGCATGGCAGATGCAAAATCTTCTCCAATTTCACCAAATGAAGAACAAGGCATTGGCAGGTGGCAGGTGGCAGGATAGCAACAGGAGGTCCTCTTTTAAAGAACATGCATTTACGCAGTGGAAATCCTTGCTACAAGACACAGTGAACAAAAGAGTGGGCAGGACTTCCAAAGGGGACTGGACAATGGAAGAGAACCTATCGAGACCTACTAGGCATGAAGGCTGAACCAGCCACACATTGTAAGGAGACTGGGAAAGGGGCCTGGGAAATCTTGGGGTAAACTTTCCACCTCCCCTATAGTCTTCCCTTCATATCTGCAACTCGTCAGTGGTAGAGACAGGACTGATCTTTGTTGAGACACACTACAGCTACTTCAATATGAGGTGCATACTAATGATACTGGCTAGGGTCAATGGGACTAGTCAGGTATTAGAACAAGCTCATTTCAAAGTCAGACAGCCCACCCTGGCCAGCACAGGCACAGTGGGCTTTCCCTGTGGCCATAAGACACTTATGGGAACTGAGGAAGACATCCAAACCCACTCCCACAGAGCTGTGTAACAGCTTTTACTGAAATCCACTCAGAACAGCAACATGACCTTTTGGAGAGGCATCCACATTTCCAACTGACCTACATGCAGTAGAGTCACCAAGTCGTTCAGGGAATCACCCACAATTTTCCAGGATAGAAATACTAGTGGAAATACGATCTCCCTTTCCTTTATCATACAAACCCAGAAAGACTGGAAATGTGGTTACTCCTTGGTGATTGTATTTTGAATTCCTCTAGAATGCATTGATTCAGAAGATCATGTATTTTTAATGTGGAGAAATCCTTCTCTATTTGGAAGACAAGGATGACTCTCAGATTTTAGCATCATCCAGATTTTCTAAAGTCTTTGAGTTTGCTGCATAAGACTTGGATTCTACCATTTCAGTTTTCTAAAAGGATTTCTCCCATTCAGCCTATGCTAACTCAAGACAAGTTTGCTTCTGTGCAGTAGCCCAGAGACTTAAAAATGTATAAAACTGCCACATGCATTTACCTCCAGGAATTCAGCTATGTGATTTAGACTTGGGAAGGGTCTAATTCTGCCCTTCTCCTAGGTTTTGCCAACATAAACAAATTTTGCAGCTACTCTGTACCTGTTATGGCAATTTAAAACACCCCAGCAGTCTGGAAAATGTGACCATCATGGCCAAGAGACAACATACTGGTACGACTGGTACTTATCATTGCCATGTTGAGGAAGTCAACCCTTTGTAGAGCACCTGCTGCTCTCACCTCTGGTAGAAAAATGTTCTTTGGCTTTTGTTGTATATTACAGCTCCATGCTGCTATAGTGTGATGTAGCGATGGGCACAGTGACTAATAGTCATAGCAATTAAGAACTAGATCTTTACAAGTCTGAATGGCAAATTTGCATATCTTTTGCCAGAAACATCCGACGAGACCGCTTTCGTATTCTGTCAAAGATTAATCCAGGCTACGGCATCCAACCCCAGATTTCAGCCGTGCCTTATTTAAATAGCACATTTAAGCAGCAAGACGTGCAAGTTGCTGTCATGCCCTGTGCTTCAGGAGACACGCCAAGACGGCTGATGCTCGAGTGGCGCCCTGCATTAGCGGCCGGCTCGGCTCTAATCAGCAGCGCCGCGGAGCCCCGCGCAGCGCACCGCGGCCCCTCCGCGGCCTCGCCCCGCGCGGCAGCGCTCGGCCGCCCCCTGCGGGCCCCCGCCGGCGCCGCAGCCGCTCTTTGTTCCCGGCGCGCAGGGAACCTCCGACAGCTGGTCGGTCATTTATTGATGGGTTTTGTCCCGTCCTGAAAAGAGATTTAGGCATCTTCCTCGGCTCCTGCCTTCTGTTGGGTGGAAGGGTTCCGCCCTCCCGTTTGTTTCACCCGCGTCGGGCCAGAGCTGGGGGCCAGAGGGGAGCCTCTGAGCACAGAGGGGCTCGCTTTTGCCTTCTTCCCACCCTGCTCTTTTTCCTTAAGTGCCAACTGCTGAGGGTGCCGAGCAGAAACATGACAAACGTGGCACCAAGCTAGGTTTAGATTGGATATTAGGAAAAATTTCTTCACTGAAAGGGTGGTCAGGCATTACAACTGACAAGGTCCCAAGTGAGACAGAGATGAGAAGTGCCTGGGGAATGCAGGGTGCACAGGGACCTGGAAGTGTTCAAAACCATCTAGAAGTGGCACTTGGGGACATGGCCTTGTGGTGAAGATGGTGGTGCTGGGCTAATGGTTGTACTCAATGATCTTAGAGGTCTTTTCCAACCTTAACAATTCTATGATGCTATGAAACTGTGCCCTGTGTGTCTTTTTTTTTTACCCAAAAATGGACTGTGACGTTGGAACACAAG
The DNA here is from genome assembly GCA_013399835.1 of Leptocoma aspasia. Taxonomy (NCBI): domain Eukaryota; kingdom Metazoa; phylum Chordata; class Aves; order Passeriformes; family Nectariniidae; genus Leptocoma; species Leptocoma aspasia. Next base: position 637,638 of record VXAX01001470.1, on the reverse strand, counting down.
GATTACTTGAAACCTCTTTTTTCCTTGGGTAGCAAGGGAAGCACCTGGGATTCTCTTTTTCAACTACCTAGCTGCCTAAGTTTCAGAAGTGTTCTTTGCTGCAAAACACAGATTGTGTCACTGTCCCTTCCTGGTATTATTGAGTGAGGGTCTTCCCTTGCAGACATCTTTTGTAGATGCTCTACAAGATCACTTTGAGAACTACAGTTCTTTGGAGAAACAAAGTCCGCAAGACCTTTGTGTCTTTGGAACTCTCCCAAAGTGCAAATCCGTTTGCAGGAAAAATGCCCTACTACTACCTACAATAAACCTCTTTGTGGAATTCTGTTTATTCACATAATGAGTATCCCCCACCTCCCATGTCTAGAGCTAAATATACAGAATCCCATCATCCATGGATGCTTCCTCTGTTTCGTGCAGAAGCCTAAGGTACATCTACAGGGTTCCTTAGATCATACTTTGGATAGCCCTGAGCTAGTGCCAGACAGAGCCTGGCAGTCCATATAGCACAGTCTGTGCCTGCCCATCTGATCCAACAAGCAGGGCCTCATCAGACTTTCCATGGTGCTGCCACAATGCTCCTAGGTCTCCAAACGTTTGATAATTTTGACTATGAGCTTCTACCTTATCCTCAGCAGCACTTGCCTGGTGTCTGGCTGTCTTTACACCTTCCTTTGTGAGGGGTGTTCCTAAATTATCACACTTCTTTTGCAGAGCAGGACAGAAACAAAAGCCTTATTTTTCAGTTCAGAGTTGCTCTTGAAAGATAAGTTACTCCTGTGATAACCTGCAGCAGTGGTGACTAAGAAATTTAATGGGGGGTCAAACATACTGAACAGAAAACCAGTACTACGCTACATGGCACACCTGGAATAGAAATAGCTGCTGAAATCCATGAGGTTATCCTTACTTTTTGCATTTTGAGGGAATTGTGAAAAAGCTATCACTTGCAGAATGCCCTCTCTGCCTCCAAATCCAGAGTGCTGTTGCCTCTGCCAGACAAACCACCTGTAAGGGCTTCTGCTTACTTCTGTGGGATCTTCATCAGTCTCCAGAGCAAGAGACATGGTCCAAACAAGTCTTTTGCATGCTGGTGATATGGCAGAGAATGAATGGTCTAAATGTCAAGATTATGAGCAGTACTGCAGCCAAATGATGACTGCTTGGAAAGAAAAGAGCCTACAGAGAACACATGGGTTCTCTCAAAGGCAGCATGGCTCAACTGTTCAAGAGAGCTATTTAGAGGTACAAGCATTCACCTTTATGTCCAACATTGTTATCTCAGTCCCAGTCACTGCTGGGAGGCCACAGAGACAAATACTGCTTCTTAAGACTACCCTGTTTTTTCTTTTTTTTTTTTTTTAATGTCTAAGATTTTAGTATGTTTAAACACAGACGTGTGCTTCATAAACTCCTTTGCTCAACCTGAAACCCCTGTCAGTGTTTGTGATGAAAGTAGAGCTCCCACCCCAGGATGGACAGTGCAGGCAATGTCTAAGTGATGGGAAACTGAGCAGGACTTAGAGTTACAGAGGCTGCTGGCCAAGAAGGTGTTGGTCACAGATTTGCACTTTGGGGCGTGACCAGGGGAGACATCTTGAGAGCAACTATCAACTGCCAGAGATACATGATACATGAGCAAGATCAGATTTCTCAGGAACCTGAACTGGATCTGTTTTGCAACAGACAACTGTCCATCCAGGAAGGGATAGGGAATCAGCTTTTAACATCATTCACAGTTCAGACAGAAATTCAGTATCCCCAAGCCTCATCTAAAATTGAAAAGTGCCTCCAAAGGAATTGTTTGTTGCTTTGTTTGCAAAAAGTGCAAACAACACATCAGAGAAGCAAAAATGCCTTGGTGGATTGTTTGGCTGCACACTTAGTCAGGGTATATTGTAATGAGCCATATGCTAGCTTTGCATAGTATTATGGGGTAAGCCAGCTGCAACGAGCAGCTGATTAGTCTGGTTGGAAAAAATCTTCATTTTCCGTAACAGGGGGCCAGCAGAGGCAAGCATTCTGGCAGCTACTGTCAACCCTCTGACTGCTCTTGTCATCGTGCTGTGGACCAGATGAAGTTAAGAGATCAAGAGAACCCCTGCTTTATTTTCATCCTAAAGGAGAGACCTCTTCTTAGCCCTGGGCTTGTTTAATAGTTACAGGTTTTACGAACCACAACCCTTTTATATTCTTGTGGAAGAGATTTCCACCACTCTTCCCACAGCTGCCATTCTCACTGCTGCAGTCAGACCTCAGTCTTTTGCTGTTCAGTGTTCAGCATTCAGCTCAGCTGATGTGGTGGAAACCTCCTGTGAGGTAGGGGGGTGGAGGCCACGAGGGGATGGGAACCTGATGAAGTGCAAGATCACAAAAGTGGCAACAGGACTGAAAACGTCCATTTTGACCCAAATGCCATCTCTTGTTGTGGCCAAAAGCTAATGCCTACACAGGAATATCACAAGAGAGGGTAAGTATTTCCTTCAGATATCAGCTTTGAACAATTTGTCTGCTAGGGGCTTTTCAGAGTCAGAAGTAACATTAGTAACATTAGTAACATTAATCAGGCCAAGATTGGCCTGATTAATGAGATAAACTTCAGAAAAATTTTGTACTTGCTAGTACTTCACTTGAACCCACTTATCTTCTGCCATCTACAGCAGCCTGGCTACAAAGTTTCATATCTAACTCAAAATATCCACTCATGGATGACCTGAAACTCCCTCCATCAGGAACAGAACTTCTTTAGATCTCATCTGTGCCAACTACTGAATCCTCAATTTGTGTGGACATCTTTGAATGGGTAAGAAATCCCCAGCCAGAAGGTGGGAACATCAAAAGTTCTTTTAAGCTCTTTTTTACAACTACTATTGCTTGTGTTTCCAAAGAAAAATTACTGGCCATTAGCAGAATCTACTACAAATGAATATAGCAAATCTGGAAACACATCAGTGAACCAGAATGAGTTTTTAGCTCTAAAACTCGAAGATATCCGATTTAACTTTTTTTGTTGTTGTTGTTGTTTATTTGTTTCCCAAAGAGGAACATAGCTTAGGGTTACCCCTTTGCATTTAAATATATCTGAATATTTAAATATTTGGGGATGAATATTTGAATGCTCTGGGTCATCATTACAGACAGAAAAGGGCAGAATGTATCTGGAACTATTATTTCAGAAAGGCTGAAAAAGAAGCCACGCAGCTGTCTCAGTTTTGGGTTGCCCAGATGAATTTGATGTGTAAGCCTCTAATGGCAACAAACCCATGAAGCAGTAGTAACAGGGCGAGGGTTGGGAGTGATGTGGAAAAACCTAGGGGGCACCACATTTATGGCTGAGTAAGAAGCCTGATTTGCTCTCATTAAAAGAAAAATTCCCCACAGACAAGATTATTAAGAGTATTCTTATTTGACATGGTTATTAAGGAGGAGGAGGAGGGAGCAAATTGTACATTAATGAACTTCACAGACAATAATTCTCTGGGAAGATCTGAGGGCTCCAGCAAGGACAGATCATTGGCTAAGTGGAGTGCAGTGCTATTGTTGGCTGAAACCTCTAAACATTGCATCCAACCCTCTCCAAAACCACTGGTCTCATGGGACAGTAGCCTTTCATTGCTAGTGAGTTTTTTTTAACCTGTCCCCATTGCCTCTTGTCGTGTTGGAAGGCAGCACTGAGAAGAGCCTGGGCTCCTCCTCTTCATTGCTTTCCATCAGGTTATTTACACATATTGCGAAGTTCTTCCCTGAGCCTTCTTAGCTTTAGGCTAGACAGTCCCAGCTCTTAGCTTTTCCTCTCACAACAGATGTTCCAGTCCCTTAATCACCTTCATGGCTCTTTGCTGGACTCAGTTTGGGAAGCAGCAGCACAAGAGGAGACAGCTGTTTTCCCCAGGCACAAGGCATTGTTGCATGTTGATACGTGTAAGGCCAACACTGTAACTTCACTATGGTCTGGACTGGAGGCTGTGGGAATCAGAGGTGTTATCTCAGCAGAGGCATGGCAGGAGCAGAGCAGAAGCATCATCTGGAAGGCAGCACCCCATGGAGGTGAATGCAGAAAGCAGAGTGTTCTTAGTTGCTGCCCATATAGCAGGCAGAGCCTGGAGCTTGGGTGGCTGTAAGCAAGCAGGGAGCACAGGGAGGAAAACCCCCAGGCAGGAGTGCTGGAGGTCCCAAGTGAGACAGAGATGAGAAGTGCCTGGGGAATGCAGGGTGCACACAGCAATTTGGGGGGCAGTACAACCCTGACAGGGAGCCACGTACCACCTCCTTCCCTAGGGTCTGTTCACCTTTGCTCAAGAGTCAAGGAGGAGCTGGGTGTTGATGGTAAAGCTCCCTGTTACTGGACAAGCTGGAATAAAGCTGTGGTTGCCACAGAGTGTGGCTGAACTGGTGAGAGCAGGAAGGATGCAGGGGAGGTGAGTGCAGAGCTCCCAAACACAAGGACATGTCCTCCACATCTTAGCTGAGCAATAAAATGAGACAAGTACAGTTGGGTGAACAGCAAAGGTCCTGACATTTCAGAAATCCTTTGCTGTTTTGGCTTTAATCAATTTGTACTAAGCCTCAAATATGAAAAGAAGTGCTTAGGGCAAAGGTGAATATAATTTTAAGAGTAAATTGCTTTGATGATTGTCGATTTGCCAAGATTTTTTCAGCACAGAAATGGTATTATTTCTCAGGCTCCTGGCATGGTCCTAAAGGTCACAGCTCACAACAACTCTCTTCCTTTCTATTGTTCATACAATAAAAGCTACAAGCAGAAAGATGTTGCTGCTGCTTCTAGGTACCACTAGGTAAAAAAAGGTCTCAACAATCTAAGTTGTTTCATGTTCAAGGAGCTTTATTGTAAAGGTGTAATGAAAAGGGACCATGAAAAGCTCATTGCCATTTTGCAAGATACCTATTTCACTTGTATTTATCTTCCTTCCTTTCTCTATGCATGCTCCTTCCCAAACCAGTCCCATTACTTCCAAATGAGAACTTCTACCTCATGTTCACAATGAAGGCTCATAAAACACACTATAACAGTTTTGTGGAAACTGATGTAATGGAGAGAAGCATGTCCTCACCAGGCATTAAATCAAGAACAGTAAGATTTGTGTGGGTGCAGAACTGACCTCTAGTGGCACCTGCACAATAGCCTTATGTCAAATTCGGCTTTTTTTTCCCCCCCCAAATATCGGCAGGTAGGCTGTGAAGTATCATTACAGAATATTACACAGCTGAGGTGTGTCAGCGTTTTGGTGTCCGCTGTGAACTGACAGAACTTAAGCAGCGTGCACTACGTGGGTACAGCTTCCCAGGCACAGGGAACACGGTGCAAACCCTCTGAGAGCACACCGTGACCCCATTGTGCTTTGTTGGATCAAACCGGACGGTGGGAGCCCAGCTGCCCCATGGACAATGCCATAAAACCCGGAACATCTCGCCAGCATGAACCCAGCGCAGCCTTCTCGCCCAGCCCGCAGGGCCAGCGTGCTCCCTGCTCTCACCAAGGGTCCAGAGACAACACCTCTGTGTCCTTCCCCTTCCCAAGAGCTGTGCCCAGGTGTCACCTCAGCAGGCACACCCCCCAGTGCCGAGCCCGCTCACTCGGCGCTGCCTCCCTGACGGCGCTCCCGCACAGCCGCTCACCCCGCACAGTGCCCCGCACGCCCCCATCCCAAATTCCCAAATCCCCGAATCCCTGAATCCCGGGCTGTGCGCCTGCGCTGAGCCCGCGCGCGTTTCCGCTTCCCCGGCTGCCACCCGGGAAGGAGGGAGGCGGCCGCATCCCGCTGCTCTCCCCGGAGCCTGCGCATGAGCACCGCATCGAGCCTCCCGCCCGTCCTCCCTCCTCCTCCTCCTCCTCCTCCCTTTCCCCCCTCTCCCTCTCCTTCTGCTCCAGCTCCGCCAGGGCACGGCCGCCGCTCCGCGCCCCGCCCCGCCCCGGGAATGCGCTGCTCGGCGGCCGCTCGTAGGAGCTGCGCGGCGGGCGGGGAGCGGGATGGAGGTGGAGGAGGCGTTCCCGCTGGTGGGGCAGATGGGCCCTTACCAGGTGTACCTGTGCGTCCTGCTGGCCGTGCTCCTCCAGGTGAGAGGCCGCCCTTCCCGCCCGCTCTTGTCCCGAGGGGGAAGCAGTGCCGGGAGGGGATGCTCTGGGTGCGGTGGACAGCTGTCCCCAAAATGTTGGGTGGATGTCCCTGCGGTGAGTGCTGCCCGGTGCGAAGGCTGCTGTGGGAGGGCTTCTGCTGAGGGCTGCTGGTGGCACTAACAAGCCTTCCCCTCTGGGTCTGTCCTGCGGCAGCGTGCTGCGCTCCTGGGACACAGGTGACCTCTCCCCAAAGGCAGCGCTCATTCTGCAGTGAATTTGGGGCAAGCAGCTGATGCTCTCTGCGCCGCATTGCCTTGGCAGTTACACCTTGTGTCACTCTTGGAGCACATTAGGAGCTGGTCAGGTGGAGGGCTGGCTGAGGTTAAACTGAGGTTTCCGTGACCTGGACTGGGACTGGAAGACGTGGACTTCTGTAAGAGGCTCTGCTGGGAATCCTGTGCAACCTAGAGTTAATGGGCTAGACTGGGAATTTCTAGGTTGTGTGTGGCTTGTTTGTCACTGATAAAGTGACAGGTGGCCACTGATACCTCTGTGTGCAGAAGCTGTCATGTTACCAACTGACACGTGATGATTGCGTGTGGTGCTTTGATTTGCCCCAACTTACTTAACTCTTAGAATACAGGGGCAGTGACTCTCCATTAGGTATTTGGATGAAGCCCACATTTTGGGTAGTCAGGTTTGCGAGATACAAAGCTGGAACTCTCTTAAGTTTTGTGATAAAAGTGGAGTCCAAAATAACAGTAGAGTGCCAGAAGAGAACACTCTTCTAGTGTTCTAGAAGAGATAGACTGTCTCTGGAGAGAGAGTTTCAGAGACTGCATGAGCAAGTGATGTGCTCTGCAGCCATGTTTGTCACCTTTCCGTTTTGCTTCATCTTTGTTCATCTTCCCTGTGAGAACAGGGAAGGAAGACAAGAATAATATGTCTACTGTCACAGTCAGGTGTAGGACTGAAGTGTGGTTTGAATCTCACAGAAGTCTGGTTTATCCCATGTTAGCATCAAAAACTTCATTGTCGTGAATTCAGCTAGGCTGACAAGTGCTGGGTTACTTCCACTGTGGAAATTTAATAGTTGCAGGAAGGAAGAGGGGAACTTAAATGTCCTTCCACCTCTGCTGACCTGTATTTTGTACTAATCAAGAACTTCCAGTCATTATCTGTGAGACTGAAGATGTCTTCTCCTGGCACCCCCTACTTCCCTAGACTGACCCAAATATTAAGAAGTTTTATGAGATGACCAAAGAAAATTAAGATGCCCAGTCCTGTTGGATGGGAACTCTCTACTTGGTTGCAGATGATGATAAATAGCAAAATCTTTGTAGGTTCTATTTCCTTGTACTGTTTTTTTTCCTCTTTTTTTTTATACTGATTTAGCTGATTAATTCCTTAAAATTAGACATTGCTTATTCTGCTGGCCAACTGGCTAGAAAATGTGTATGTTCACTGAAGATTAAGAATTAAAGAAGCAATAGTACTTCTTCTTCCAGTGGTGGCCATGTTCTGGAATGAACTGCAAACCATGACAAGTACTCTGTGTGTCCAGAATTTTTACTATGGGTCATCTGTTCTGTAATGTTTGTGTTCATTTGTTTTATTTTTAATGGATTAACCTGCATTTCTCACGGGAGAAGTAAACAGAAGGATCTTTGCAAATCCTGGAACTAATTCAGAATAACTAAGGAAGAAACGATAGCATGTTTGCAGGTCTGCTTTTTTTCTTCCCATGTTATCTTTAGTTCTTGACCTGCACCAATGAGTATCATCCTCTGACTGGTAGGCTTTCTTTCCCTCAGATCATGCAGCACAGCAGTCTGTAAGGAGTTTAGATGTGAAGCTTGTTGTCTTTCAGTTCATGACTAGATGTGGACTTATTCATCCGGTTCCTGCTTGGGTGGTTGATTGCTTTTTGTGTTCCTTTGTTGGTGCCAAGTTACATAATGTGTCACTGGGAAGTGCGAGAGCAAGACTGAAGGCAGGTTCCACGACTGGTGTTAGTCTTTTGTCTGGTTTATCACCAACCTTTGGAGGATGGACCCAAAGGTAAGTAATGTATCTTGTGTGTGTGATGTAGAATGTAGATCTAGGTAATCGTGGGCTCCTGTAGTGGATTAGATGCAGCTTATGGCAGCAGAATGAGAACTCCTGGTAGTCCATATCACTGTGCCATGATTATTCCATTTTGTTGCTAGTTTCCCTGTCCCTTTCCTTGTGCTCCCTCAGTTGGCCTATATTTTTATGTTGATTTAAAAAATATTCCTACATTCTTAAAAGTACTTTCCTTCATTTTAGTGTTTTTTAATTTAAATTTCTACAGTAAGCTACTTCCACCATGTAGCCTTAGTGATATGCCAGTGTATCTGGTCTCTGAATTCTAATTACAGACATAGTTTAGCTCACAAAACTTCTTCGAGTCAAGCTCTACCAAACATTTCTGTCTGTAGGGATGAGACTTTCCACATGAGTCAATTTTCAGGTGGACTTGAGTGAACTGGTACTTGATATATGGAATGGGCTTAGTGAGATTATGGCAAAAACCTCCAGGCTGCTTGTAATTAGAGAAATGTTTTTCTATGCTATCAATGTAAAACTAGATGAAGTGTAAGTCTTGTGGGCTCGTTCTTTCATCTGCCCTGATTTCTATTATTCATCTGCTGCCTGCTGCTGTTACTCATTAACCTGCTGAATAAGCCTGCCTGGCTTATTCACTACCAAGTTAATAGGAATTTGGAAGATTTTTAGGTGTAGTCTGTAGCAATGGTTGCTAACTTTATAATGGACTGACAACAGCTAATGTAGAGAAATGTTTTTCCAAATGACAAGGAATTACAGAAAGGCCGGACTTGCCTGAAGAATATGAAGATTGACTAATGATGTGAAATTAAGGCTGGATTACTCTTGCATTTCTAATATATCTTTAAGAAAGTGAGGAAGCGACAAAGGGAGCTGATAACTCTTAAAATACTTAGGACTTTATTTTGAGCAAAAAGTAAGTACTTAATACCTGTCGATTACTGGAAAGGTTGTCGCAACCTTTTGAAGAAATTATACTGAAGTATTGTTAAAGAACAGTCTTTTGGTGTTTGTTTAGTGTGTGGAGCAACATGAGACACATGGGACACAAAATCCCACACCTTGATCAGATGCTTGAGAGCACACAAACATACTTGAAAATAAAAAGTTTCTTCGTCTCTTGCGGTTCAACATATGTGGTTGAACAAGTCTGGCCTGTGCCAGTGAATCGGAGCTACAGGATTGCCCAAGCCCAAACTGAGAATGGAAATGTGCTCTTACTGTATCACTACTGAAAGGCTTTAAAAAACATATTAAAATTTAAAAGGGAGTTCTTGTTTGCACAGCTGAAAAAGGCCTTGAGTAATGTGCATTGCACAGTAATATGGATAATTACTAAGGGTGGTTGTTCCCATCCATCTTAAGAACTCCTTACTAAGAAAGGAGGATGTAAAAACAGTTAAGATAGTTACATCAAGTTGCTTGAATTAAACCTTTGCCTTAAACTGTTTGTGATGCAGTGCAGCTGTAATGAGTGGTGTTGCTAACATCACTTTATTGTTGACAACAATATTATGTATGACTTATGTCATTACAGTATCCCAGTGCAGAAAGATGGTCTTTCATCATCCCATCCGCACAAATGTTTTGAGGGAAAGCACATTCTGGGGCATGTGGCTTAAGTAAGGCAGGCTTGTTCCAAATCTCTAGAAATCATTCAGAAGAAATAGTGTCTGTCTGCAGACAGGATGCAGATGTGATCCCCTATGTAGCCTTGCTTAACTGTTTCTTGACATTTCTTAACAAACCAGTACATACTCTACCTCTTTTAATGACATGAGACATTACTCTGTAGTTGCAATGAAATGCTTTGTCAATGAATCTTCTTTTAATACTTAACATTTGCTTGAAGCTTTTAAACTTTTCTTTGAACCAGCCAGAATTGATCATACATAGAACAACTTATTCCCAGTCCTTGATGATGTATACTATTTGGACTTTAAATAGGAAGAGCGAAACAAATTGGAAACGTAATGAACAATTTAAAATGAAGAAAGGAGAGGGATATTTCACAAATTGAAACTCTGGTATAGCGTGCTGCAGTTGTTGCAGGGGCATCATAACAGGTATGGTGTTTACACAAAGTTACTTACGCTGTAACTTAGACGCAGTTCAAGTACAAGTGTCTGTAAGGTAAATGAGCAAGGTGGCAGATAGAAAAAGGATTTTCAGAATTTCTGTGTAATCTTTTTTGAGTTTGCTTACTTCAATGTTTGGGTTTTCTTCTGTATGTGGGAGAAGTATGAGTTTTAAGTCTCTGATTCTCAATGAAGCAGTTGCAGAATGTGTGTCAGACATGTGCAGCCATTTCCTTGGAGGAGAGTTTTCAAATGTGGCATGAATACAAACATAAAAAGTAGGGACCCAGATGTTTTTTGGAGGAAAGCTTTGTATTCCCACATATTTCTGTGCATTGTATCCTACTCAGAACATGCTTATGCTGAAGGATGGTGTTGCTTTCCATGTAAATATTATGAAGGCTTTTAGCGTACTTGCGTCACTGAATATAAATCCTTGTTCTGGTGTAGCATACTCCTGTTTGGGAGGACAAATAAGTGAGGTGGGTGTGAGTATGTAAGCTATTGATGCTAAAGATGTGCTGCTACTCATTTAGCTAAGAATATTTCCATCTGAAAGTTGATAGAACTGCTAAGTGAAGACAAATCCTACCATTTACTTCAACTGGGTGGGGGAAATCTTCCAAGAAAAAAAGGTAGTTCTTTGTTCACGTGTGAGATTTGATTTCAGTGGTGCTAACCAACAATCCTTGGTCTCTTTGTCCTTTCAGATCCATAACTAACTTCCTTAAGAGAGACAGTCACCTGCCTTTAATGTTATTACATTTATAACCTTAAAAATATGAATGCAGTTGATGCAGACATTGTGGTATTTTCTGCAGAAAACCTGAAATAACAGTGCTGGGCTGTGACATGCCTTATTAGCAGTGGGGTCCTTAACTGTCAGATACAGTGCAGAAGTCTGGATGCTAACAATTGCTTCCTTACTGATTAATTTTAAAAGCTAACTTGCTTCTGTTTGTTTTTTTCAAAAAGAATCCCTAGTGGAGGGAGGTTAGGAATATGTAATCAGCTGCCTACATCTTCATCTTCCCTTAATGTTGTGCTGTGTCTTAATCAAACCAGTGCATCATTCACATACACTTACCTGCTTTACATTTATCTGCAAGAGTATGGTCAGAGCAAGCTTGAGGTAGAGAAGAAATGTGAGCTATAACTTCAAGACCTTCCCTTCTTTAGCTGTGTCTGAACTGCAAAGCACATGCAATTGAGCTCATATTTAGGTGTTTTTAAGTGCCAGTTGCTGGATGTTCTTGCTCTTCTAATGATCACAGGATTCACTCTGACACTAAACCACACATTCTGTGCATGTCTATCTGTATAAGCACCTCTACTCAGCTTCTGCAATTTAACTTACAAGGCTGACTTCACCTTCTGTGCAGTTCAGTACAAGAAGATGCCAGTTCAATGTGCTGTTGTAAAGACCTTAACAGAACTACTGCTGATGGGCATAGCAAGCAGCAGGAGTTTTGGGAGAGGCACAGAGCAGACATTCTGAAGGCTTACCAACAGAGGGAACGTAGCAGAGTATTCTGGCTCTTTTACAAAAAGAAAAAAAAAAACCCAACCTTTATTTTTTTTAAAAATTGGCTACATAGTGTGTAGAGTGAAGTTGTCAGAAGGAACTTGCTCTGGGGCTCTTTACTGGAGGTGTGGCTGAATGCCTTGATTTTTGCAGTCTTTTTAACAATGGGGAATGGAAGGTGCCTGCAGGCACTGTGTCAGTGGTGACTGTCATCTTTGTATGGGCTGTGGGTAAAACGTATGGGGAGATGTTTTCAGATTATTAATAATAAAGTTGTTATTACATAGAATATTTGTTGCAATGGGATGGTATTTGGACTCAGTGGGAGCTGAAGCAATCCCATCTTCTGCTATTTGCCTTTCAGTCTGGCAAACTACAATCCATCTGGCCAATCTGTCCTCTAAGCACCCTTGGAAGAGCAGCCTAAGAGTTAACAGGCATAATTCTAATGGGTAGCAAACACTATGGGTTAAAAATATTTGTATTATGACACATTATCTCCCCTTCCTTCTTTCCTGCCCCTGTGTACACAGAGTCTCTAACTTCCCATGTTTTGTAGGCAATAAATTACCTGTGTTTTTCCACTAGCAATATCAAGGCACTCCTCACTGACATGTCTCCATTTTAGAGGCTCTAAATTCCTTTCCTCTTGGGTGAGAGAACTAGTAAGTGTGTAATTGAACTCAGAATAGTTGTTTCCCACTTGCATGAGACAGTTGCTCTTTGTTTCTGACATAGATAAAGTTTTGTGTTCTCAAATGTCTTAGTTATATTAACTACACCAGTTAAAATAACAACTTCTTTAAGATAGTGCTTCTTGTGTATTGTTTGCATTAAGCAAAACCTGTTTGCTTTTTCCAAGTGTTAGCCCAGTGGGACTGGAGTCCCTCTGGAGCAACAACGTCTCTTTTCTAGGTCTGGTCTGTTAACAGTATGTTCTCTGACTAAGTTTGCAGTTTAACCTGGTTAAACATTGTGTTCACCTGGTCATTTTGCTAGTCGTGGTGGGCTCAGGGTGAAAGGGTGTTAAGAATTTGCCTTGGAAGGCTCAATGAAGGTTTTGAGATCCTCACATAAGAAAAGATGGAGAAAGTTGTGTGTATAGCTTATAAAACTTTGTGGTGTGATGTTTAGTTACTGGTGTCTTAAAAACATATAAATACCAGAGTTCTTTAATATCTTTCAATTTGTAGATCCCTGACAGACTTCCTCCTGAAAAGGTTATGCCCTTTTACAGTAAATTTAAGGGTTTTGAAACAGTTTTGTAACTCTTAATTAGTTTTCTGAGCACTTTCAAGAAATAATTCAGGGAATTCTGACGCCTGTAAGCTGAAAATCAGTGGTTTAGCAAGTTGCAGAATGAAACTGGAAAAACATATTTTTTCAGTTCTGGAGCATCATGTTGCTCTGAAATAGTAGTAAACAGAAGTCATTTTCCAGTTTAAAAAACCCTACAAACAAAACACTAGTAGATCTAATTGGTGACCCTTAGACAGGTCCTCAAAATGAATAAATAAATGAAAGTAGCGTATACAAATGTGAGCATTGTGTTTTAGTCTGGATACTTAAACAAAAGCTTTGGAAGTAATCAATAAATTACCAAGGTAAATGCTTTAGCCAAGAATATGCTTTTCTTATAGTCTTAGCAGAAGTGCCTCTCTGAGACCAAGATGCTCACCCAGTATTCCTTGGCAGTGTCCCAAAATGTCATGCAAAGGTGAGGACTTTGATCTCTTAAAATACTGCCTGTGACTCAGATAAGTTTATAGCCAGCACAGGCTGGAAAGTACGGAGAGAAAGAGGGGCAAACATGAAATGCAGACAAAAGAATAATCATGCTTGTGGAAACAGGACTAAACCCTGCCTGATACTTGTCAGCCCACAGTTCCTGCTTTTTTTTGCCAGCAGTCGCTGACTTTTTTTCATGTTACCCTATAATACCATTGGGATGGTCCATTCCTGGATTGCTTTGCATTATATTCATAAACTGGAATAGGAACTTATAGCACTCTTTGCTTTATTCTTTTCTAAGTCCTTTTGCTCATAAGAAGAGTGGAGTGGCACTTCTGATGTGATGTTGGTGAAACTATGTAGCTGGTCTTTGATTGAGGAGTTGTGGCACTTGATTGCGCATAAATGTATTTTGACTTCCTTGCATATTCCTATTGAAGCAGAGGTAGTATTAATAGTGCTTTTTGTAATTTTGGTTCATGTGTATTGTCTTGGTTCTTTAACTTATCAGTCCATGAGCTTTCTTTTTGCCTTGTGTTTTTAAAAGACAGAAAAATAACACTTCCAACTTCATTATTCCTGTTCAGAGACCTGTCAACCTGTTATGTGAGTGAGGGTGCTGTGTTCCCGTGGCCCTGTCAGACAAAGGTGTGTACACAGGAATCACTTGGATGGATGCTGCAGAAAGCTTGTACAGTGAAGGTATTTGCTCTTCAGATGCCAGTGTTTGCCCGTGGAAAGTAAAGCAGCCCTTGTCTGTATGGCAGCAGTCACCTGGCTCATGGGCACCCAGGCTGAGCAGGAGCAACCAGCCCCTGCTGCTGCCACTGCCCACCAGGGTAACACTGGGCGTGAAACAGAGCTCAGGAGTGTGTGTTTGGGTATTTGGAACAGGAGGAGGAAGATAGAGAGGCATTTTCCACAAACCTGTAGGAGGTGAGGCTCTAAGACTTGTGGTCTGTTGTGCAGTGTTTGTCTCCATTGTGGATGTCAAAGAATTTCTAGAATGAAGTTATGTAAAGTTTTGGACAGATTTTAGACTTTTTGATTCTGGAGGCCAGCAGTTTCAGGCTTAAAACCTCTAAACTGTGTGGCTTTTCTCTGAAGAAACCCTGAGTGCTTTCAAAATTGTGTCCAAAATGTGGACAAAAATGTGTCCACTCTGTCATTGATAAATCACAGGTAATAACCAACAATGGTTACATTCTGCATGGGAAGTACTTCCTGTCAGAGTGGGTCTGGGCTTGGTAAGTAACTGAGATGTCATGTTCTTCTGCACACGGTGATTCTCTGCTTTACCTATGACAGCTTTTCCGTCTGTCTCAGGGTGTTCTCCCTCTTACCGTGCCACCAGGAAGGGAAGGATACTTTAATAGAGGAATGTGTTGTCAGCAGCAAATAATAATTTTGCAGCAAGAAGATGTTGTAGGGCTTTTCTACATAGGAGTTATTGAGGAGAAAAAATAATGTGAATTTAAAGCCAAATCACCCTTTGGAGATGACTTGGAGCAGATGAGATCATCAGATTTTCAAAAATTAGGTTGCCCTCCAGCTTCTCAGCTGTTTGTCATGGGTTCAGAAGAAATTACTCTAATCCTGAACGGTAACCATCTCTTTATCAAAAGCTTCTACCAGAGCAAGGTCATTCATTGTTCTTCCTTAATTTCTGTCTTTCCTCAGGGTGCATTTTTAATGTTTCTGTATTTGAAAGGTCAGAAGTTACTGTCTTACTCATTATTTTGTTCAGCAATGAATGCTTCAGCTGATACTTGTCTGGAATGACCAGGCTAGTTGGGAATTGCTGATGAGCTGACTAAAAAAGGTTGAAAGCTCCTCTTCCTAGAATTGAAGTTTTGCTTTTGTTTTTTCATTTGTGCTTCATAATGGGTAAATTATGAGGTCTAAAAGAGGTTTCTTAAATTATTTTTGTGTTTATTTTCACTATACACAAGTGAAACTTTAAATTCATTCTCCCCCTTCCTTGCTAGTCTTATTAGACATTCTACATCTTCATTGGATGTAATTTATTATGAAAACGAACATCCAGAAAGCTGGTCAAGACATGGCAGGCACTTCTATTAATATTAATTTTAAGCTAATTTCAAAATCTGTTAGTGAAATAGCTTTAACTGGCTAACTAAAATCCCTTCTACTTAACTGGGAACATGAAAGTTTACAGGTTTTTCAGGCATTGCCTTTTAATAAATTCCCTTACACCACAGTCTTCTAATTTAGGCAGACTATAAGACTTTAACCTAAAGAGAATATTAACAAATAGGAGAAACCTCAACCAACAGAACTCTAAGCATCTCATCATCAGTGACTGGGAGCTGGTGCCTTGTCCCCCTGTACTTGGTATTCATCTTGATTAATACAGATCAGTGCAGGGAATTTGGTCGGGACCTGTTACCATCCGTATAGAGCCAATTAAAATGTTTTATGAACAGGAACTAGACACTAAATGACATCTATTTGACTCAATTTGGGTTATAGAACAAACGAAAAATGAAGGGCTTTTTTTGCCACAGTGCATATAATGTAGCCATTTTATATTTTATACAGTTGTTATATAACATTTCTATTTGATTTGTTGCTGTTTTGTGTTGTTCACCAGTCTGCACAACTGTGTGACTGTTAAGTGCAAGCATTTAGAATTCTTAAGGGAGGAATCTTCAGATTCATTAACACAACTCTTACTTAAATGAAAACTTTATTTTGTAATTAAGTCTAGAGTTTCCTTCATCATGTTTTTCAAATCACTTCTAGAAAATGTTTCTGACCTTCAGAATTGTCAGTGAATTTTGGAGGATGTTTTGTGGGCTTTGTTTTGTTTCCACAATGAAATTAATAGAGTTTACTGTACCTCTTACCCAAAATACAAGGCAGGTGCTCCCTAGGAAGGAGAGTTTTGTGTCAGCAGTGACTCAGTGAACTTGAGTATAGAACAATACTGTTTGATAATATCAAAACACATCTCCCATCTTCATATGGTTTGCTGATTGCACAAGTCAGTTGAAATTGTTTCTCTCTTTGTGATATCCTTGGTTGCTGCACCCACTAGGATGCCAAAGGCTGATTGTTGGGGTTTTTTAATTGAAAAAACCCTGTAGTGTTTCTCCATGTGCCTGCAATCGCTTATTTTTCTATGCAGTTTTCTGTAGCTGGTTTCACCTAGTGCAAAAATGAAAAGTGTTTTGTTTTTCTTCTTGAAACCAAATGCCTTGAGGATTTCATTTCTTGATCTACTTCAAAAATACGTTTATTATTTCACAAGACACAAGCAAGGATGTTATCACTTAGTCCTGGCACATAATTGTCTGAGTGAGTCAGTGTAGAGGGATGCACCACATATCATGACCTGTAATTCTCATTTCTCAGTAATTTCAAGCTTTTCTTGAGAGTACTGTATCCACACATCCCTAGCAACATGGCCACTCAGCTTTTTAAAACCTCTTTTACCATGTGATCTTAGTCATTGCCTTCTTTCCCAGATGAGTTCTTTTACTTTTCATTGTTGTCGATCTAGAAGTTGTTCTTTAGATTAAATAATAAGTTAACTGTATTTTTCCAAATTTCTTCTGATATTTGATAATTTTAATGGAAAATGGAAAGAGAATTATTTTTTTTAAATTTATCTATCTCCTGCCACTAAAGCAGCAGTTTATCATGTAGAGTACAAAGAGGAGCTGATGGGAAAAATTGCTTTCAGGTAATAACTCGGGGCTCTGTTTTAATTTAGTAATAATTCTCATTTAGATCTGGGTGTAACTCCAGCTGCTCAGCTGTTGTACAGAACAGAGCAGTATTATCTGGTGTTGCTTGCATCAGAATTCAGAGATCCTCAGGCTGCTTTTTTTTGTACCTATGGTTCTCCCAGTTTTGCGAATTATTTGTGAAGCAGCCTTCCGAGAGAACACATTTCCTGTGGGTAAGTTCTTCTTGAGAACATGGGGAGGAGATGCTAGGAGCAGAGCAAGGACTGTTCAGGATGTACCTATGAGGGTTTTTTATGGAGGAAGGGGTTTGTTTTGTCAGGAGCCACTGTGCCGAGTACAGTTCCTCAATGAGGGCTTGAGATGAAGCAGTTTTATTCGGAGAGTGTGTGGGGCTGTTACCAGCAATGTTTTTTGTCTCTCTGAAGACTTTATGATCCATCTTCTTTTGCAGAATTTGTGCCACTTCTATGTTCAAACAGGTCTCAAACCACGGGGTTTTGAGCTGTAGTTGTAATGTGACCTATGAATGTTCTTCTCAGCAAGCAGCAGCAACCCAGCCCTAGACCAGGCTTGAAATGTCTGGGTTTCCAGCAGTTTTATTTATTCTTTCCTGAACAAAAGCTACTCTTGGTCAGTATTTAGACCTTGTGTGTGTCTGTTAATATGTAGGTATATAAAAAATGTGTGTGTGTGTGTTCACATGGTTGTCTCTGTCTCTTCTAAGAGTAAAACAGGTCCACAGAATGTAGAAAGCCAGCAAAGAATTAATTTTGTCAAAACTGGGAAGGATTAGCTATGAAACCATGAGGAGGAGATCTAGTCCAAATACCAAATTAGAGGAGTGAACAACACAGGTGGAAGGAGAGGATGTAAGAGTAATATACTTGCATTAAAGAATAGGGGTTTTCTCCTCCTTGGGATGTCTAATAACTCTTCCTCCATCCATGGTCTGCACCTGCTGTGGGTGGGAGTTTGGGGCCATCTGACTGAGGAAAAGGTGTCAGGAGGGGAGCTTCTTTTGTCTGAAATATCCGACACATAATAATTGCAAGAACCACTTTGTTAAAGCTGTGGTTCTTCAGTGTGTGCTGCTTGGTAGACAGGGGCTATACACGACATCTCATAGTGGTAGAAGGCAAATACAAAAATAGGAATATTTAAAATACTGATTCGATCTGGCTGTGGAGGAGACATTGCTTGAATTCAAGCTGAGCATCTCTGATGTTTTTTGTCTTTCATGCCAGCTCTATGTGGCCACTGAAGCCATCCTCATTGCATTGGTGGGTGCAACTCCTCCCTACCACTGGGATCTCCAAGGGCTCTCAGCTAATGAGAGCCATGGCAACCATTCAGTGAGCGAGCAGGGAGCTTTTGGGGAATGGCTTTTGACTGCCAATGGCAGCGAGGTGCGTGAGCACGTACACTTCGGCAGCAGCTTCACTTCCATAGTCTCTGAGGTAAGTCTGAAATGTGTTTTGCAGCCTCATATGTGAGTAGTAAATCTTCCTGAGGTGGTTTTGGGGGTCTCCTTGTACTGCTTTTTTCTTGCATGCTAATGCACGTTTTGATTTGCAAATGAAACGTGCTGCCTCCTGCTAGTTAGAGCACAGGTAATGTGCTCATGTCTTTACTGGCAACAAAAGCTAGCTTTATATTGCTATGCAGATCTTGACCAGTGTTCTGCTTCAAATCTTCCCACCTTTTCTGTGTGCAGGTTACACACTGCATCCTGCAGCCTGGTTCCACATTTGAGTTAGAATCATGACATTCATTTTACTAATTTGCTCAAAATCCTTTATGGACTCTGAGCTCTTTCTGGCCATCCCCTTCCTGGGCTCCAGTGCATGTAGTGCAATCATCATGCAGTTAGCAAGCACTGGAGGAAGTAGCTCCTGCAGTCTTTGCAACTCCAGATACAAGAGCGTGGGCAGTGGGGAGTCAGGTGGACAAAGCAGCTCCCTCACATTCTATTCCACAACAAGCTTTGGCTTCATTGGCATGGCCTCTGTGTTTTTTAAGTGATTTCTTTCATGGTCTAGCCACACTCCCTACAGGAATGATTCCAGACTCTGCATTGATGTGTGCAACACCTGCCCTTCCTGGGTCTGTCAGTATCTGTTAATGTCAAATTGTTCTTTACGAGAGCCCTGAGTGCATTGGTTACTAGGCCTGAATGTAGAGCTGAACTGTGGAGTCCAGTGTAGTACCACTTGATGGTCCATGGCTATTGTCCAGAAGTACTAATACTATCCAAATTTTACTCCTGTAAAGCTGTTTATTGGTTAAGAGCATATTAATAAAAACGGCCAGCTTTGGAATACTGCCAAGCCATTGTGTACAAAAGGCATTGCTTCTTATATTGGCCATAAAGAGGATATGAGTACTTATGATACCATTTAAATTAAAATTTTAATGATGGTGGATTTATTAAGCATTATTTAAAACTCAGTAAGGTTTTTGAATTTTCTCTGGGGTTTTTCTTTTTTTGTTTTTTTCTTTAACTTGCCCAATAATCTTTTACTGTCTTAAACTTGACAAGTCAGACATGCTTGTAGAGCCTAGCATATGAAATATATTTTATACAGATCTTTATACATTTTGATTGCATAAATAAGAAATGCAGGTAAAGAACAAAGCCTGCTTGAGCAATAAAATACCCTAAAAAAACTCCCCAACCAAAACAAACAAAAAACCCCAACCCCAAGGTAACTTGTGTAGATTCTGCTTTCTAATTCTTTAGCATATGTTTCAGTAGAGGTCCATTTGAATAACATCTTTGTACCTCTTCTGTTTCCCTCTATTAAAGTACAGCTTTTATGAATTCATTAGCTGAATATTTGGTGTATTTGGAGATTGTGTGCTAAGCACAAACATTTTGAGAGAGAACATATATATCTGAAAAATATTTCACCACTAATTCATTATTAATCTAATTTCATGATTGATTGTGAAGAAGTTTTTTCCTACATTTAAAGAGGATGTGTCAATGCTTAACCTTGTGGCATCATTGATAACACGACCATTACAAGTTTACACTGAAAAATATTCTGATGTAGAAAGTTTTATTTGTGAATAAGCATATATGTAGCATTTTTTATGTAGAAGAGAAAAGCCTTGAGCTCTCTAAAGGGCTTAGACATTGAGATAAATCTTGAGAACAAATTTTGCTTTGCGACCAAATTATCCCTTAATCCCTGAATGATTCAGAAAGCATCTCATGTCAACAATTTTCATGTTGGCAGCTTTTTTAATTTTATACCAAAAGTTAGGGCATGATTCTTGTAGCTGTCATAAAACAAACTGACCATATTATTTCAGGATAAAATTAATCTCATATGCAATTATTTTAGAAATGTATTTTTCTGGGAATTGTTTTTAAAGTCTGCAGAAGCTTCAAAAGCTGATTTATGGTCATGTGGTGCGTTTCAGTTGAATTTTGTCAGTCTTGGCACTTTATGGATGCATTTCTTACTATTATCAGTAACCACCTTGCTGTTAAAGTAACAATTCAAAATGAAGCAGATATAGAAAGTAAGCAAGTTATTTTCTTGGAGCTTATGAATGATGTTTTGTTAGTATCCTAATCTTTGTGAGGTTTAATTGCATGGCTCTGTTCTCATGATGAGGTAGTTTATAACTGAGCTTTGAAATAATATAAGCTTTGCTAGAAAGGATATTTAATGAGATTTTGGTAGAGGAACAGGGGGTTATGAGGAGAAGATTAGAGAGTTATTGCAGGGATAATGACATAATCACCAGCTTACCAGCACAGGGAGAAGAGTTGGTTGTCACTAAAAGGGAACATTATCTCAAGGTGCAAGAGGAATAGAAAAAGAAAAGAAGATGTGGAGTGTTTAGAATACAAAAGGAAATAAATTTTCGACATTGAGAGCATGGCATATTTTCATTCTGCACGTCTGTGGGGCAAAGAATATTGTCAGGTTCAACTTGAGACATTGAGTCTGTAAGAATCAAACGTTTCAAGATCAGCTTTGTATTTGGAATTGAAAAGAACTGGAAGTGACGAAGTACACTGTAAAAAAGATGAGTGTGTGCAGAAAACCTGACTAACATGTCTAATGCTGCCAAAGTATTGCTCAGGGACAAGACAGTTCATAAAGGGGAGCATGTGCAGGAGGATTTTCAGACATAAACCACAACTATTTTTTCACAATATGTGTTCCACAGACTGCAGTGACTCATGTCAATAGGTAAAACTTAGTCTATTTAGGTTAACAGCTTTATGTGAAAGAAAGCAGAAAAAAGGAAAGTGGGAGAAAGCTGCAAAAATTGGAGCGTTGTGAGGAATCTGTTCTTGATTTCAGAAGCAAAGACTGCATTTGATTTGGGAGAACTGCACTTGTTAGTATCCTGAAGCGATTTTGAGAGACAGCAGTGGGGACTGGTGATTTACTGAATATGATGCTTAGGATATTTTTGAAGAGTTTGATCTTCTTTAAAATATATAACATCCCCTTCAGCTATTAGCTGTTGGTGAACTGTTTGGATTGTGATTAACTCACCTTTTTGCTGGTTTGTTGTTTCTGTTTTATTCTTCCCCCTCCATCCAGTGGTTTTTAATTGGCAATGCATCATACAAAGTCAGTGCTGCCAGTTCTTCCTACTTCAGTGGTGTGTTTGTTGGAGCCATCTCCTTTGGCCAGCTGTCCGATCGCTTCGGGAGGAAGAAAGTCTATCTCACAGGTAACCCCTCGACAGAATGAATGACATGAAGGTGTCATTCATTGTTGTGAATTGTTGTGAATTGTTGTGATCTTCAGGTTGTGTCCCTGAAGATCAGGGGCAATGGCCCAGTTTCTGCTGAGAGTTTGACATGCAGCTGTAAATCGTGTGCTGTGATTTTGTTTGTTTGTTTTGGCATGCCAATATACTTGTGCCATAGAAGTTGAGACAACAAATCAATATTTCACTGTTCAGTCACCATTTCAATTTCTGCAAGGTGTTCTGGGTTTGAAAGTCACGCCATAAAGGCTTTCACTCATGCAACGTTGTACTCGTGGGATCTCTGCAAGTCGCAATTAGTGTTTTTAGTAGTTTTGTAACAGCATTCTTACCTGTATAACCTGCTAGGAATTTGTTGCACCTTTTATCCCCTGTCTGCATTATTTAATTTTTATGTATCTGTGATCCTCATACTGTTTTGAAGCTCATAAGCTTTCTAACTGTCCCTGGATCAAACAACATTTGAAACTGCATGTTTTGTGTATGTATAAAGGTGTGTGTCAATGGATGAGCATGTAGAGTTTAAAGAAATGTTTTATGCTTTTTGTTTTTCTTTTATGTGCTTTGAATGAGTGCTGTTCCTTAAAGGTGGGCCTGCTCTGCATGCAAACCCACCATGTATTGTCCCCTGGCAATGTTTCTCTCCTCTGGTTTCTATACAGTGCTCTCTAAAAATGAGGAGACATATTTGGTCATATATTTAACCTGTGGCTTCTATATCAAGGACAAATATAAAGCCATCTTTAACAGGAGTCAGACAGTAGTTCTGAGTGTATTAAAAAATTGTCTGTTATGAACTGAATTTAAAGGTTCCAACTGCAAACTGTATATCAAAAAACCACTCCTTCTGTGTCCCCTCCTTTTTGATATTGACTCTATGTATTTAGATTTCTTTCCAAACCTGTGGTGGTGGTGTTGACTGTGATGGCTTAGGAGAGATGCCAGTGGGCATCAAGTAAAGATACCAGTAAATGCTTCTGTTTCTTTAGGTACCCTTCTACAATGAATCTTTTTGCCTTATTTTCCAGGCTTTGCACTTGACATCTTGTTTGCCATTGCAAACGGATTCTCACCCTCGTATGAATTCTTTGCCGTTTCCCGGTTCTTGGTAGGGATGATGAATGGTGGGATGTCACTGGTAGCCTTTGTTCTGCTGAATGAGTGTGTGGGTACAGCCTACTGGGCATTAGCAGGTAAGCTGCCTTTATTGTCAGAATTCATAGATTTCAATCTCACTCACCACTTGAGGCACACAAAGCAGTTGCAAATTTAGCTCTACTTGAGCATATCTGTGATCGCAGTCTTTGAGCTCTGCTTGTTTAATATGAACCTTGGACAAGCAGGATAGATGATTTGGGGCTGTTCAGATCTCTGCATCACTCAAGTTGACAAAGATACAGCTGAAACCTCTCCCATGAATGTTACCTGCTAAATACTCATCCAAGGTTTGTCACAACTGACTCTATTAATCAGAATGTTGGACTCTGCTAAACAGAGCCAAGTGTTCGTATGCTAAATATAAATTCTTTCCTTCCTGGCAGTTCTTAAAAATAAATCAGAACTGTTTTTATATCATAGGAGGATGAGAAAACTGTTGCTTATATGTTATTAAAAAATGATGTACCATGTACAACTAGAATTTAGAAGATAGACACCCTTAACTGTCTTGATTGCTAGTGTTGGACCTGTCCTTCAGAAATGTGTGTAACCTGTATTGCTACTGATGCCTTGTGAAGGCTGACCTAGAACAGAGGCTAGATGGAGTTAAAATAGGTATTTATTAAAAGGCCTCAATGCATACATCTTGGGTAGTACAAGAGCCCAGGGCTACACCCAAGATGATCCAAAATGGTCACAAAAATGGATGACCGGTCACAAGGTCTCTCACTTTGCAAATTTCTGGTCCATTAGCATATTGGAGTTAATTGTCCAATTATAGCTTTAGGATATAAAGTCCTTCTTGTTTTTCTCTCTTCAGTCCAGCGTTGTTTATGCTCTTGGGCCTGAAATTTGGATCAGTTGTCCTTGGTCCCAAGCTAGAAAAGGAATTGTTTTGTCTAGCTATTCTGTGAAGAGAGCTTACCATCTCTTAATATGAAACTCAGAACTACACACTAAAGCAGTACATAATCTGAAAAATATAAAAGCTAAAACCGAAGGCATCACTACAGCTCCAGGACCTGACTCACAAAGCCCAAGAAGTGCTATGCTGAGACTGTTTTAAAATAGGGCATCTTAAAAATCATGGGAGTTACAAATGCATACTACATATTCCTAAAACTGCCAGTTTTTCAATGCTTTGTAGTATTTATTTTTACACATAGAAAGGTGCATACTTATGCTGCACACATACACATACTTATATTTGGAATTGGAAGACTTCGTTGTTCGCAGGGCTTTGTTGGGTGTGGAGGGTGTAGAAGAACACTTTTGGGGCTTTTATTGATCTTTGCAATTAGTTGTAATACTTCTGCTCTGCATGAATGAAGGACAGGCTGCTCTTTGGTCAAAGAGTGGTTCTGCCTGAATTGCTGAATGAAGTTTTGCTACTGAAGTGTTCTTGTCTGATCCCACTTGTTGAAATTTACTAGCGTTTCTTACAGAAGTGATAATGTTTTGTTTTGTTTTTAATTGTGTGTTAGGTTCTATTGGTGGCTTGTTCTTTGCTGTGGGAATTGCCCAGTATGCTTTATTGGGGTATTTCATTCGTTCCTGGAGGACTCTGGCTGTTGTGGTTAATCTGGAAGGAACAGTTGTCTTTCTCCTCTCTCTGTAAGTTGTTCAAAATGAGTTTCATAAAGAAAGAAGTCCAAAACAAAAAAAAAAAAAAAAAAATCAAACAAACTGAGTACCCAAACTACTAAGTCAGGTTGCCTTTCTAGGATGGCATGAAATGGTGTAAATAAGGTATTTCTCTCAACTTGTACACCCCCTCCCCCCTACATGGTCTGCGGTTTCTTCAAATAGTAGTGCTGGAATATCTGAGCCTGGAAGTTTACATTGTACTGTGTGTGCAGTATTACTGCAGATGGAGCAGTCTCTAGGGTGGAAGAGAAACACATCCTGGTTTTTAGCTGGTGTATGTAGATGACCTAAACTGGTGTGCTATGAGGCACTACAAATATATGTTAAAAGATACAGGAATGGTTTTGTATTTATGTGGTAACATGGTGCTTATCCTGTGTTTACGCAGAAGGAGCAGCATCAAAACTGCTTGCCTGTCCAGTCTTAAAAGTGACATGCAAAAGAAAAAACGGGCAGCTCCCTTTAATTTTTCAAATGTGATCTTTTTAGAGGTATTAGGGGCTTTGTGAATTTCAGCACTGGAAGTCTGTGATGCAGTGTGGTCTTCTTTTCTTACATGCTTTCTGACATCTAAATCTCAGTAACTAGAAGAGCAAAATTACTTTAGCTGCTGTTTGAACTAGAGATATTTCCCTTTCCAACATCTATTTCACTTCAGTAATGCTTTGAATAAAGCTTTTGCTCCTCAAAAAATCCACACAACCTTTTCAAAGGAAGCATCAGAACTCAGGGAAGGGTCTTTGAGGCTGTTCATGAGGTGAAAGGCAGAGATGACACTTTGGGTATTTCAAAACCTTGTTGTGATAGGGACCCTTGGGAAAAAAAATTAACTTTCAAATTGATAGGTATAACTTTTTGAAGTGAGTTATGCTTGTGACTTCAGAGCTGTGCTCGGAAGCCTATGTTTCCTGTAGGAAAAGGATTTTTTTAAAAATCCAAATTTCACACTGCCTCCCTCTCACACTGCGTAAAAATTACTCAATGTAGAAAATACTATCAGATTTTTATCCTGGGGAAGAAAATATGTTCCTTTCTAAGCTCTTTTTCAGGTGAAAACACAGAATCACATTCTTTTAAACTTAGAGGAAAAATACGATTTTTGGTCTGAGGCAAAAATCTTAAAAAGCTTCTGGCAAAAGGCTAAAGTTTAAATTAGTTCTGGAAGCCTGAAAATAATAGAAGATTTACGTAGTAGACAATGTTGGAGTTAGAGACCTGTCAACTGAACAGTGCACGTGAGGACAGACCAGTTTCTGCCTTCTTGTCTACAGGAGAGAATTTGGCAAAAAGCTGAAAAATGGGAAGTGGGAGTTGGTCTTGTGGAAAATGAGAAGTGGAACTAGTGGGTCTTACAAAAGCATCCTGTGTTAATTTAATTCTGAATTCTCCAAAGATGGGATCCTAACCATACTGTAACTTGTTCTTTCTCTGTGTGTGTATATATGTATACACTCAGTAATTTCTTGGTATCTAAATTATGTATGGCTTAAGTTTCCTTTCAAGTTGCTTTGTTTCTGTTCCATTAAGTGAATTTTATACCTGAAGGGTTGTTTGAAAACTCTTTATTATACTGAAGTGCATTTCAGCCTTATTCCTTTAGACAAGTCCAGCCTCATAGAGAAGAAAACCCCTAAAGGTGTCTGTGTGTGTGTGTTTCAGATTCATTCCCGAGTCCCCCCGCTGGCTCTATTCCCAGGGCCGTCTGAACGAGGCAGAAGATGCTCTCTACCTCATTGCAAAGAGGAACCGCAAGCAGAAATGCACTTTTTCACTAAAGCTCCCAGCAGAGAGGAGCTCCAGAGAGGCTGGCAGCTTTCTGGACCTGTTCCGATACAGGATTCTCCTGGGACGCACCTTGATCATGATGTTCACCTGGTACTGGAAATACTTTGTAGGCCCAGCTGTGCTACTGCAACCTCTTTAAGTCTTTGAGAGAATATGGTGCTGAGAATTGCCTCGTCTTACAGATTGTTAGGGA
The DNA here is from genome assembly GCA_013399835.1 of Leptocoma aspasia. Lineage (NCBI taxonomy): Eukaryota > Metazoa > Chordata > Aves > Passeriformes > Nectariniidae > Leptocoma > Leptocoma aspasia. The sequence goes on along the minus strand of VXAX01001470.1, from coordinate 610,895 downwards.
CACTGTACCTAAAAGGGACCCTTTATAGTATTAAGTATCTATCACAGTATTTCCTTAATGCATTTCTAGCACAAAGCCATTTTTACAGTCCCGTTCTGAGGTGCTTTATCTCTGCATTTCTATCTTGTGTTTTGAGTCTCAAGATAGTTGAGAGCTGCCCCTTCTGTTCTGACCCACAAGGCTGCTGAGATTAGTCACAGTGTCCTCCTCTTAGGCCCAGAGCTGTCAGTGTCTCTTCACGTGGGTTATTCCCTGTTTGATATGTAAGGAGCCCATTAGCAGGTGGGTGGCCTACCTTGTCTAATGAGAAGGCATGGTGGGCAGCAGTTCTTAAGAGGAGGTGCTGGCTGTTGCTGTAGTGAGGAGCAGGAGCCTGTGATGCTCCCTCTAGTCACTAGGAGAAATTTAACTCCAAAAGTGCCTGGTTTTTTTCAGATATCTCACTAGCCCTGAGGTCTTTCGCTGCTACTTTAAAAAAACCTTGTGTTACATGGTATGCAGGTCCTCAGGCATTACTGCTTATATAGTTGCTGTAATAATGCATATGTTTGGGAAAGATGTATCAATTAAGAATAAAACAAATGGTTTTGTCAGCATACATGAGCTGTTTTCGTGTTGCTTTTCCAAGTGCTTACTGCAGAATAAATAGTTCATTATTCTGTTCCTTAAATGAGAATTGCTGATTTGCTGCCGAATGAATTTGTGACCAGTTTCTTTCCTCTCTGTTAAGACAACTCCCTTTACAGGGGTTAACATGACAATAGGGTTACAAAAGAAAAGTTAAACTGATTCAGAGAATGAATGAATAAAACTGGACCAGCGTGTAGAAATTAAAAGGTTGAAGTGTTGTTTGAACTCCCTGAGAAATTTAGTTTACACACAATTGGAAAAGGTGTGGATGAAAGTGTAACCTCATAAAAACAAAAGGGACAAAGACATTTCTGAAGTTAAATAATATAGTCATGATTGTATTTTAATTTTACACTCGTTTATGTACATTGTTTGTAAGTGTAGGCTTAAGTTTTACTCTGTGGTAAGTCAGGAATTGGGTCTTTGCTGAGATTAAATGGTTTATTTGCCTAGAAGGCATCATATGCTTACATAGAAACATTTTAGACCTATCTGCTGAACTACACTAAATATAGTTTATAGTGTATTGTGCCCGACCAATGCTTCAATTTGGCAGGCAAAGTGTCAGCTCTGATGTAATTTTTTTTCTCCTGTCTTTTTGCAGGTTTGTGTGCAGCTTGGTTTACTACGGTCTTACCCTTAATGTGGGTGACTTGGGCGGAAGTATTTATGCCAATTTAGCCCTGTCAGGCTTGATAGAAATCCCAGCATACCCAATCTGTATTTACTTGATTAACCAAAAATGGTAAGTGTAGAATTTATTAACCCATTCAGGATTTCCTTATAACTTTTCTCAAAGACAGGTTTTCTGTGTATCACATCTCCTAGCTTACATCTGCTGTGTGGGGCTTCCGGCTTCAGTGTGAAAGTGCCATTGATTTATGTCTATTTCAAATAGCAGTTTCACTTGTTTTCAGTCGCTCACCTAGTGGTGAGCCGTCCCTCTGGCTTAGGTGGGGTTGGCACAGCTCGGAGGAGGCTGCGCTGCCTCCAGGCTAACACTAGATAGCGTCCTTCCCACTGCTGCCCCGGGATCCCATCCCCGCTGCTGGACAGAGCTATCCCGACTCCGCTCTGCTGGGGCTGCCCTGTGATCCCGTGCAATAGCAGTACCTCTGTGAGCTGCTGTGTGAGCAGAGCAGATATTCTGCCTTTTCCTGAACCACGATACTCTGGACAGCGTTATTGTTGTGCCTGGCGGTGACAGATGGACTTTGACTCTATATTTTTAGAAGGCTAATATGATTTATTAAAATGACTCTATTTCAAATGCTTGGGCTAATCTTTTTGTGCTTATCGTACAGAGCTTTTCATGCTGCTTCTTCCAGTTCTGTACTGAATTTTAGAATAGAATAGAATAGCTTACAGTTCAGAGATAACAATTCTTCACACTATTGGTGGAGAGAGCAAAACCATCTCTTTGTTTGTAAGAACAGAAACAGAACACAGCACCTGTGTCCTTGAAGGAAACTCAGAGAAACTCATAAAATGTCAGGGGTGACACAATGTCTTTCAGTTTTTGTAGAATTTCCTCCCGGTGTCAAATCTGTGTCTCCTGAGGAGGTTTACAATTGTCTCACACAGCGGGAAGCAACCCCAAATCCTAGAAATTGTCAACCGCTGTATAAAGCTGGTGCTCATTTTGTTAAGTGTGCAGCAGAAGCTTGTTTAAAAACGATGTGAGAGGAAGGGTTGGTGGAAGATGGTATTCAGAATTCCCAACTGCAAAGAAAGAGTGTGAATTCAGAGGGTTCATTACTTTGCAACCCACAAACCTAATGCAGAATGTAAACCTTTGTTATCTTTGCTTATCAGGTTTGGTCGGAAGCGAACGCTGAGTGCATTTCTGTTCCTGGGAGGATTGGCTTGTCTTATTGTCATGTTTCTGCCTAAGAAGAGAGGTAAGTATTTTTTTGTTTTTGGAGTATGTGGTAAAGAATTGGTAAAAGCAGCATCCTACAGCGTAGCAATTTGCTGGCTGCTGGAAGATTAGGTTCATTCCACATGTGAGTCTCAATTTTTGAAGCCAGAGAAGCCAACTCAATAAAAGAATAAGCAGTAACCAACCTAAGACCTTAGAGAAAACTTGTTACTAAGGTTTGGATTTGAATTTTTGCCTTTAGATTTTGCCCTTTACTTCTGTTCACATCAGTTGCTCATTTCCAGTGTTTTTGACATAATCCCAATGAATGATATTTCTTGTGGTATCTCCAATAACTAGATGATAGGTTAATGTAAGTAGTAGTTAGGCAACTCAGATATGTCTCTCCAAGTGGAAGACCAGAGTCAGAAGACCTGAAGAACTGAGTGATGGAGCAAGTTTCCATCTTTCCCACACTGCTCTGTAGTGTTCAAAAGTAGTGTGGTTGTGGTAATAATAATGTGGCCACATAACTTACAGCTCAAGAGAGCATTCTGATAAACTTCTGAATTGGGGGTCTTTAAGAAATGTGAAATTAAACACCTTTTGTGTAAAGATGCACTAATGTTAGTTTTCAGATTACATAGCAATTTTCCATTTTAAAACCAGATAAATAAATTCACCTTGCTTGTAAGATCTGTGGATGTATAATACCTTTCATAAAGTGAGAGGATGGCAGTGGGTCTTATAGGTAAAGCTTTTTTAAAGGGGTGCAACTGAAGTTTTCAGAATTATTCCAGGTGCTAGAGCATGGACACTTGGAAATATTCTGGTTTGGCTGGTACCAGTCATCAAGTATTTTTGCATATCATTCCAAACATAAGATGTGAAAAGAGAGGACAGAACTGTGAGACCCCAGGAAATCAGCTGTGTACTGAACTGCCCAAGTCAGGCAAGGGTGAAGTACCTTGGGAAGTGAAAGGGCTCGCTGGCCAGAAGGAAGCACCTGTCTTCACTGGGCATGAGCTCTGATTTGCCTGTTATAAGCAAATTGACACTGGCTGTTCTAACAAACTAAGCTGGATGGGAAATTTGGTATGATTCTTTAAAGTGTCTTCCTTTCAAAGTAATAATGTTAGAAGAATATTATCATACTATAGAAATGACAATGAATAGGACTCTTGTTAGAAAGAAAAGTGCTCACTTTTGGAAAATGTGTCTGTTATACTCTTCAACTTTTTGATAGAACTAATTAAGTATTAATTAGTGGTAGACCAAAAATACTGAGTTGTAGCTTCAGCTTTTACATTCTTCACTAGATTACTTTTCACACCATACTAGTGTGTGATTGAAATGATTAGAGGTGTATTGGAGTGCTCAAAAGCCTTACAAAGGTCACATTTTCTGTCTCAGATACTGGAGTGTTTGCAGTGGTGAATAGTCGCTCTCTGTCTTTGCTGGGAAAACTGACAATCAGTGCTGCTTTTAACATTGTCTACATCTACACATCAGAACTTTATCCCACAGTCATCAGGTAACACAAGTTAATTTTAAGTCTTAATTTTTCTGGTTCTCTTACATGACCATCTTTTATTTCTCTTATTTTTTTTCTATTAACTATAATTTTTAATTTGATTTTTTCAGTTACGTATAATGATTAGATGTAGTTTTACATCTGAAATTTCTTCCCTTATCATCTTCTCACTCCCTCTTCCATCAAATCTGCATTGTTCTTTTCAGGCTATCCATATTTTTATGTAACAGTAAAACAGACCTTTAGCTGCTTGGCCTGCTTACAACTCCCCTCTACTAATGAGGATAACTATAGCACTGCTGATATTTCTTTTAATGAGTGCTTTATAAAACCAGGCAACTATCATCATACACGCTTAACCAGGAACATTGAAGATGACTGCTCAATTAGCTTTGTCGAAGTGACTTGATGCTTCACAAGCTGTGTGTGAGCAACAGTAGGGGCAAAAGTAGCCCCTGCTTGTGCTGACAGAGCAGACAGAAGCTTCTGCCATATGGGTGCATACGATGGTCAGCCACCAGTGAAACTGTACTGTGGTGCTAATCATGAGTGGGTAAATCTGATGATAAGTAGGATTTGAATAAATTAATTTGGCCAGAGTTTCAGACAGAGGCAAGATGCATGAACTGAAATCACACTTGTTTTGCCTATGTGTGTATGTAAAAATTCTGAATGTAAAGGGGATTTTTGCTTCATTTTAATCGCAAAAAACATGTTTCATTCCTGTCTTGGGATGCTTTCAGTTACATTTGACTTTTCTTTGCCAGTTAATGTGCTCAGGGTCATGACTGATGAGTCTTTTTCCTTGCTCAATAACACTTTTCAAAAGATTAATTATTTTTGGTTCTTTTCATAGGAATGTTGGAATGGGTGCCTGCTCCATGTTTTCCCGTGTTGGTGGAATCATTGCGCCTTTTGTCCCTTCATTGGTTTGTCTGAACTTCTGTTATGTATATTTTTGTTTTGTGGCTCTGGCTTACAGAGATGGGAATGTTTGGGATAAATTTCATTTATAAATTGAGATACATAAATGGAGTATCTTAACACTATCATGGTAGGCCAAAGACATTGCAGTATCTCCTGTGTGATTAGACAAAACCACGGCATTATTTAATGTAGAAGGTATTTTAGCTCTGTAGGAATTTTGGGACCTATCTAGCAGACCTTAAAATATAATAATTCCAAATCACCAAGATGGTGATAGCAAATTTTTAATCCTACGTAAGCAATAGCAAAAGACCCATGTGGTTAAAAGAACTACTGCATCAAAATTAGGCATATGGGCTCAATAACTCACATTTTTGAGAAGAAGTTCATTTTACTGTCAGTGCACTTCATTAAATATCCATGGGCTATATATATCAGCAAAGCAGTTCGTCTTTCAGTAAAGGAAGGTGATGTGGAGATCTGATACGCCAGCAAGGCAAAGAAAGATTCTGAAGAACAAAACAAGGGGATGATACCGTTACTTTCCTGTGCTTAGAGTGCTACATGTATGCAGGCAAAAAGCGTGCCAGTTTTTCCCAGCTGCTTGCTGAGGCCCAGTGACAATTCCTTTAATGTGACAGATTTCATCTCAGGTAATTTTCCTCTCTGCCATTTTACGTGTGAGGCAGAAGGTTAGCAAAAGGGCAGGTGAGCACAGGGAGCCTTTTAATCTGCAGAACGAAGCACGGGGCAGGTGAGAGTGTGAGCACCTCTGGGGAGCAACAGGCAAAGCCAAGACTGCTGCCAGCCTACCAGGTGGATTTAATAGGCAGCTTTTATGTAGCAGTTGGGGCATTCATTATATTGTGTCTGCCAGAGATTTGATACTGCATGAGACACAAATCTTGGATCATAATGTTTGAAGGGGTTCCATGAAAATGAAAGTAGTTCTGGTTAAATAACAAATGAACCCTGACTTGAGAAAATAATCAATTATTTTTGTGTTTCATAATTTCTTCTGGTATTTTAACTAATTTTCAGTGTCTTTTGTCTGGAGATCTCATAATAGTAAAAATAGGAGAAGTTAACTGCTGAGATAAGAGATGAAATGTTGGTCTTTTATTTGATCACAGACTGTTATTTTCCTCAATTTAGAATTGCTCTCTACAACATGAGATTTTGAAACAAACAGCTAAACTCTTTCCCTTTTTTAAAATGAGCTTTCTTTACTGTGAAAACAGGGACAGGCATCAGAGGAGGAGTATAAACATTGCTTGGGCTGTCACAGGTGATGCCAGGAATGCCAAAGCTCGGCATTGAAGCTAAAACTAGCAAGGAGCATAAACAGGGATTCTGTCAGCTAAAGGAAATTCAGTGAAAATGCCTGTTGATGAATGGGATGGGCATCCCATTGGTGGGTGACATGGAATAAGCTGAAATACTTGTGCTTCAGTCTTGAGAGTCAAAGCTTGACTCCAATACTCTGCCTGTCAGCACAGTTGAGGAAGCAGAAGGCCAGCAAACAGTAGGAGGAGCAATAGGTTCAGGAACACTTACAGCTGAAAGCTTTCCATTCCATGGGGTAAGATTCCATAAGAATGGTTGTGATAGTGAAGCAAGTGTTCCTCACCTGTGATAAGCCACTATTGTAGTGAAGGATCACTGGTAGCTGTGGGAGGAAAAAGGCTAATCCTGTGTGTGTCTTCAGTATCAGAAAGTGGAACCTGGCTGTTACAGGCTGAGCACCTCTAACTCAGTCTGTGGGAGGATTGAGACATGACCTCCCAGAGCTTATGAGCATGTGAAAGCAAGAAAGGTAATTGGGATCAGTGAACATGGATTTATTAAAGGCAATTGCTTCTCAGCCGACTTGATTTGATAGTCAGCCATTTCATCACGGAAGGCAATATGGATGAGGAAAGAGAGGAGAGCAGGGAAGGCTTTTGTAAGGCTTTTGACACAATCCCGCATTGTTAACATATGTTTATCACAAGTTTTGGCTTGGGGGTTAGATAGGAAATTTGGAAAATAATGTTTTGAGAGGCTTAATGCAGCCTGGAACAAGGTACTTGGAGGGGAAATCTCCATCCTTGGAGTTTTTTCGGTATTCAATTATGTGAAGCAGTGATTGACCTGATCTAATTGAGGCTGTAATTGTGCTTAGAGTAGGTGGTTGGCCTAGATAACCTCAAGAGATCTCCAAGCAGCATGTCTGTGTTTCTGGGGCATCTATTCCCTTCTATAAAGGGATGTTGCATTTGTTAAAAAGTATGTATGTTAGAGGCAAGAATTGAGTTAAAATTCAGCAGACATTTCCTTTAAAGTTCATGACAAAATCTGTGGGGTTCTAATAGTATTGACAAGATACAATGGACAATACTGGTAAAAAAGCCAACCAACCAAACAAAAAAACCCACAGCAGAAGAATTGGGGATGTTTGTGCTAAATGGGAGCACAAACACTACCAGAGGGAATGGTTGTAAAGTCTAGGTCCTTTAATATGCAACATGAACTACAAGGAACCAATCCCAACCTACCTCTGTTATTTTTTCCAGAAATCTGTACAGTGGTCTCTGCCTTACATTGTGTTTGGAGCAACTGGTTTGTTGTCTGGGCTCTTAAGCTTATTGTTACCAGAGACCTTAAACAGCCCTTTGCTAGAAACTATTGCAGACCTGCAGGTGTGCTCCTACTGGAGGCTGGGAGATGAAGCCATGTCACTGCAAGCCCTAGATGGCTCACAGGTAATAATAATACTAAATTACTAAATCACAAAATAATACTATTTTTTTTCCTAGTACTTTTCTGTTGTGTTTATTTCAGCTGTCAGCTTGAATCTGCCACTCTAAATAGATTAGGATAGTGATTCTTGGCCTGTGGAGAATAGGCCCCAAGGAGAAGATAGTGCAGCAGCCCTACCATCATGTCTGAAATGTTTTCTGGAAATGCAGGCTGAAATATAGCTGGATTCATTCATCGCTTCAAGGCCACAAGCTTACAACATTTCCTTTGGGATAAAGTGATGTCTGTGTGTCTCTAATCTCTAAGACTGATTGCTGCAGTGTGCTTCAGCCAAAGCTGGATGCTGAAGCTTGAGAAGCCTTAGATGTTAGCAAAACCAGAAGCCCGTTTGTGAAGGGCTGCTCTCAAAGGCAGCACACTGCTTCTGGCCTGCCCCAGCTGTTCTGCAGTGCCACTTACCAGGTCTGTCCTAGACAGGCTCTGAATGGGTTAAAGCCAGACTAACCTCTGAGATCTCTCCCACTATTGACTCTGGGAAATGAGATTCATTGAAAACACTGGAACTACAAAACTCACATGTATAAGCATAAATAAATGTGGCAGCAAGATGTTTTTCAATGAGGTTTCCTTGAATTGTGTTTTTCAGATCACTTTATTTTGTTAAACTCCTGGACACCTCTCCAGGTGTCTGCATCTTCCACTCATGTGGAGGTTTTTTGACATGGTTACTTCTCTGTGAATGAAGTGGGATTGGAAAGAAGTAGCTAGAGAGCTGGGAGTGGGTGTTTAAATTTGGGTAAAGTTTTAAAGTTTGAATCCTGATCCCTAAATTCTAAGTATGGAGGGACTTAGAGAAATAGAATAAGTGGTCAGAAGACTTGAAGGGAAACTCATAACAAAAAATGTTAGTTGCCCCATTAGGCTGGGATGAGACAGGATTATTTTAACACCTTTCCTTTTGTTTGAATAGTTGTTGGTCAAGCACTCTGACATTCACAGTTAATTATACTTATTTTCACAGAAATCATGTACTTCTAGAATAGGGACGTTTGCTTCCTATCAGAAGCTTCAATATTTTGCCTTGTTTACCAAGTTTAGCTGTAATAATTCTTGATAGGACAGCACAGTTTACTGACAAAAGCACCCTTGAAGAAAGGCTGAAAAAGGCAGCCCTGTAACCATTAATTTTATGCTTTAGCTACTTTGCATGCTTATTTTATAAACATTTTCAACCACACTGGATAATGTGTTATGGCACCACATTCTTGCTGACTACACAAATCCATCATATATGTTTACATCAGCTGTTATTTTGGTAATTACATGATTGTTACGTCTTAATTGTGCAGATGGTTTACCAACGAAAGCAATTTTTGTAAGCAGTGCAGGTGTTCCAGCTTAGAGGTGGGAAGTCACATTTTTATTTTCTTCTTTAACCAACTACAGTTGAGGTGACCCTGTCACCTTTGAGGTGACAAGTATTGTCTGTTAGTATTCCCACAAATTGGTTCGCTTATGTCAGTCAGTCCTCTCAGGTTTAAATCTTCTTTGCTTGTCCTGCTGTAGGCTTCTTAAAAATCCCAACCTGAACAGGACCCACAGAAGGGGGTGTTGTTCCAAATGTTCTTCAGGAACATTTTGCCCAGGTGGATTAAAATTACTGAATCCAAATGAAAAAGTCACTGGTTTAGGCCTTAACTAATCCTGTAACTTCAGTGAAGTTATATCTGGAATGTATTAGGGATTTATTTTAAAGCTCACAAAGAAAGTGCTGATGAAATGGAAAGCTGTTAAGCATCAACCTTATTTGACAAGGCCATGAGTGGTCTTAAGCTGTTGTGAGAAAGATTTAGAATTTATTTAGCATACCCTGAATTCCCCCTGTGGAATCCATTGTCCTTTTGTACCATTTTCAAGATAACATGTGTTCTGATTGCCCAGAACCGGCGTTTTGTTCCTGGTAACATACATGAATGTGATATTCAAGTTGGACAGCATCCAGTGATAGCCTGATTTTCCTCAAATAGTCCTAGAAGTCTAGAAAAAAAAAGCCTAACATGATTCCTTTTACATTTTCTGACAGGTAGTAGTGCTCAAACTGCTTGAAATTCCTTTGCAGTTAACACACATTGCTGTAGCAAAGCTCCTCTGAAAAGAGATCTAAAGCTACAGATTTTGCTTGCATGGTACTGTCAGTCAGGAGCACTATTTCCATTTCTCTATTTTTCACCCTCTCTCTTAGCATATGACTAGGCAGAGGTCTTAGGATGATGCAAACATACTGGGGAAAAATCCTAAATCAAACTAGATGGAGTTTATACTAGCAGGAGAACCTTTTTAACTGGAATCATTTGTGTCAGTCCATGGAAAAATGCTACACTGGCCAAATAAAAATCAATTAGCTGTAACAGCTGACTTTATTTTGGGTATGTGGTATAAATTACATTGTGAAAAGGACTCTGACTGGAGTAGGTGTGCCTATAATAGGGATTTTACCTTCTGAACATACAGCGTGGTGATGGTTTTTCCCTTTTCCGTAACACTTTCATTTAGTATTGCAGGGGGATCTTTTTAATTCAACTTGCACAGTAAAATGTCTGTGCTGCCCAAGGAAGAGTATTAATTCTGGGTGGAGAAGGTTTACCCAAACAAGTAATATGTGTGTTCTGAGCTACAGTGAGCTACTATGTTTCTAGTAGCTCTCCACAGAGTAGGCACGTTAGACTAAATTTAAGGAAGTTTAGTAGATTACCACTTCAGAACCACTCTAGGCAGTCTCTCCTGCATATATTCGCTAGTGTACTGATAGAGCAGAGAAATTCCATCCACTACAACCCCATGTTTTTTAAAGATACTTTGAAGAACCAAGGATTTTAATCTGAATTCACATAATGTCTTTTACAAAGTTTTAATACAGTGTTTAAACACAGTTGACCTGTGTTTTCTTATTTTTTCTATACCAGCCTTCCATAGAAATGAAATGGTTCATGCTTACGTGTGTTGAGATTGATTTAGTGGCTTCAGTCTAACTAATGACTTCCTTTTTGCTTCTAGTCTGGAGACAAAGACAGCTCTACAGGGAGTGGAAGTGAAGATGAGGAGTTCTATGATGCTGATGAAGAGACTCATATGATCAAGTAGTGAAAAGAAGAAGCACTGGCCTATTTTATGCCTCTTCTTGCCCAGTCAGTGCAGCTGTATGACAAGTACTGGGGACCTTGCTTGCCAGGCAATATAATTGGGCAAGTGCCTGTGTTTTTCCCTACTGGGAGAGGGATTTGAGTACTGTTCAGACTGATCATCACTGATGACATCACTGATGCTCTCCATATGAGGCAGCCATTCCAATTCTTGTGGTTCAGAATGACAGTGCATGAACTGCATTTGAAGCCAGGTGAGACAGCAAGAGTGGGATGACGTATTTCAGAAGCCCAGGAAATAGCCTAGGCTTAGACGGATTTAGACAGATCTTAAGTGCACATGTGTTAGTATTTTATTTTCAAGGTGGTGGATTTTGTTTCAGTACAAATTGGTAAACTTGGAAACAACCTCTGTATTTTTCCATAGGGGTGAAAGTGGTCAGAGAATGTGCTGTGTGCTACTCCAGTGGGAACAAATTGCTGAAATTGTATGGTGAAATGGCTTTTGCATATTCAGTAGAGGAGAGGCAGCTGTGAACAAAAGGTTTCTCTGTGTGCAGAGTTACACCTGTGCAGAGTTACAGGTGCAGCTGGTTAGTCATGAGCTGGGCTTTAACTCAGTGATAGTGGAAGGCTGGGAGGAAGGACTACACAAAAGAGCAGCCACAAAGCCTGCAAACATAGGGAATGTTACTGACTTCTTTCCTTCTTTTCATACACAAAGCTTTTTCTTGGTCTGTTTTGTGCATAAGTTTGCCACATGTTCCCCACATCTCAGCATGGCTGTTTATAGCTTTGCCTACTTTTACCTTGTCCTCACTTTGCCATAACTGTTGAAGCTCAGCAACTTCTCTGTGGAGTGAAGTAATTCTGTGATGGATATAATTTCCTGGGAGCAACAGAGGTGAGGTATTTATCACATACTATGTGTGTGGTTTGGTAGAATGTATAGCTCATTTTTGTGGACCTATCTGGGTCTTTATTTCTGGAAAAGGTTTAACTCTGAAGTGGTAAGAGGAACTGTGAGGTGCTGTTATATTTTGGGTGTTACTATCAGGAAGCTGCTAGTGTTTATTTTAAAATCTTGTGTGTAGCTAAGGTTTTCATTTGAGAAGACAGCAAATCTCTTTGGACCTATTTGGTTACTTGATGGTTTTTAACCAGTGCTTTCTCAAGCACTTGGTTATTTGACCTTGTTAAGGAAAACAACTTCAGTTTCCTGTTTTCACTGAACTTTCTGTAAGTGCTTCATTAGAGGGATATGAAATCCTGAAATACGAAACATGAACATGTGGAATGTTCCAACTACAAAAATGAGGCCTTACAAAGATTCAGTTTTCTTGATTGTCATGTCATCTTGTCATCTTTGTCCTCTAACCTGTGGCTTTGTCTTTGTTAAGATTGGTTTCCATAAAATGCTAGTCTTCCTACTTTGAGTTTCTAGCAAAGTGCCACACAAGGGCAGCAAATATATTTTCAGGCTCAAGAGCCATTTTTGCAGATCTTAGAATTAAAAAAGGTGGGACTAAAAATATCAAAAAGCTGTCTGCTGATAATCTGGGAAGTTCCTTTACTGGTTAATCTGGGAAGTTCCTTTACTCTGCAAGGAAGTGAAAGTAAACAGCATCTGAAATTTGCAGCTAGCTGCTTGAACTTTGTTCACTGGGAACTGTAATGCTGAGCAAAGTGCAAGTGCTCTGGTTGGTGCAGAGGGCAGCTCCACACATGCAGCATTCCAGTTGGGTCTGAACTTGATCCAGGTGTTGACTGTGGGCAAAGTTGGGAACTTCAGTCCTTGTGGACAGTCTCTTAATATTGTTGTGATTTTTGCCTGTATTATGAGTGTCATTGGAAGAATTCTCACTCATGGTCTTCACTTTTTTTTGTTCCCCCAGACTATTGAGTAGTTCTTGTAGATATGGCACTTTTTAACCCAGCTGGATAGTCTTTCTGCCTTATTTGGCCCTTTTGTGTATAAGAAAATTTCACCAAATAAGGTACTCAGAAATAGTTGGAAAAGTTGAAGCTATTCAAATATTTTTAAATTTTTTACTCACACTTTAATTTATGTACAGCTGGGAAAATGATTTTTTATTGCTGATGGTAAACAGCAGTAGCCTGGCAGTATTAACATGTTGCCAAGAGCCAAAAGTTGTTTTTAGGTGTTTGTTGCCTCTGTCCCTATTTGAGTGTTGGGTGGAATAAGTCAGGAATTGTCATTATCTGCCCCTGGGAACTCTGTGTAATGCCACAAGACCTTCAATAGAATTTTCATTAACAGTAGGGTGCTCTAATGGTTCAGGTGAAGAAGATTACTCTTTGCAGGACCTGAGCTAGATTTTGTGAGTCTTCAACTAAAAATTAAATTTACCTCTCCACTCATGCTCTTTTATATCATTGGTATACTTGTATAAAATTGCAAAAACAAGAGTGAAGACAAAATTTGCAAAATTTTTTTTACATAGGAATTGCTGCTCTTTTTTTAACCTTAAATCTGTCCCATGTTTTCACCTTTGGAATTTTAAAGGGAATATTTAAAAAGGAATTTTAAGTCTTCCATTGTTACTTTCTCATATCAGTTAATTCAGAAAGTTTAGAGGAAAGAAGCCAGGCAGGAGGAGCTCAGCAATGTAGCATTAGACTTTGCTCTCCAGCTTTGAAAATGGATTTTCAATCCATTTGAAAATGGATTTTCAAATCCATTAGGTGCATTAAGTTTCTTTTCTGAGGCTCTTCATTTTTAGTATGAGCTAGCCTTCTGGTACAGAAACCTGTAGGATCACTTTTCTTCTTACCCATGATATGTAATGCTTTACAGAATTGAGATAGTTGTATCTCAGTGTCTGGGTAGTAAGTTTGCCATGAGGGATGATGCAGCACTGGATACATCAGTTTACTGCATGTTGTAGTGCTAGGAGTCTGAGACCAGGGTTCTTGCCATAGTTCAGTGCAGTATGATAATCTTCTGCCTTGTTTTTGCTAGAGTAGCCAGTACTGGTGGCTATTTTTGTGTTGTGCAGGTACTAGGATACCACTTTTCCCAAGATAGAATTTCTTCTCTGGATTCCTTTGGCTGTGATTTTCTGTTTGTTTGTTTGTTTGTTTGTTTGTTTGTTTTCAGGTAGCTCACTTAGTGGGATTATGCTAGAGAGAAGAGGGCCTTTCCCATGGTGCTGATTAGTCAGGTCTCAGCAGAATCCCAAACGTACCTCACCTACCTGGGGAGCTCACAAGTGATAACAGAGCTAAGAGTAAAGGGAAGTGACAGGTCATGTGAGGCAGCATGGAGGAGAATGAGCTGGAAAAAGTAAAAAAAAAAAAAAAAAAAGGATTGAACTAAACACTTTAGGGCAAGGGTAAGTGAAAACACAAAATAGCAGCTGTTGGGTAGAAATACCCTTTAATACAATACAATTTTAAATTTCTCCTGAAAACAAAGCTAGTGCTTTCTGTTTAGGAATTCGGAAGGTGCTGTTCAGAGACCCCTGACATACCAGAAGCTCTGTGTTAAACGAGAGCCAGAGATGACTCTGTTCAGGTCAGGATGCTGAGTGAAGAACCTTTCCAGGGACACCTAACTAACATGGAGCAGGTTGCAGCTTGTTTCCACCATAGTTACAGTCAAGGCTTTCAGGATGGGAGCCACATGCTCATCAGCTCAAAGTGTGCAATTCATGCCAGCATTTCCAAACTGTGTGGATGTTCTGAGGTTAGTAGGATATCATTTACAGAACCATGGGGAATGCAGTTGAGCCATAAATTTTACAGTGTATTTCACCTAAGCATATAAAACCAGTTTGCAAGAGAATGTTTTTCTTGTGCTGAGGAAAAGGGGAAAGTGAGGAATTTTTCCTGGAGTGTGTTAAAGGGAACATTAGAGCTAAAACTCTTGATCCTGAGTCTTCTGAATGCAGATAATAATCACTGAATGCAGACTGGGTTAGTAGTTTTTGTTTTAGCTGAAGGTTGATGTGCTATTTATCCCTTTTCCCACCCTGTGAGTGCTTCTCTGGTCATGCTCTTTGACACAGCTGAACCTGTGGCTGCAAACTGTGAGTCTTGCAGTAAAGATTTCAGAAAAGCCCAAGAGCAGTGCTGTCATTTGATGGTGGAAGTTAGTCTGGTCTGACACAATGCTTATATCAGAAATGTCTATATTCAGCTGTTTTACCAAACAGGAGACTTAGGGTATAGCTGTATTTTGAGTCTCATTCGTTGTATCTTACTCCAAGATACATGGTAGAAAGACATCTATGTAAGAAAACCACTCTGACAGATCTAAATGTGGAATTGGAGGGTGAACAAATAATTTTTCCATGCAGTGTATTTTAATATATTTTCATTTTGTCTAGTCTGTTGTAGCCTCCAGATTTACCAGGTGCTACTGTTATTTAAGGCTAGTAGAGCTGGGTAAAACTTTCACCCAGATAGTTCATTAAATTCAGACTTTTCTCATCTTAATTTTGGTACTATTCTCTGTTTCTGTCATTCTGAAAAATGCTCCTGTATTGCCTAATAGAGAACAGATTTTTTTTTTTGTTCTAATTTGAAGTGCCTGTTTTATAAAAGTAGTCTTTCATTTCCTCAGTCAATATTATATGGGACTATGTGTAAAGTAGCATCATAGAATTGGATTATATGAGTGCCAAAGACAGTTTTTGCTGGAAAGCAATAGTCCAAAACTAGTTATAGCTGCCTTCATTTAGATTTTATCCATGCAACCTGCCAGAACTGGTATTTGCAAGTATCCCTGAAACTATAGGGACAGAGAGTTACCTTTGTTTGCGTGTCTTTCATTGCTCAGTTTACTTAAGTAGCTTTTGTTTCTGAGAAACCAAAGAAATCAAATGAAGGATTAAAGTGTTTGCTTTGTAGAACATTCAGAATTTATATCATGCAGCCATTACAGAGAAATCTGCAGAACCTGTTTGATTCTGAGTTGCAAATGTCAAAATTTACTCTAAGACTGATAAAACTTGGTTAAAAACTGCACGCTGGAATTTGTTAGTTCATTCATCAATCTTACAGATGAGCATTGCTAATAAACAGTTTGCCTGGAGCTTCATGGGATGTAGCAGATATTTATAAAATGCACACTCTGTTTAAGGCATTGCTAAATAATAATGTATAGACTTTAAATCCCTACTACAACTAATACTCACTGCAAGTCAGCCTTGTCATGGCTGCATGTTTGTCAGCAAAAAAGCAGGTGGATAAAACTTCCTGCTGATTAGGCCCAGAAGAAAGATTATCTTTCTCAAGGCATTCTTTGCTATGTGTACAGAATAAAGGGGGACATGGGGTGTATACAGCAAGATTGTAGGATGGAGTATATTTAAATACTTGCCCTTTATTCACTAAAGGTTTCTAGAGGAAATCTCTTTATCATGCATGTTTCTGCTTCCCACCAACACATCTGAGGTGCTCATATTGTATCTACTTTGTCAGGAGCCAGGCAAAAAGTATGGCAGTGAGAAAACTTTGCCAGTATTGAAGTTGTATTTACTTAAAAATATCCTGGGAGAGGTATCTGGTACATCTGTTTTCAAACAAAATGTTTTTAAATTATAGGAGCCTGATTGGGAGACAGGCATTTCTGATGTTCGTCTGTAGGAAAAATCAGTTTTGCAGATACTGATGAAAATTGCTACAGAGTAAACAACTGCTAGGTGATTTGTGATGAGAGTTGTGTATGCTTTGATTTCAAGTATGCCTCTAAAATACTGGTTTCTAGTATTTGATCCCTTTCACTCCTCGAAATCCAACCCAAATTTTATTTTGTTCTTGTTAAAATTTGAGTAATGTGGAAATGGGAAGTATATTTTTCATATGGAAACTTTCATTGCAGTACCTTTGCTTCCTGAATCACACAGTATTTTGATTTTTTAAGCTACCTCTTAGGTTGAGATTTTTTTGGTCACTTTTGTATTTAATTGATTTTGTGGAAACTACAAAATATTTCCTTTTTTTATTTGTGTGGTAATCCATGACTTACAGTCCTCAAGTCATCCTTCTCTTTTAAAGATTTTGTCAAAGGCCTTTTAAATTTAGTTAAAAGACTTAAAACTTCCAAAGAGCAACATAATTACACAGTTAGAACATGGCTTTTCTGTATATATTGTTTGCCTTTAAAAAGGACAGAAAGCCTTTAATTTTGTTTTAATGTCAGCTGAAGGCTGACATGGCTTTTCAGGGACAGTAAGTTTTGAGTCAGGGGGCTTTATCAATTTAATTTATTGCCAATTAGAGTTTTTTGTTACTGCTTTGGTATTGGAATTAAAAACAATGAAAACACTTAAGGAAGATACTGCCGCTTTTCTCCAGACACTGCTCTTCATTGTCTCTACCCGTGCCATCCCCCCATTCCTTGGCTGCTTGTCATGCTCAGTCCCTTCAGCAAGGCAACAGGCAGCACAGGAGACTGGGATCAGTCTGCTGTGCTTCTGTTTATTCACTGCTCTTTGTTTCTTGTTCTGCTCTCTTGTGGGTTTCACCACCAGCCACAGCCCCTTTAGAGTTGTAGCTTCTTTTGAGTCTACTCCCAGCCTCTGCTCAGCCTGATTTTCTTTTGCTGTTTCTCCTGCTCAGCTGTCTCTCAGTTTCTCTTGTGCTGGCATGGGCTCATCCTTTTTCCTTGTCCTGTTGTAGCACTGTAATCTCTTTTTCTTGGCATTTACAGCCCTGTCTTGAACATGCCTTTGTCCAAGTGCCAGCAGCTCCTCTGGCAGTGTTGGAGTGCAGGGGATCAGTGCACTACCTGAAACACTGGAGGATCCATCTGAACATAGAGAAGCACCTTTTTAATGTCAGGGAGCTGGAGCACTGGCACAGGTTGCCCGGAGAGGTTGTGGAGTCTCCGTGTGTGCAGATACTCAGGAGTCACTGGGACATGGTCCTAGGCAGTCTGCTTTAGTAGTTGGCTCTGCTTGAGCAGGGAGGTTGGGCCAGGTGACCTCCAGAGGTGCCTTCCATCCTCAGCCATTCTGTGATTCCTGTGCTGGCTGCTGCTGAGCTGTCTGGGAGCAGCACAGGCAGTCCCTGGCACCTTGCCCCACTGGACACCCTGCAGCCCTCTGGCTGCCCAAGCCCTGGCAGCCATGCTCACACACTTCTCCACTGGGTTTTCTTGCAAATCAAGTCCTTGGCGTGGGCTGACAGGTGGTTGGTGCTGTATTGCCTTTCTGTGTTGCTGTTGTCTTAGGTCAGGTGACTGAAACTCCTAAGGACATAAACAGACATTTATAGCCGAGCTCTGTCTGTGTGCATTTACATCCTTGCTGATTTCAGAAGACAGAACTTAGACCTCCTCTTGACCAGAGGACCAGCCAAAGGGGTAAACTACTTTTTTTGCTGCTCCACCTTTCATCATCATAAAAACAAATCTTTGTGTAGTCTCTGTATCCTGTAGACTTTTGCATTGTTTTCTCATTCCTGTTTCACTTGAACTAACAATCAAAAGTCCTTGCCAGTTGAGAGCTGAGTAACAGGAAATTAGTAATGGGGGCAGGGGGAGCAGATTCAGTTCAAAAATGAAGGTGTATATAGTTGATGTGTGTACTGTTAAATATTTAATTTGGATTAAAGGAATACTGAGTGTTATGAGCCTTCCCATGTTAAAATGAGGACTGATATATTTCAGAAGTACTTTTTCTTCTTTAACTGTATTAGTGTGCTGTTGCTATCTCAGAGTTGTACTGCTGGAAAGTCTGTTTGTAGAATACTTCATCTGAGAAATCACAAATGAAGACAGCATAAGCTTTTCCACAGTAGACCTTTTATGGTGATATATACATATGTTCTGTGAACAGCTGTTGGATCCATATTTTTAAGATGTTCTTTGCCATAGGTGAAGGGCCATAACAAATGTTGAAATATTCAGAATAATTGCACTTACCTATTCTGTTTTCTTAATGTATTTCCTATGCATACTGCCTTACCTGTATGTATTGTACTTCACTGGAGGTACGAAAAGTAAATATCAGGTTCTTAATTTACAATGTGTTAATGAGTTTTTAAAATAATTCTGTAATACTAAATATTTTCCAGTGATCTCTGTCTACTAAGATAGGGTGATGATGGGTAAGCCCAGGTGAATTTAATCAGAAGTTAATATTGGTTGTCTTTACTTTCTCTTTTAATTTCTGAATTATTTCAGTAATTTTAAATATATCTTTTCTTTTAAGAATTTTGTAGAGGCTAACCTATGTTAGTAAGCCAACTTTTAGGTGATTTGTAACAGCTCTGATACTGCCTCCGACTGGTACAGTTCATCCAATGTCTTTGTAACTTATTTTGTGCCTTTTCTTCCCCTGACACAAAATGTCTCAATAAAAACAAGTTCTTTTGCAACACCACAAACCTATTTTATTGTACTGATTTTTTTACTTGCCTGACCCTTTTGTTTTGTTTTCTGGAGGGACACGAAGCTCTCAGAATAGAATAGCTATTTCTAATGGACTCTGCAGAAGAAAATTGACAAGGTGGAAAGCAGGTCATTTTGGAAAGGCAGTGCTACAAAGCGCCTGGGAAACTGGGACTGTCAGTACCAATCAATATATTCCACCATATCTATCACAAATCATTTCTAACAAAAACTGGCACCAGTGGAATGTGAGAATCAATTTACTACTGGCTTCAGTTGTGCTGATTGATGTTGAAAGACTGGAAACACTTTGGGGGGTTTAGCATAGCAAAATGTCTGTGGTGGTGTTACTAACATGTACTGGGGGAGTTCCCATGGGCTCTAGTTGTCTCTTAAGCACCCCTTCTTAAAGTGGGATGCAAATGCACAAGGCCATAGTCCCTGTCCTCAGTGCTCCTGCCAAAACATCTCTCAAATTTCTAAATTTGAACATTTGTCTTCGTTACCTGGCAATGAGGTGATAAATAGCTTGACTGCATTTCCTGTCCCCTGTCCAGTGGCAAAGAAAATATTGTCAGAATCTGGAAAAAGTGACTGTGGGGAATAGGGATCAGTGTTCTGTTCTAAGCTGCCATTGGATTGTTTTCTCTGCCAGCCTTTGCTTTGTTAGAGAGCAGATGAAGGAGTCCCTGGTAGCAGAAACTGAATAGCCCTGTGCTCCTATGAATGCTGTTCTTCCCTCCTGCCCCAAACTGCCCCTCTCCCACCAAAGGACTGGTAGCATTGTTCACCTAATTTTCCATCTGAAGCACATCTGCTCATTTCCCTCCCTCCATGAAAACCCAAGGAGCAGAGAGATGGCTTGCTCCTTCATGCACGAGCCTGGCCAAGCAACTTGCTCTGCATATTCCCAGTGGTTTTATTCCACTATTGTTTCTCCTCCCCCACTCCCGTTTTCAGTGCCCTTAATCTGCATTTAACTAGTTCTAGCCCTGAATATCTGTCCGGTGGCCTGTCACTGCCTGGGGCAGATGCAGCACAAACGATTGACCCTCTCCCTTTGGCAGTTTGGCTTTGACTGCACAAAACAGCCAATAAAGTGGAAAGGGCTGGGCAGCTGATGATGGGAATTAGCTTGATGCTGTACAGTTTTATGGGTCTGAGATAAAGGAGGAAGTGATTGCTTAAGAATTAAATTGCTTGCTTTCCTTTTCCTGCTGCTTGCTCTTGAGGATGGCAAATTTTCAGAAGTTACAGACTAAAAGAATAGCATATGTATTAGCCAGACATAGCTTGGACTGGAGGCTGTTAGCTCATCTTCCAGTGACTGGAGTGTGTATCTATGCAGGTAATTACCTGATCTGTCTAGAAATTCTCTGAAAAGACTTGACTGAAGCCTCTGTAGAGAGTCTGACAAGGCTTGTTCCCACTAGTTTGCTAATTATCTTGGTCTGCTTTGTGGTACATACATCATACTTCTAATAAAAAGGAAATTATTTCTCACTTCTAGTGGTGCTCTCATTGTACAGTAATTGTTCCCACATGGCAATTACTTCCTTCTGGGCCCATGCATTGCAGGGTCCCAGTGACTCCTCCCCTGCTTTCTTCCCACACAAAGCATGTAGTTGTCTGGGTCTTCCCCTGTGCTTTTCTTGAGACACTTCTACAGGTATATTGGCAAAATCTTCCTTTAATCCTGATGGCTTCTTCAGCTTCTCCTTTCCATCCTCTCCACAGTGCCACTTTAGCCCTGGGACACAACACAGTGTCCAAGCTGACATATCCTAAGGATCACCTGGGAAGTTTGGTGTCTTTGACCTTTGTGTATAGGGTGGCAAGCTGAGATGTTTGATCAGACAGCTTTTGTAGTAGATTGGCAATACTGCTAACCAAGGTCATACAAAAACACATCTGCTTTTCATGTGGTTCAGACAGAATGTGGTTGTCAGTTGTCTTCACTCTATTGGGGGCTTTTTGTGGGTTTTTGTTTGTTTTGGGTGGGAGGGGATGGGGTTTTTTTGCTTCTTTTTTTTGTTGTTGTTGGGGGTTTTTTGTTGTTTTGTTTGTTTGGTTTAGATTTTTTTTTTTAATCTCACTCTCCTCCCACACAAATATTTCTTCCAGCACTCTAAAATAGCTCCTGGGGACCAGGCTTTTTTGGGCCTGGAGACCCTTCTTGGTTTCCTTGCTCAAGCTGACCTGTTTGTTCTGCAGTAATTGTATTTTGATCAAGAGAAGGCAATAGATCTTAGGAGTATGTAACTGTTATTGCCCTGTGATACATCAGACCTAGTTTCTAGCTCTGGCTCCAGTGAACTCTTGCACATTTTTTATTAGTCAGTGACTGGATGAAGCACATAAACAGGGATGCCAGTCTGAGTCTTCTCTCTTGCAAGTGAGTTTGTGTTGGAGCGACTAGTCTCACTTAGCAGTGGTAATTTACTCAATTTACTTCAAACTGCCATGGACTCAAGCAATAAGTTCTGAATTGGGTCAATTTGGACACAACAGCAAAGTGTAAAAATAATACAAGCTAACATTGTGCTCTGAGAGCAGTCGTGAAAAGAAAACACCAGTTCCTGGAAATGCAACAATCCAGTCTCATTCAGCCCCTCTTGTTGACAGAGCATCATTGCAAGCATGCTTCTTGGTTTGGGTCTTTTAAATCTTGGACTTGGTCTGTCCTAAGTTACTGTGCCTCTAGATTTAAAATCCCTTTCTTGACACCTGAGAATAACCAGCAAACCTATGCTGAGATCAAAAGTGAGGCAGCTTTTTCTCACCTGAAAAGACTTCCAGTGCTAAAAGTTTTCCCAGTTGCACTGTGCTCTGCCAAACACATTTTTTCCAGATGCTGTTTTCCTAACCATGTGTTTAAATCAGTGGTATCAAGTATTTCCTTTTTGGCATGCAGACTATTGACCTAGGCATATAAATAAAAGTGCTGGAAGGCTCTCATTTTTGTGGCTGTTGGCTGCAGGTAAGTTTTCAAGATGGTGGGACATCCTGATTGAAACAGTAGAACACTAGTTGTAGTTTAGTGATGGATAAAACATAGAGGAAAAATACCCTTAGAAATGGACTAGTGGAATATTTTATGTTTAAATTATGATGCACTGAACTTACACTATTTCAGTGAACTTTCAGAGGGCAGTACATGGATTCAGAACTCAAAATGCCAGTTTTCCTGTCCCATGTCTCGGTAAACTCTCCTGGAAGCCTCAGAGCTGATGCAGCCAGGGCTCCCGGCTTCCTGCCTCTCCTGCCATCATCTGAGCTGACCATTTTAAACTTGGAAATTTCCAGACCCTGGACACATCACCACACTGGGTCACAGGGATGTTGGCAATACGAGAAGCCCTGCTGTGTGATTTATGTTTGCTGCCCAGTGGCTTGATGCTTAACAGCAGCTGCAAAATGGACTGGATTCTGATGAATTTCCTAGTAGAGGCTGGTTAGTGGTGGGTACCAGCATTATAATCTCAGCATTTTTCAGCATTTCCCACATCCTCAGCTGGTGATCCTGGAGTAATCACTTTCTTTGAAAATACTACATTGCAGCCTGAAAAGATTCAGGTTGTAAATAATTTGGGGTTTCAAATCTCTTCCAAGCTTAAGAAGACTGGTTTCTAGCAAAAGCTGTCTGCCTTTTTCTGACGTGTCTGGTATGACCACGAACGGACAAAAGATACCAGGTTTTATAAACCACTGGACCTGATCCAATGCTGTGCTTAGTTTGGAAAGGATATAAACCTTTAACTTGCATGATATGAAGTGCAGGCCCAGGGGTAATGTGAGAACGTGTGGCAGTGAGGACAAGCAGCATAGGCATTCAGAGCATTTTTGAGCCTGCCAAGTATTGATTGGTAACGGGAGGGAATGAGTGGAGAAGCATTTCAATTTGGCACCCATATGTGATTCTGGTGCTGTCACAGTGAATTAGCAGGACTTTCTTTTCCCAGTAGTCCATCCCAGGCTTTTGTCATTGAAGTATCCCCTTTGCTCATATCAACTTGTTAAAAGACACAGTGGAAAAAAACGCAAATGAATTCCCAGAACTTTTGCCCCCAAAAAGCCTGATTATGTTATGTTGCTGTCCCCTGAATGGAGGCTGAACAGTTCTAACGACTGTCACAGCATAAATGTTATAGGGGGTTCAAGCTACAATTACTCATTTTGCACAGTCACTTAATCCACTAATGGGGAGAAATGGGACAACAGTTTAAGAAGGCAAGAGAACTGTCAGAGATTATTAAATCTGTTGGGATCATTTGGTTTAGTAGTCTGTCTTGACCCAAGTACATGCTTCAGCTAATGCAACAGACTTAATGCCTCCGGTAATTAGAGCAAGAAGAGATGGGTCATCATTAGCAACTAGAAATTCAGAGTTGTGTTTCATCTGGAAGGCAGCATCTTCAACAGGCCTTATTTGTTGCCACTGCAGATCATCTGTGAGTCACAAGTGGTACATTGGACTGACTCATTTGTGTGATTTAGCAGAGGCCTTTTAATACATGCTCACTGTTCCGTATGAATAGTTTTTCTAAATAGTTGCCCAATAGAAAAAGGCACAATACTGGACAACCCTGTGCAGTAATACTACTGCTCTTGTTCACAAGATGTTGGTGATTTCTTTATTGTTGTGCAGTTCACAGTTCATATTACTTTTGATTGTAGGTTTGAAATGTCTTTGTCATATCTGTGAAACTGAAGAGTGAAGAAAGGAAAGCCAAGCAAGCATGGAAAGCATCAGTAATTGGCATCTTCAGAACATACAAGAGCCAATCTAATACCATTCAAGGCATATATTCACAGAATACTTTCACAAGGGTTTCACAGATCCAAAATCATATTCAGTCCTGCATATTGCCAAGTGCATGAATGAAAATTATATACCACAGATTCAGTGCTTTTGCAGATACTAGGAAATTTCTAAATCCTCTTCAAAGAGTACTGATAAGTTAATGAAGATGCAGGTAAAAAGGTAATTAGCCACAATCTGAACTCCATTACAACGTACTATGAAGTGGGAACGGAAATAATATAAATGGGGTGATGTAATACAGCTGAGTCATTTCATATGATCTTATGCAGATCAGCAGGCAGGGAACTGTGACTTGAGAAGACCAAAGTATTGAAGTGTGGCTTGAAAATGCTTGATAGAAACTGTATCAATCAATAGATGCTCATCAAGCAGAATTTGGGTGTCTGTGGTTGGCTGATTAGCTATGTGGTGCTGAAAACCTCCTCAGGGACACCAAAGAAGGAAGGACAGTTGCAGTGCTTCAGCAAGAACTGTCTGAAGAAACTGTCTCTCAAAAATATGCCCAGACCCTAGCAAGGACTTAAGACACTTCTATCAATCACTAGAAAATAAATGGATTCAGAGGTGTCAAAAAGATAGCCCTTCTCAGTGTGGGTGGGAGTCTTCTTAGAAAAAAGTATACTTGGGAGTTTAATTTGCCAAATTAATCAAGTTCAGAAGCTCTCAGCAGTGCTCATGTCCATGATACCTGATGGATTGTGAGCTAACTAGAACTGAAGAGACGTTTTGTGGTTTTGTCTTCACATGGCTGCCTGGCTTCAGCAGAGTGCTTTTTATCTCCATGAAGCTGTTGTGAGCTTTTCACAAAAGAATGGGTCATCTGGTCCAACCTCCCTGCTCAAGCAGGGTCATCCCAGAGCCCATGGCACAGGATTGCATACAGACAGTTCTGGAATATTTCCAGCGAGGGAGACTCCACAACCTCTCTGGGCAACCTGTTCCAGTGCTTGATCAGCCCCACACTTAAGAAGTTCTTTCTCATATTCAGGTGGAACTTCCTGTGCATCAGTTTCTGCTCATTGTCTCTTGTCCTGATGCTTGAAACCCCTGAGAACAGCCTGACTTCATCCTCTTGATGCCCTCCTTCTTTGCTTCTTGAAGAGCAAGGAAAAAGAAATAGCCATTCTTCACTCCCTCTTGCTGGTGAATTAAGTTGTTGTAGGCTCAGAGGAAATACTTTCTCAGGAGATTGTGTTTATCAGCCTTTAGAGCTTGGATCCATCTCAGATTTTCTCCACCTTAGTCTTACTTTATACAGGCACTGTTGTGGTAGAAGGTTCCTGAGAAGGACCAATCTGATGGAGGTTTCTCTGCAGTAACACTACATCAGCTCAGTAGACCTCACTGGAGAAACCTGGATTCCTCCCACTTTGTGTCTACATCCTCTTTTATCTAATGCAGATGTTCTGATTTCTGTAGTGTCCTTTCTCTTGACTCTTTCCTTCTGATGCAGTTTTTTCCCACAGTAACATTCCCTCTTCACACATGGCCATCTGCGTCTACTTTTCTGCTGCATTCTGTGCTATCTGGTCCTCATGTGACAAACACAAGTTCTTGTGAGGTCAAGACTGGCTGCTGCCTTCTATACACTCTAATCTGTATTTTGCTGTGGTGTAAAGGCCTTTATCAGTTGTATATACTGTCAGCCAAATCGTAGCATAATACGTGCTACTTATAGGATGGAAATAATGGATGGATTATATTAATAAGGATTATGAACATAAGGTATGTTATTATATAAAAGAAAAATGACCAAAACCACTTCATCTCTCTGCCAGCACCAGGTCTCTGGGCAGCTGTCATGAGGAGAGACCTTATAGGTGCAAGAAAGAGAGACCCTTAATCTCTCTCTGCTTCATAATACACATCTGAGGTTCTGAGTATTAAAGTAATGCATGGTGGTGTTGAGAGTGTTAAGGAAGTTGTCTGCTGCGTGTGCAGCTGACTATCTGAGGGGGCACAAGGGACTTAATGCTTTAGGGGCGTGCTTTTAATGGAATCTGACCATTGAAAAGGCTAATTCTCCTCTCTTGTACACTCTGCTTGGATATAATCCCATCCAACCTGCCCCTACAAGTTCCGTTCCAACCTATTATTCCACTTGCCTTCTTTCAGACCCTGCCTTTTATCTGGCTTCCCTTAGCAGAGCTCACATAAACTGCTGGCCCCTCAGAGGAAAGATAGCCAGTAAGTCTTGAAGTGAGCAAGAATGTGGTATGAGTCCCTAAACACTGGGGAACCAAGAAAATCTTTTTCAGTGCCCAACTCTAGTAGAAGCTGGTTTGGGAAGAAGATGCCTACATGACTTTGTGAAGGAGTCCTCAAGTCCCTCAGCAAAAAGACAATGGCAGCTGCCTGGCAGAGAAAGGTTTGCTTTCTAGGTGCTGGGGAAGCAGACATCCTGCAGGTATTTGTGCTCCAATTAATTACTTAAATTCATGTACTTCATATTTGACTTAATGAAGGACATACTGAAGGATAACTAGCAGCAACAGTGCCTGTCCTGAGGTGGCACCAAGTTCCCACCCAAGTGCTGCCTTTTGCCAGCTGCTGCAGAGGCAGTAAATCGGTCAAGGGATGTCAAAGCTCATTTTCCAGGGGGAAATAGTGATTTTACCCAAAAGTGGTGTGTGCCTTCCTTAATGAGGAATGCTTATCAGCATGGGATCTCATCTCTGTAGTCTGTCACTCCCTTCCATGTGCTGATGTACCCTTCTTTTTAAAAGCCACCAAGCTTCACTGGATCAATGAGGCCTGATCAATTGTTTTTGCCTCTGAATCATCCATATGGGGTTGTTAGCTGAGCTGCTGGCAGAAAACAAGAGGCAGCTTTCTGTCTGTTTACTGTAAAGAAAGCGAAGCGAGCTACAGGAGGGGACAGGCTGCACAATATTTACTGTCAATACAGCCAGAGAGAGAGAGGAGATATAAGGAGAGGGGAGGAGAGGGGAGCAGGCGTTGCAGACTGCAACCCCAGTGAATGATCTGAGTGTAAAAATACCCATGTGTTTTCAGATGGAAAGAGGGTAGATTAGTCAACAAGGAATAACTGAGAGCATTTAAGAAAGGGTGTAGTGAAGGTCTAGCGAGGCAGCGACGTACTAGTGGCATGCGGAGTAATAATGCTGTGCGTGAATGTACTGAAGCTGCACTGCAATCTGAAAAGCACTTCCAGATCTGCCCTGAGACAGAGCAGTTGCTGGGATATTTTTGTGTATGCCTGCATGCAAGATCCACCATTTAAAAGTAATAAGATGAATAATAACAATTCAACTTAGGGAATAATATTTGGAGCTGGTTTTCCGAATGAGCTGGGTGTCACCATTGTAGATCAGACCAGAAAAAGAAAATTATTAAAAATAGGCATACTTTTTTGCTTCTCTCTGCTCTTACTCATCCACAGAGGTATTAGGTGACCTGAGCCTCACAGGGCAAGAAGGCTCTGAGCTGCTCTCTCTGAGTGTTCCTCTACTTCCAGAGGCGGGTGAACGAGTGAAGAGTGAATTCACACTTTAAAGAGCAGTGAAGACCATCTTGCCATGAAACCATTCACAGATGAAGATGTAGAAATCTACATCCAGAGCAAGGTAAGACTTTATCTGACCAGATTTTCTGTCTCCCACACTAGGTGTTGATTCTGAAGGGTGCCAAATTTAACAGTTAGTTGCTCGCCTGCTGTCTTCATTTCTGAGACAAGATCGGGTGAAATTTCGTGAGAACTGTATTTCTAATGAGATTTCTAGGTTTCTATTGCAGAATCTTATCTGCTGGTAGCCTAATTTTTCAAGGTGCTTGTCCTCTTCTTCTAGGTATCCTGAATTTTTGTTTCTGATTAGGAATTCCAGATGTGAGACTAGCTTTAATTGCCAGCATTTAAATCTAAGGAAAGGTCCTTGCCTCTCTCTCTGTCTGGTGGTCTTGGCTTGACCAAAACAAGACCAACACCAGGCGTTGCCTCTACGAAAGATTCATGCAGGAACTGCAGAAACAGACTGATATTGTTAGAATTCAGTCATCAGTCTGTCACCTCAGCTTAGGATACTTCTCTATATACCATGATTAAAATAACATGTCTCATTAGCACATGCAGACTGGAATCTCATTTTCTATTTTATAAGATATTCCAGCACTCAATTTTTCCCCCATTATAGAATGAAATAAAATGGAATCAAATCCTCTGTGAAACAATACTGTTTAATAAAAGCTCTAAGTGAGCCATAATTTTTTTTTAAGCTGACACGTTTCTTGACAGTACTTAGCTTGATCCTGTTTTATAGTTTGCTTTCCCCAACAAAGATACCAAAGTGACAAATAATTTCAAAATCAGAAAGTGTAAGGCTTTATTTTCTGTAAAGGATCACATATTCTAGTACAATGAAGGAGCTAGTAAGAAAGATTTGTTTTTTCTATGGAAATGTTTTGGTGGCAAGTATGAAAGCTCTCACAGAAATATACCTTCTTCAGTCGTGCAGTGTTGTGCACAGGAATAATTCCATGAGAATCTGTTCCATGAGCTATAACAGCGAATGCTTCTCTGAAGATTTTAAAAGCAGAGCTACAAAGGAGGGAACAGAGGGAAGCCATGCACAGGAAAATGCTCATATGACAGCCGTAAGTACAAGGAACAGAAGTAGGCTGTAGTTAAGTGAGGCTCATAGTTGCCAATATTTTAGGTTATACTGAAAGTCTGTTTTCTAGCAGCTCTGATGGATTCTTAGTTTCTGCCTGCTCCTGAATCTCTTGTCCAACTACAGGCAGTTCAGCTTGTCAAATGCTGCCTGTTTTTGGAAATAGGTCAACCACCTGGTACGATGAATCTCTATAATACCAGAGATTTCATCCTTTAAGCCACTCATCAAAGGAAAAATTCAAATGTGTATGGAGTGCATATGGCTGGGTAAATAATAGAAAACCCAAATGTTCTTAACAGTTCCTCATAAATCCCAATCCTGCTTCCTTCCCCCTTAATGAAACCTTAATTGACCTTGTTATTCAGGTTTTGTGCATTTGTTTTGGCACAGTTCCCCAAGTTAAGACCTGGTAAGGGGAATGCAAGTAAGTCACAGAAGCGGCTGTCCAGCAAAAACCTTACAATGTCTCTTCTCCCAGTGTGTCTGTGCTGGTACTAAAAGTATCTGAGATAAATGCCTTGGCTCTTCAGACTCACATGCTGTTTTCTGATTTTTTGCCCTCCCTTCTGTAGGAAGGTTATATTTTCCAACAGGGTGATTAGGGAGCTAATTACGGTTAGCTAATTATAGT
This sequence comes from Leptocoma aspasia, assembly GCA_013399835.1. Classification (NCBI taxonomy): domain Eukaryota; kingdom Metazoa; phylum Chordata; class Aves; order Passeriformes; family Nectariniidae; genus Leptocoma; species Leptocoma aspasia. The sequence goes on along the minus strand of VXAX01001470.1, from coordinate 581,612 downwards.
GAGCACCCTCTGTCAGTCACATGCCCATTGTTTTTTATCCCTGCTCCAGTGATGAGAGTACACATTGAAAGAGGTGTTTAGTAGTATTCCCTCAATTGTTTTCTTGAATATATACTCTTAAAAAGAATTCATGACAACTGCTGTAGCCTAGCCAGTAGGAGATGAAGGCAGAATTAAATGAGCCCAGGCTGGGTTGAATGGTTTCTCCCTGGATACTGGAGGTGGCAAAAAATGTTTCCAGGAGGTGCATCTTAGAGAGAACAGAGCATGAGCAATGCATACAGAGGGCACTCTAGGTCTCCATTTGAGCTGACCCACTGCGAGATTGTATGCTTTTTATACTTTTCCGTTTAAAAAAAGTCTATTTTTTTTGTCTAAAAGCTCTTAGAGATGGACAACTTTCTCTGCCACTCACCATTCGCTTGCTGGAGAAACCATTAGGTATCTTGTCAAGCTTATTGGACCGTTGTAAGGAGTTGTTCTGGATGAACAAAAATAAGGTGGAGAAAATAGATACAGTATAGATACAGATGGAGAAGTGCCATAAATGAAAGCTGAGATGAGGAGGGGAAAATGAACATGAGCTAAAATCTTTCAGTGTGTTGTTTTTTTTTTTTTTTAAGTACATGTAAGTAGCTAAAACTGCTCTTAGAGAAAAGGATGAATTGGAATGAGGAGGAGGGTGAATTACTAGGGAAATTAAAGGGCATTACATGGACATAAAGGACTAAGTGGTGTTAAGATAGCAAAGACACAAGATGTCAAGATTGGATGAGAGGCCAGTGAAGGGAATATAGTGCTGTTGTCTGACGTACTTCCCACTTCCAAAAGCTATTCCAGCTTAGTAAAAGTACTTTTAACTTTGTTGTCTGAGGGAGGAAGGTATTCAAACTCTGCTCATCTTCAAGTTCAGGATTAGTCGGTTGCTGTTCATTGGTTAATGGATGTGAGGCAAGCACTAGTCCACTTTAGTCCATTGCATGGTCTCTTGTTGAGAAGAAGTGAATCTATTTGTCCCCTTCCAGGCCCTGGGGACACATTTCAATACACTTGAGCGTTTCTGGGTGATAGTTCAACATTTGACATAAAGGTGTCCAAAAGGACTTTTAAAGAAGTACTTGTCAGTGATATTTTTTAAAAGAGAAAAGAGAGTTATTTAGATGATGAAGAAGATGTTGAGTAAAGAGGACACAGGAATTTCAGAAAGCCATAGGCTGGTTTGGGTTGGAAGGCACCTTTAAAGATCATATAGTGCAATTTCCCTGCCATTGGACTCCAACACCTTCCACTAGACCAGGGCTCAAAGCCCCATCCAGCCTGGCCTTGAACACTTCCAGGGATGGGACATCCACAGCTTCTCTGGGCAACCTGTGCCAGGGCCTCACCACCCTCACAGTACAGAATTTTTAACTTATACTTTTGCTTCCTTTTGGTCTTTGATAATAACAAAAGACTGTAGCAATTATGTTTGACTGTGGCAATTATGCTTATCATTCACTTTAGCCAAGTGATGAACTCTGTTTCTGATTTTTTTTCTTTTTTGCCTGCAAACAATAAGATTTAGTAGAATATGGTGAGGAAAAAGAAGAATCAAGAAGAAAGCAAAAGCTGCAACCAAATCAGATGAAGCATAGGATTCAAAAAAGAACAGTAAACAGTCTTAATGTTTCACTCTGCATAAGTAATTCTGGTTGTATAAGTAATGACAAATATGTTCATGAACTTCATTAACAGTAGCTGAATCTCCTCACTTTGGTAAATGTGTAAGGATATTTGGGAAATACTAAATTTCCTTTACTAACATGGTTCCTTCATGTTCCTCCTGTTGAATCTCCTTGTTCAGATTGTGACAGTCCCCTTTATGCTCCCTTCATTTTTAGTTGTAAGTGAAAGGTTCAGGTTCATCTTATATTTTTCTGAGTTGTCGACCCGTCACCTCAGTCCTTCCAAGATTCAGACATTCACTGAAATAATTTTCAATAATTCATTATGCTACTACTTCCTGAATTGAAGAGCTACCCTTTAAGCCACACAAACACCTAGATCCCAATGGGACCAGCTTTGGAAAGATGCTTTCACACTATCTAGGAGTAGAGTCTCATTTGTACTTCAGCCATAAAGACAGTGTGGTTACTTTCAGTGTATAAGGTAGGCAGCTAAATGATGCCACATACATCTACCACCTGACTAATGGACAGATCTGTAACTCTTGATGTCCTGTCAGTTCTTGAAATGAAACATATCCTGGCTTTGAGAATGGCTACTGTATGCCGGTATTCTGCATCAAATGGATAAAGAATTGAGACTGTAGCAGTAGTTGATAACAAATTTATCTGTGTAATGAACTCCTTTCCTTCCATCCAACGGCGTTGGCATGGAAATATCAATTAATGCTCAATAGTCTTGAATATTGACCCTTTGGTGTTCACAGCTCTGTCTCATGGTAAATTGGTTGCAATACACAGGGAACAATTTTTATTCCCAGTGCAGCACAGGCACAAATGTTTCAGGATGCTTTAAGCTGATTTGTCTGCTTCCCACTGGAAACAAAGACTGCAGTTCCTTGTACCATGAGGTGTCTTTCCTGGAACTGACAGGTGGAACGGCGGCACTACCTGGTTTCCAAAGCAGTGGAGGAGGTGCACAAAATCATCCAGCAGCTGACCGCAGAAATCAGCTACAAGGCCGTGCGATTCCAGGCTATCTCCAACTCTGGCATTCACAATGAGAACATTAAGGTATGAACAAGAGCTCTAATGCACTCTCTGGCAGCCTGTAGGCAACCAGAGAGTGATTTCTCCATTGTGTAAGTGTTTGTATGGGCAGGTACCTCACCCAAAACACCACAGACGATGTGCTGACACTTCACTGTGGACTTCTAGTGACTGGGTCATTGGCACTCACTCATCTCACAGCCAGAGGAGCATCAAAGAGAGATGGGTAAATCAGGCAGAGCCTCTTCTTACAGCTGCTGTGGTTACAAACAGCATCTATTGCCAGAACTGTCAATCCACAAACAGAAGCCAAAGCTCTTTGGGAGACAGAAAGAAAAACTTATGCAGCAGTAACGTAAGAAAAAATGCTCATGCCTTCATGAGATATGACCCATATTTTTCACAGGTGGAAAAAGCTGTCAACTTACTAAAAAAAAGGAAAGAAAAATTGTAAGTCCTTCTTCTGCTATGAACATTAGAAAGCTCCTTCTGAAAAATATGTTTTTTCTTTGACATGGATTGGAATTTCTTTTTTATTGGGAAACAAAATGCTTATTAGTGGGAGAAGTGAAATGCCTCCCCATTTTAGACCTTCAGATGTGAAGATAATAATGCCCTGTCCCAGCTGTGTCAGAAGAAGGCTGCTTATTTCCTGTGATGCCATTACACAAAAGTAACTAGTAAAGACACAAGAAATAATCACAGCAATGGCAACTTCAGATGAAAAGAATCTTTTTCATCTGAACTAGCTGAAATACTGATGTCAACCATTATACTAAACCACAGCCATTTACAGATCCAAACACAGCAAATACATAAAAGCACAAGGCAATTTTTGCAGCTTTCTGGAACTGAAAGGGAAGAAGTTTTTGTGTGAAGCTGCTGGAAGGGTATGGAGGTGGAGACAAAATATAATCACCCAGTCTGAAATGTGGCTATTGCCTTGGGGACAAAGACATTCAGATTCATAGCTTTTCTGGAATTTTGTGTATCCCAGAGCATGTGGTCAATAAGTATGGCCACAGTGACATAAAACAGTGCCACATCCTGATTCACAAGTTCCTTAGTGCCAGAGTCTGCCAGCCACCTCTTGTGCTGGAACAAACCTGCTTGGCTAATGAGGTCTGACAGGACCAGGGTCAGGGTAAAATTGTTGCTCTGGAAAGCAAAGCAGAACAAAACCACCAAGGCAATCTATTATGAGCAGTAACTTGGTGTTATAGTGTGCAGGTCTGAACAAATTCTGCTTGAAAGAAATCCTCAAAATCTATTTCCTTGAAAGTGGCAGATCTGTTGTTCATGCTTAACTGAACCCAGTGTTACAAATCCATGGAAGTAACACTAGGAGGACCTGACTAACTGTCCTGTATGTATGGGGCAGCAAACAATGGATTGATGAGAAATTAATTTGGTTTGGGCTGTCTACTTCCAAAAATTGGAAACTTTAATACCGTTGCTGACATACTTCAACATAGAGGAGACTTGTGTCCAGGGGAAGTCAATTCTGTGTTCAATTTCACAACATCTTTTTTTCTGTCAGTTAAATCTACAGGATTATTCAGAACTTTCAGCTTCTGGCTAAAAGGAATCAATTTAACACGGTGAGAGACCTAGATTTGTTGAGAAGCCTCAAGCTCCCTTACTAAATATGAAGGGCTGAGTGGAGAATAGTTAAGAAAAACCTTCAGGTATTCAGTGTTTTCCTGTGACCCACGTAACAAAAATTCATGCTTTAATGAAAAACCTGAATTAAAATTCAGATGAACAAAACAGATAATTTAATTTTTTTAAGTTCTAAGTGTTTGTTTTTGTTGTGGCCCACCATTTTTGGAGCTGTCAGCTGTGCAGGGCTGATACAAAAGCTGTGGAGGCTTCAGTAAAGCTATAATGAAGAGGTCCAGACTAATCACTGGTACTGCACTGCCCAGTGGCATTGCCAAGTGTTTAATCAAGGTGGGGGCAATGGGGGGATTTTCCTTTAACAAACTCCAAGCATCCAAGGAAGCTTGCAGCTTTGCTCTGTGAATGAATGACCTTGCACATGCTTTCTCTCTGTTCTGTGTACTTGTCTTCCTTTCTGCTTCTCTCAGGATCAGCCAGCTTTACTGGCCAAGTGGTCAGCTATGCTTCGGAGGAAGCGCCCATTCCACCCATCCATCCAGGTACAAAGCCTTCCAGGTGCCTGACAACCCCTGTGCTTGCTTCCTCCTCACACACCCTCTTCTCCAGACAACTTCACCCATCAAACTGATCCTTCCATGACTGTTTTGTCCTCTGCACAAGAGACTTGTTGCTTTTTTCCTCAAAGCATAATTATTTTCTTTCTAACCTAATGTTTCTGCCTCCCTGGAACAGCCTGGCCAGGTTCACAAGAATGAGGTTGTATTTAATTTGCCCAGCATACTCTAGACAGGCTTTCACTATGGCAGAACTGGCCACAAGTTACACTCCCCAGAACTGGAGACTCTCGCTTGAGCCTGTGGCTTTCTGGGGCCCATGGCCTGCACATAGCGTGTGAGACCATTGTGTGACAGAGCACAGGTGTGGGACTGGGATTTGTTTAGGCTGAGAAGACCCCAACTGCCCAGCTTTACAGTGCTATTCCCAGCCTTGTGCATTCTGTTGTTTTCTGTTAAGCCCCAGGTGGCAGACCCTTGTGACTTGCATTTTTAGGCACTCACATAACATGTGCAGCTCTTCCCTTTACAATCTACCGGGTGCCAGTGCATACAGGACAACATTTTGGTATGGAGGGGGATGGTTGTTTACTTGCAAATGTGGCTGAGGCAGTGAGAGGAGCAGTAACTGTGTGACAGGCACTGTATTTTTTCCTTATGGAGCCTACTACTCTTTCTGAGCTGCCTATGGGATTTCTCAGCCCCACCAAACCTGATGTGTGCAGGTCAGCTTGATCTGCAATGTCATCCTTTCAGCATCCTCCTGCCTTTATGGTTTATATTTGACAAAAGAGCAGCTTCCTGGTGTTTTCTTTGCTATTTCTGTGCTTCTGGCTGGCCATCTTTTGTTTTCCAAATCTCTTGCCAAGGAGCAGAGAAGACCAGCTGCTCCCTGTGTGAGAGAGAGAGAGACAGGAGGTGGGCATAGCAAGGCAGCCCCTGCCCTGTGCTCCCTGAGTGAGTCAGACACAAGGAGGGCAGCTGGGTGAGCCAAGAGTCTGGATCATCAGGAAAGTCTGCTGGTAAGTCAGGTCTGAGGTCAAGTCACTCCCCCACTTACTGGAGCCCAGGGCTAACCTGAAATGGGTCCCAGAAAGGCTGCTTAGGGACAATAAAGCCTGTTAGTGCCCTCAGGGCCCTGGCACTTCTGTGGTAATAGTTTAAATCAGCTGGGCTGGGCTGAGGAAGGATACCAGAGTGTTTTGGACTATTACAGGAGGGTGACAAGCGTGTTTCATTCACCATGGGTGTAACCACCTTGCAGCAGTGGCTGTCACTTCACATCCTGCTCATGCAGCAGCTTCACCTTACTTATGCCAGTGTAAGTTAGGCTTGGTAGCAAGTGGCCTTGAAAAGCTCCTAAGCCAACATGGTAAAAATCGGAAGGAATTTGAACACCCCTTCTGGAGCCACAACTGCCAGATGCTTCCAAAGTTGCACTTGGACATGTCTGGCTATGCCCTGGGCCAGACAGATTATGTTTTGTGGTATTTGAGTCACCTTATTCCTTCCTTGCAAATACTGTCTCAGAACTGGTTTTTACTGGAAAATGGTCATTCCCCAAGTGAGGCAAATGAACTGGCTTGCAAATAAGCCTGTTTAAGCCTTCCTTGACCATTGGTTGCTGCCTCCATCCTTACACTGTTCCCGTCACGCTCATCAGGAGATGCAGTTCCATACATTACAGCTGGACAAGACTTGGACTTATTTCTGGGAGTGACACTGCCTCTGTAGGCTCAGGCATGTCACTTGCCTTATGTCTCTGTCCATTTAAAGGCCAGTCAAACACTTGTAAAATTAATGGGCCATAGTCTTAGTTTGCTAATGTCTGTAGTGGACTTTGAAAGAGATCAGAAAGGTGCACTTTTTGCCATAGTTATTACTGGTATTGGACTCTGGGCTTATCTCAAGTAACAAATCTGAGATAATAACTAGCACTATTTGGGTTTCCCTTGGCTGAATCTCAAAACGTATTCTCTCATGCCTTCCTGTTCCTTGGAAGCTGTTGGTTATTACATCTCATGCAATTGTTAAAAATAACAAGAAAAGGGGAAAGCATGGCAGGTGTAGTGGCAAATCAGCCAGTGAGCTTTTATCCTCTAAGAGTTTCACATCAGACACCTTCTAAGACAATTTCCTTTTAGTCTGCATGCCTCCAAGGTAACCCTTAGACAGGTCCTGGCTGTGTTCAGTTAGTCCCATCATACTATGGTTTTTCCTTCTTTTCAGAGCCCCCAGTTTTACCTAGTGCTTCCTCAACCCTGTTTTCCTTACTTTAGCTCATGGATCTGCCCTTGTCTCCTGTGTCAATCTCTCTGAACTCTCCTAGGTGTTAGCACCCAGCCAATTCCTCATCACAGTTCCTCTGCGTGGCCTGACGGGTTACAGGGAGTGCCAGGTGCGGCACTGGCGCTATTACACCGTGACTGGAGCCAAGCTCCTCTCCTCCGTGCGGGACCCTGAGGAATTGCATCAGTGGCTGGAGGTGGAGCAGTTCTCAAAAAGCCTTCAGCAGTGGCATGAAGAGGATGTGAACATCGAAGGTGATCTGGTTCCAGCCAAAGTCCTTATCGTCTTCCGGGAGCTGGTGGAGAAATCGATTGTCTCCTGTAACCTCTCCAGTGAGTTTGGTGGGGGCAGATGTAAGGGAGGCCAACACACACACAAAGTGTTGGGCTTGTGTGGTCAGAAGCTGAGCAAAACCCTCCAAAACCAGGAAGCCTTCAAGAGATTGCAGTGACGTACACAGACCTGCATTGAAGACAGAATTCAGTAGTTCTTGGGCTCTTTGTACCCAAGATGTTACTCCTTTCTTAGGAATTTGAGTAGGGTCTCCAGCAACATCACCATCACAGTTCAATTAAGAGGCAGCCCAGATTTTTAGAACATTCAGGAGTTTGTTTGGGGAAAAAAAATCTTTTTTTCTCTACTACAGCACCTGCGATATATTTAGATTATCAAGGAAGGTAGTATAGGAAAATTGGATACTGGAAAGATGTGTACATCTGAGACGAACGTGTTTGAAGATATTTATAGGGCACATAATGCTCTGGGGAAACCTTAGCTGCCCACAGTTTTCCAGCATGGGATCGTGGGAGCTAAGTGGAATGACTTCTACTGAAGTAAAGTATGTTGGACAAGTGCTCTTTTCCCCAGTGTCCAGGCTACTCCTGTACCTCTTCCCACAGCATGTTTCCAAGATGACTTTACTCATCAGTAGCCTAATGAGTTTTCTGTATTTCAGAGCAATAGAAGCTACTTGCACTCATCTGATCACACTCTGAATTGTAGTCAGAGGAAAAAAAAACATGTTAAAGTCTAGCTCTGCTAGATGATGGCATTTTCTTCAGGAAATACTTGTTATCATAGCAATGGAAAGATGGATAGGAATGAAATTTCACCATTGAGGCTCACAAGAAAGACCAGCTGGAACTGGCTTGTTTCTGAAGCTTTACTTATGTGAAAGTTATTGTGTTGGGCAGCAGTCACATCAAGTTATTGAGTGAAAGTTGAGTGTTGCAGGAAAGGTACTTGCAAGGACCCCAGAGAGTGGTGTTTGGGTTGATGATTCTGATGCCTTTTTTGTAATGTCCACTGGGAGATGAACTAAGATGAAGTCAGGAGAAGCAATTACCATTTTTGTTTGTTTCTGTGAAGAATGGACTTCCTTCATCCCACAGTATGGCTAAAGTTACAGAAAAACTTCACTGATTTCTTTGCTTTCCTGTTTTTTAATTCTTTCAGCACCAGCAAAATCAGTTTTTGAGGTGTCTCACTTTTCATTAGTGGAAAAATAGGTACAAGCATTGCAATGCTTTTGGAAATGCCATGAACATGTTTACATGCTGACACAGTGGTTGCTCTAACACTTTTCAGCTGCTAGGGATCCTTGTTGGGAGCTTGGGAACAGAACAGTTCCTGTTTTGATGCCAGGCTTGGCTCAGCAGGGAAATAGCACCTAGATTTTCTGAGGTTTATGAAGTTGTAGTTGGGATGGACTCTACTCTTTGCAAGGTAATTCACCCCATGAATTGCTCCTTAGCTAATGCCAGTCAAAATGAGGTAGGATAACACACTGCTCTTCAAACTGCTTATGTTCATCTGCTCAGGCTTTCACTTCAGTGGGTTAGAGGATGAGCACGCAATTGGCTCAGATGGCAGAGCGGAAGGGACAGTGATCCTGCCAGAGTGACCAGGACAGAAGCTTCTTCCATCAACTCAAGTGGATCAGCAGGAAACATCCCACAAAGTCCATTAGTTGCAGCTTTCTTTCCTTTCTGTACTCTTAGATCGTGTCCTTCCTGGAGAAGAGCCACTCTTTTTTCACAGTGAGGAAACTTCTTTCCTCCAAATCACCTTGGAATTAACTCTTCCTAACACTCAGCACTTGCAGTGATGTAGCAGTTAGCCTTTTCTGTGTGACTGCTCTGCACAACAGACCGTAAGTTCTGGTATTGTCTTCTGTGCAAGCACATCTCCAAAACAAACCTTACAGATACCCCACAAAACATTCTGAATGACTGGCAGTGGTTAGTGTGCTCTGGCAAGGGTCTGATCTCAGGTTCTCTGAAGGAAGAAGAACATCTTTAGATAGGAAGTGTTCATCTGGTGCTCTCCAATCTGCAGTGATCTCCTTGTAGTGTACCATTAGAAATGTTAGGTTGCACCACTTGTCTAGCTTTATTTTTAAGAAGCTGATCGTAGGTTTAAGAGGACCCACAAAGGCAAAAAAGGCATGATAATTGAGTGTAAAGTTAGGAACTTTGTTCTTTCATCATTCTGTTCTCATTCCCCAGGATAGACTTATATAGATTTAGGTTTTTCTTATATTCTTCCTGTGTTATTGAAGAGAAAGTGTTAAGACAGACCAATAGAATTGCAAAGTCCTAGACAGTCCCTTGCTTGGCTTGTGGAAAAGGACCTTTTTATCTATATTTTCTTCCCTTGTTGTTCTTTCACAGGTAAAGTGACAGTGCTGGAGAGCTTCAGCTCAGTGGTCCGGGTGGCTGTGGAGACATCAGAATCCCAGGTTGAGGTGGAGCTGGTCCCTGCTGTGGAGATTCCAACTTGCTGGCCCGAGAAAGCCCGGTGGCCTCGTTGCCTTAAGCGTTGGCCTTCTCAGGAAAAAGTGCAATGCATCAAGGTAAACAGTGTAAAAAGCACCCTTAACTCTGGGATGGAATTTACCTCTCAGGTGTCTGACAGTGTTTTCCCAAAGGAAGAATGCCATGGTGATGGCAGTAGGGTTAGAAGATGTATTCTCTAAAGAGAGAAGCAATGTTTCAAAATATTCTGTCAGAATTTATTTGGATTTTGATTTTCCTCCCTGGTGGAGGTGGTGAATTCTATAGAAAAAATCTGACTTAACTTTTTATTGCGTGCGTCTCTAGCAAACAGTTCTGCCTGCATCACACAGCTGTGATGGGCATCATTCTTGCTCTGCTTCATGTAAGACTTCAGCAAATGGGCTGCTGTCTTGCAGTTTTCCCTCCAGCTCAACCCCATCTTTCCCTACGACACTCATGGCTAGATTCTGGCACTTCAGCTCAGCCCCAGCTGCCACGTTCCTGCAGGTCCCATTCCACCTTCCTGTCCTGCTCCCCCCTTGTGCACAACCTCCTGCTCCACAGCAAAGTGCCTGCAGAGCTGCACCTCTGCTTTAGTGGCACTGCTGGTGCTGTGCCCAGTGGCTCTAGAACAGGATCTCCCTGCAGTAACTGATACCAGCACACAAGGAAACAATGCAGCATGCGTGTTTATTAACTAACAAGACATGAGCACGCCTCATGTTTGCTGCCTTTGCTAACCCTTTTTAGAATAGGCTTTGAGAGATGTCACACATGCTTTTGTGACCTCTGTCTGCATTGCTGGGGGAAGTTTGCCTCTGATCTGCTGTCACACTTCCCCTGTCGTTCCACAGTCACTGGGTTTCGACCTCCTGGCCCGCTCTAATTACCACTGGCAGCTGTGCTTCTCCCGTGCCGAGCACATCCTCATGGAGGGACTTGATGAAGACGGTGGTTGTCGCATGAAGTGCTTCAGGGTCATGAGGCAGATGAAGGAAGATGTCTGGTGTGCTGGAAATAAGCCTGTCATCACAGCTTATCACCTTCAGGTAGGCATCACCCTGATACCTACGTATCCTACAGTCGCAGGATCTGTTGCAGTGGCTTCTATCCAGTAATGTCAGAATGTTGTGGTGTAAATCAGTGGAGCATCTGTGTAGCTTCTAAGGTAACTGTCAAAACTGCTCTACCTTTTCATTGCTTTATGGTGGCAAGGAGTTCACTAAATATGTGTTCCAAACTTCAATAAGAAACGAAGGCCTGTAGGAACATCATGATTGCAGCAACATAAATGGAGTTGAGGCCTCTGCTCTGACTTCACATTGTACTGTTGTCTGTAATTGCACACTTACTTCCTGCTTTTTGACTATCCAACCATCTATATCCATCTCTCTCTCTGGTGGAAGATGGTGCTTTTCTTCTTTGCGGATATGCACCAAACAAAACTGTCTTAGGTGAGCATTATTAATGAATTAGGTGCAAGCTACAGTTCTGGCGGTGTTTCACCTGGGGTAGGAAGGGAAGAAGGAGTTAAAGAGGTGGTGGCATCCTCCCTGCACCTATTTCAGGGTTCAAGATGGCTTCAAACAAGATTTGTGAAGAAGAGAGAGAAGACGCTGCTATGACTGTGTCCCCATATCTGACAGCTGCAGACCCCAATGGGCCACAGGCAGCACCATTTGTTAGATTATAGATTAAAAATCCTGTTTTCTGGGACTTCATCCTCCTGGAGTTGCCAGGGAGACGCTGTACTTTTCCCACCTTGAAGCCTCAAGCCATTAGGTTCCTACAGTAGTTACTGATCTTTTGGTGTTCAAAACCAGATGCAATGCTAAGATTTCTCCTAAAGAAAAAGCTGGTGACCATCAAATGCTGTTACAATCATGGCACTACTCTAAGTCAAGATGGAGTAAAAAAAAAATTGATGAGGCTGATTATAGCTTAGCTGAAGGCAAAACTCCTCAGTGCCTGTAAGAACAAACTGGTGGGAAAACTGTCATATGTAAGACAAAGTGGAAAACCATTTAACCATTAGGAACAATGTTTTTCCCCGGCTGAAGGAGCAGATGTGCAAGAAGTGCGGTTGCATGGACTCTTGATCAAAGTAAGAAACTATTTAGAAGCTCTTCAGTTCTTTACTGTAACTGTACTTCCAGCTTTTATGGCAAGAGAGGATTGGTTTACCAGACAGAAAGAATTTTTCAAAATTACTCACATTAAAAAGAAAAACAGGAAAAAAAGAAAGGAAAAATGAGAGAAACAGTCAGTGGTTAAACCACCAGTTGAGCAGAGGCTTAGTGTTAGGTTTCTTCACATTCTCAGGCTCCCCCTGTCAGAGGTATCCAACAATTAGGATTAAACAGGATCCTTTATAACAGAGGAAATCTGCATCCTAGAAGCTCTGAAAGCCAGAGAGGACCATGTAACTGCCCTTCTTTTGCTTATCTGCATAAGAATGAAGTTTGGGATCTGGAATTTCAAAAATACCTAAGTACATTCTGAAAGCCAACTCTATGCTGTTGGTAGAGAGCTGGCAGTTAAGGATGTAAATTCTAGGGGAAAATCACTTGTTTGGGCACCTGCCTGAAAAAGCAGCATTGTTTTCCTTGCCTTCATTGCAAATGCTGCCTACTGAAGTAGTTTTAGTGTGTTAGAAGGCAACTGTTCTGCAAGTCTTCAAGGAGCAGCTCTCAGAGAGTTATAGCTTGAATTCCTCACTATGTCTTTGTCCCCTGGTGAGATTCAAGAAAAGGCTTTGTGGTTATTGCAGCTGTGAACAAAAAAAAAATTCACATTTGAAAAACTGTTTGAGAAGAAATTTGTCAGCAGTACAACTACAGATGAAATTCTACCTCTGTAGAAACAGACAAGTTGAAGGCTGTGGTTCTGCCACTTCTCACAATGTCTGTGAGTCTCTTTTTGAGTAGCTGAATTTGCAAAATAAAATTGGGATTCAGAGGACAGTTAAGGGACTTAGCAGAATTATTGAACACAGAATAGGTGATTTTGTACTTTAAAAAGTTATTTCAGGCTGACCAAGGCAGTCAGTATGGCTTTTGTGGTACAGTAAGTCTAAGTTCCTTGAGAAAATTCTTCTCAGTCATGGGAAAGTCTGAGAAAATTCAACATGGGCGGTGTAAAAATAATAGTGTAAGAGCAATAATCATATGTGTTTCGTTATTTTAACTATGTATTTCTCAAATATTAAATTGCATAAAGTAATTTTGGAGGAATAGAACATAAGACATGCAGTAAGCATCACATGTCAGAAAAAAACAGGCAGCATTTGACCAGAAAGCAAGCCTTGCACCTGCAATATCTTCTTGGAATCTGTCTGTTCAGGATGCAGATCTTCGTGCATCTTCAGCACAAATACAGCTGAAGCGAACAAATAATTATGTTGATCTCATTATGCTCTGTCCCTCCTTGCATCTACTGGCTTCTACCCTTGCATAATAGACCATTTTCTACAGCTTAAAATGCTTGGCATTTCTACAGAGACTCCTGCTGGAGGATGGCAAATAGGCCACGATTATTTTAGCGAGATCATTTTCCTTGGGCTCCTGGTTCAGTCAGTGGAGAGTGGCTCCTCTGGAGAGAGATTCTAACCAGGCACCTCCGAGCTGCTCTTCCTGGTCCCCAGAGGAGACTTCAGTCGGGATCCCTCAATTGCAGAAACATTAACACAGGGAGGTAGCAGTCTCTGTGATTTCCAAGGCTGTCAGGCATTTACCAGCACTAAAAGTGCCTTAGTAAGCTGTGTGAGCCCTCGACAGAACCTCTAACACATCTTCTCTCCCATCTGCTTCTTGCAGACAGTGCTATTCTGGACGTGTGAAAAATACCCACGCACCAAGGATTGGCGCTGCTTCCCTGAAGCCTTTCTGAGGCTGGTACAGAAGCTGCACAAGTGTGTAAGCCAGCACTTCCTCAAGCATTACTTTCTCAAGAACACCAATCTGCTCAAATATGCCAACACCAGTGACCTGGACCTGGTGGCCAGCAAGCTGGCAGTCTTCTTGGAGAACCCTGTTTTCTGCCTGGACTAAGACAGGCAAAGGTCTTGCCCCAGCCCTGCGTGGATCCCCCAGCTCCTCTCCCCACCTGTGGCTGCTCTCTGTGTCCTTCCAGTAGATGTTGCAGCTGGCTCTGTGAGACACTTGGCACATGCAGCGCAAAAGAGAAGTGTCGAGCTGGCAGCGGTGGGCGGTGAAAACTGATGGGAGGTATCACTTGATGCCCAGCTGATCTAATTTGCTTTCAACAGTGACAGCCTGCCTGGAAGCTACAGCCAGTGAAACCCAACTTTCTGTGTCAGTCAGAGCAGGCAACTGCCTTGTTCTGTGTCTCCAATCTCGTGGCACCTAAGCTGAAAGGCAGTGCAAAGGAGTCTCGCTCTGCTGCCTCTGTAACCTAGCTCGTGTATTGTTGCAGTCGCCTTGCTCACAAGGACAGGGGGTTTAATTGCCTGCTTACCTCACAGGCCAGCTCTGCAGAGGGGCAGAGGAACATTTCTGAGGTGTTCTGAAGCTGGAAGCTTTCTCAGAGGAAATTCAATTCAGTGAGATCCTGCTCCAGTAGGAATCCAGTAGGAATTTAACCATGCTGCTAGTGTTGAAGAGCTCAGTGGAAGCAAGAAGAGGAACAGTGGGTTTTGCCTCTTCATTTTTCTCTCCTCCACTTATATTTTTCTTCCAATTGCTTCAAATATGTCTTTTTCATGTTTGCCTTTGCCAGTTGTGTTAGTGCCATACAATCAGGGGGCTTTGGCAAGGCAGATTGCACTCCCATCCCTGGCTCTATCCAGCAGGCTGGACGAGGAGCGGGTCTTTCCCTAGTTGTTAACACACACGTATTTTTGGGTGCAGTGCAGAAGGAGAATATTTTTCAAAAGCTCCAAGACCCCCAGTGATTTTAATTTTGTGGATGTTTCAAAAGAAAATGGATTTTAGTATTTCAAAAGAACAGAGCTTTAGAATTAATATAAGGAAAGCTGTGTTTAATGTTATTAAATCGCTGAAACTAAACCAAGATAGGGGGGATTTTGGGTTTGGTTTGGTGGGGCTTTTTTTGTCACATCTGTGCAGGAAAGTAAACAAGTCCTTTACCAAGGGGGCTGGCAGAGGTAGGATTTGCATCCCGCGCTCCAGGGAGCTGCAGGAGGAGCATCCGCGGCGCGGCGTCTCCCCATGGTGGCAGACTGCGGTACCACCACGCAGCCTCCGCCTCTGGAGCAGGCTGGCTGCTCCCGTTTTTGAGCAGAGTATATATGGGTCAGGAAGCACCCCAGCTGTGTGGTCCTGTGTCTCCTGCATCAGACCTCACCACGCATACACCTGATCCAACCACGTAAACTGGCACCCTCTTTGCTCAGATCCTCGGGATACTCTCCAATCCACCTTTCCACGTGGGTAACTGCATGCCATGGAACTGCTTGGAGCAATTAACTTCTCTTGCTAAACCTTCGTTCTCCAGGTTCCCTAAATGGGACACAGGTGTCAGTTTCATGATGGCACCTCCTGTTCAAGTGTGGCTTTCCTGTTTCCTGTGAGCTAAGCTGTTTCAGTAAAGCGCAAGGAGATGCCAATCTGCCGGGCAGAGTCAGGCAGCTGTGGCAATGAAGTAATGTCTCCTGTTTCATCTTGATTTTGTCTTGTGGTTGAAGGTCTGGCTTCTGAAGTTAGAGGAGGGTAAAACCAATTCAAACTGTTCGAGGACAGTGCAAAACATACAGAGCTGTTAATCCCAAATTTGGTATTTTACTGTTCTGATGTATGGTCCTTTTGGGATTTAGTTGTGGCTGTTGAAGACTTTATCTCCCTTTCTAGCTGAGTGAAAAAAAGATGTTTCGGTGGTGATACCTTAACTTGGATGCAGCTGTGTATCAGAGTCCTCAGCTGCTGGGGTTCACAGCCTGCTGTGATGCAAAACCATGGGCATGCACCGTGTGCTGCACAGCCATGACATGGAATGTTCTGCTGCTCTGGCAGCCTCTTACAGCCAGGAATGACTCAGCAAAACCAGGAAATAAACACAGAATGATGGACCCCTGCTTTGAGCCAAGTCTGATCAGTTTTTGCTCTATTTTCTTCTTGCTTACACAAGCAAACGCATCAGCAAACATATGCTGCTGCAGAAAGTATCCTTGTCACCACTGAAACATGTAAGGTACATTACTATTGACCACAAAGACACAGGAACAATCCCACAGCTTTTTCTCCAGAACAGCAAGATGTGACACAGCTGGCCACTGGCAAAGGGAAAAGGCTTTGAGGAAAGCACTAACGTGTTCATGGAAGCAGTTGAATACAATAATTTATTCCTCTCAGAGACATCTTTGAGATACTATCTTACATCATCTCGTGCAGGTCTGCTTGGGTGTGTGGGGTTTTGTTGTGAGGCAGTTTTTTGTGGTTGTGGGAGTTGTGCAGGAGGTCTCTCATTAAAAAAAAACCAAACTTGCCAAATATATTTATTGCATTTCTTACCACAGTAAACTTTCTGCAAATAGCTTTTCACTTATACACCCAGCCTGACTGCAAAATCACAGCCTCATCCCAAGATTTTCTGCCAAAAAGAGATACTACATTGTGGTTGGCTACACAATAAGTTTTATTTTTCATCTTTATAATTTTTCTTTTTAAAAAGTAAGCATCTGGAGAGATACAGACTTTTCTTGAAATAGGTTTAATCAAAAGTTCTTTGTTCAGAACATCTGGAAGGAATGTGATGACCATTTTCTCTCCCTCTCTTTTTAATTGCTTTCATGAGTATTTGCTGCACTCTCAGCCCTTGCCACAGTCAGCATCGCTCTGTCTGTCAGAAATTTCAACTGAATGTGTTGCTCTGCCATATAAAAGCGTACAAAACTCATGATGTTTTTAGTCTTTTTACACAGCCTGCCTTCTAGTCACTAGAGGGCAATGTCTCTCTGAAGCACAGACACCGATCCAGGATCTTGCTCTTAAAATCAGCATCTTGTTATTATTATCGTGCTGAGACAAATAAGCTTGATTGATTTAATGCTGAATTCTGTTGCCAAAAAGGAGAGAAGAGACATGGGAGAGCTTTCTAATAAATAGCAAGACTTGGGTAAAAAGTCTCTAAACTCTGGAAGCCACTCTAATAACCAGAATATGGATTTATTGTTTCTGATGGTCTTGCAGTAATTCCCAACAGGCTTCTATTGAGAAAGCACCAACAAGCAAAGTGCAGGCAGGGTTCTGGGAAGGAGGGAACTTGCAGGAATAGCCACTGCCCTGTTCCATTAGGGTCCTGCCCTCTCTCCATGGGGCTAGGCCATGACTCCCATGTGTGCTTACACCTCAGGCTCCTCTGTTTCCCCTTTTTTCTCCCTCCTCCCCAAAAAACCCAACAAAATTATTGGAACAAGTTTTCTGATGCCACCCCTTTGGCTCCCATTCTGGTGGGAATGGTCATTTTTTAGTGCACATCAACTCTCTCAGAGTTCATGGGACCCATGCATACACAGAGGCCATTACAGACCATCTACTCACCCTCACTTACACTCCATCTTTAGTCTGAAACAGTGCCCAGCAATGAACTTAGATCACCTTGCAAAGTATGTTCCCAGTGGGAGCAGCCTGGCCTTTCTCAGCAAAGCTGGGACATGGACAATGACAGGCAGGATAATTCTGCCTTCACACTAAATATTTTTCTGCTTACCAATGCTAGGATTTCTGGTTTTGAGAAGAACCATATTTTTTATTATTATACCCCACCCCCAACACTCATCTGAGGGCCTTGCAATGTCACATGAGATAGTGACACAGCAGCCAGTGCTCAAATCATGGTAAGAGATCCCACTCACTCTATCAGGCCAACCTATGCCTTTACTGTAGCAGGCTGTGGTGCCCTTGACCTCCTTGGCATCTGACTTCTCTGGCTGAAATGATATGCACAATTTCAAAGGAAATTAAACAGCACCGGGTAGCAAATGTGTTTTAGTCTGTTCTGACCCAAACCATTGCAGCACAAAGAAATGGACAACACTTTCATCATGTAACAGGTACTTGTCAGTTCTGCTCCAAGCTTTGAACTGAAAGAAAGGACAGGATCAGCACCTGGCTTTGAAAGCATCTCCTGGATGGGTGATGAAGAATGCACAGAGACCAATCCTATGGAGAGTACAGAATGTATTTTTCACAGGAAAGATTGTCTAATTTACCATTAGCATCTTCACAAATACAAATTAGAAGGAAATGCATTAAGGAAAGAATTAATCAGATTGAAAGGCTTTGTAGTAATTAGAAAAAAGAATGGCATCTTCCTAGGCTCCCCTGGGTGGTGGTAATTACCAGCTGCACAACTGTGGCTTGTGCCACTTAAAGATTTCTGGGCTAAAAGTCTTCATATCTTTTTGTTTCCATTCTTAGAAAAGCCACTCTTGGAATCAGGCAGCAACACAGGCCAGCAGCTCTGAGAAGCATGAACTGAACCTGCTTCAGCCTGGGGGGGCACTGCTTTACCTGCAGGGTGGTCCAGAGCCCGATCCCAAGCCATGGCTCAGTTGCATCTGGCCCATCACATGTTTCCTGTTGCCATGGAGGAGATGGGTACCAGTTGTTATCCAGCAACTTGAACAGCCAAACCTCTTCTGCCACAACTGCAGGCAGCCCTTACACCCATCTGCTTTTGTAGCACATCCCAGCAGCAGAGGGCAGGCCATAGCCCCTTCTGGTGACAGTGTTGTCACCAACACAGCTGGGGGACCTGAAGGGCAAGGCTGCATGCACTGCAACTCCAGGAGGCTAGCTAATGCATTCCAGGGAAGAAGTCTGGCTAATTCAGGAGAGCTTAAGAAAGTCTGGTTTCAAGCTAGTAGTGAACCAAAACAAAAATGCAGCTCAGAGGAATTTTTTTTAAATCCATGGTAAAAATTACTAAGGAAATGAATATCAATGTTGAATTCCTGGGATCACATTTTAAAAGAGTGAGGATGTGTAGCTGGGAGGAATGTCATCAGCCACCAAATCCATCTGCTGCTCTTCCTGGTCCTTTTCCCCAGATTAGCCAAGAGCAGTTTCAAAGGTAGGTAGATCATTTGCCCCTGGCTCCCGAGGCAGGCAGATTATTTCAGACCCACACAGATCATTAGGAGCTTTCTTTGAACTTTCAGCCTAGATGTGTTCACAGCCAGTGCAGTCTGGTTTGTACCAGTGCAGATCATGCTGCTGCTCACCCTCCATGGGGTTTGCTGTCTGTGCAGCCATCACAAGGGTAATCATAAGCTGCCTTGCCTTCAGCTGAGCATGACTAGATGTGCCAAACTCTGTGGTCTCTTTTTCTCTGATAAAACCTCTGTTCCAGTCTTGCTCTACACTGAGTGTAATTCATCTCAGCACAGATAACCAGTCAGGTTTGCAGCCTTCCAGATGGAGTCTCATCAGTATCTCCTGTAATGGCATGCCACATTGATAATACTAATCCATGCAGTATAGAGTGTTGGAGAGGAAAGAACACACAGAGGTCAAGTTCCCTTAAAAAACAACTGCAACTTCAAAGGAAGAGCGACTACCATCAACGATTTCCTTGGCAAACCAGGCTAGGCTGGTTGAAAGGCTTGCTGTGGTCTGGTTGTCTTGGAAGTGAACCATATTCCCGAGGCCATGGGCCAACAGCTTCATCATCTCCATAAGACCTGAGCTCAGGCCAGAATCAATGAGTCTGCTCCAGCCTGTTCCTCTCTGCCTTCCCCAGGCCACAACCAGCTCTGGCCTGTAATTCTCCCACACTTCTTCCCCTTGAGTTAGTGGTAGACACCATTGCTCCTTGTAACACATATCCAGCTTCTACCACTAAGCTGAAGAGTTTGGCTGTTTTCTAGCTGTGTCATTAAAATGCCATAGACTGGAGAGGCAACAGATCAGTGACCAGAGCTAATAGCAGTGAAAAGGATTAAATGAACAATGGATCTTGAGCGTAATTTATGAATGCCATTAGCCACTGAGAGGGAATTATGTTTTGGCTGCAGTTCTGAGGGGGAAGGGTGGGTCTTATCTAGGCAGGAAGAAAAAAAGTGTCTGATTGTATTTGGATTAACAAACAACTATATTGATTTGCCATGTGATACATCTTGGGCTTTTATGTTTAGATCAGATGTAATAACATCTGACCAAAGACAAACTGTATTTTCTCTGTCTTGTATTCAGACCCTCATGGCCAGACAACATTGTGGTCACATCTCACAGCTGCCAGTCACAGAGCATCTGCCACCCTGCCTGATAGAACACAGTTCTCATCAAAACTCTTGCAGAAAGGCAGGCCTTCTCCTCTCAGAGAAGAGACACAACATTAGTTGCATGAGTGTTTCCTTGTAGCCCATGTCCCACATCCTGGGGTGGGACTGAGCAAGCAATGCCTTTATCTGCAGTGTCTCTTCTGCCTTTCGTTTGATAACTGACACAGAATCTCATTAAACCGCTTGGCTTGGCAGCTGGGGCCATTTGTTAGAGTGTGATATGAAGGATCATAATCAGATTAAACCTCAGGATCATATTGTGGAGACAGATATTAGACTGGAGAATAAAGAGAAAGTTTAATTTTGTGTGACAGTGCAGAGTTGCCTCTGCTTGGGGTGGTAAGGAGCGTTAAGAGTGATTGTGGAGGCTCCAGCCTGAAGGGATTTGTTTCATGTCTCCCTGCTCAGTTTTGAGCAGAAGGGTTGTAGCACCCTCTTTGAAATAGGGAGTAGCTCTGCAGCCACCAGCCCCTCACTGCTTTCCTTTCCCAAAGGAGGGCCCGAAGAGGGGGCTTGCATGGGAAAGGAAAGCTCAGCAGGTGTAAATGATGCCAGAAGCCAAAGCTGCACGTGCACAGAAGCACTGTGGTGCTTCTGGGAGGGGGTGCCCTTGGCAATAGCCACTTAGTTATCATTATCTCTGTACTGGAGGCCCAGGTCCTTGATTTGAACTGCTGTTCCCTGGGTCCTTCCTGTTCCAGTGCATTTAGCACAGCATCCTATGAGTCCTTCAGCAATCCGGGGACAGAAGGACCCTCCAAAAGTCAGCAGGAGCCCCACAGTGAGAATATATATATAGGAGGTCTTCTTGTGATCACCTCTGAGCTGGTTTGGCTAGTATTAGAAATAGCAGTAAGAGAAAAGTTGGCATGTTGGGAAAAGCAGCATACAGATGGATTTCTGATGCCTGTGCCACCAGGGAGAAAAGACCACAGGTCAGAGCAGCTCAGTCTCTGTTGTGAGCCCATTTAACAGAGAAGTCTCAGGAAAGAGCCCAGCTAACACCAGCTTTAGAATCAAACTCAGACCTCTGCAGCTCTCTCCATGGACATTATCTACTCACATGATCATATGTACATCATGAACATCGTGAACACATCATGAACAGTGGAAACAGTGGGAACATATAAATACACTCATTTTCAAAAATGGTGGCTAGGTCTAGTCCTATCCCAAACGAAGTAAACAGATGTCAAAAAAGAGGAGATAAAAATGAGTATATAAATTTCTACAACTGTACCTAAACCCATTGCAAGTTCTGTTCCCGCACTCCCTCTGCCACTTGTTCTGGAGATATACTTAATGAATAATATATTCTCTCTTCTTTTGCTCAGATATTGTACCCTCTTTCTTCTCTTTTGTCTGCCCTCTATTCACTGGAGACTTAAGTACTTTAGGGCAGGAGCCTGGCATACAAAGATCTTCAGTTTCTTTGTGCTTCCTGAAACTTAATACAATGTAAACCCTTAGCAAAACCTCAGAGTAACAAAGGAGATGCTGATCTGAATAGCTGGAAAGACAACAGAGCCTTTCCAGCCAACCAAGATAACTCCTGGGGTGATAAGGAGGTACTTGGGGAGGAGCAGATGGATGAGTGCTCCTTGCAGTGCCACAGCCATGCAGATCGCTAATGACATCCCCTGGTTTAGGATGACGTGGTGGCAGCATTCAGGGGATGGCAGTGCCAGATGCTCAGTATATGGCTTCGGGGAGCTCACGTCCGATATTAACAACCAAAAACAGACGGCAGCAGACTGTCTTCCCCTCCTGGTGCCTGACAGAGACTGCAGAAGGGCACTCACACAGAGGGAAAGCACACACCTAGCTGTGACACTCCTCAGCCTTGCAGCAGGATGGAGTGATTCTCTCCACTTTCTCTGGGCCAGACATAGTCCTGGGCTCTTCCTGGAACTTCTGCACAGCACGGTGACTTTGGACAAGTGCCTGGACCCATGAGGAGGCAGGGAAGCTGCTCAGGAGGCAGAGCCTTTTGACAACACTTGGGAGGATTTCTGCTCAGCCTACAGCCATGGTGGGAGAGGGGCAGGGACAGAAATCCTGCTCTGGCTGGCCAAGCCCACCATGGGTGTTAGTGGCAGCTTGAGACAGTGTTGTACAGGATGGCAGCAGCTGTGTGCCCCCAGAAGCTGCTCCCCCTCTGGCCCCACACACTTCCAAAAGCATCCGTGATGACGAAAGAGGCTGCTTCCAGCAGTGGCACCTCGAGTCTTGATGAAGGTTTTAATAAGTGGTGATGATCATATGCAATATGCATACAACAGATATTCTATAATGTATGCACAAATCTAGCCAGGCCTGGGCTGTATTTTCCTTCATCACTCTCCAGAGGTACAGGAGCACCATAAATTTGGGGCAGAGCCCAAGCTTTCTCTGCCTGTGCCTCCAGCTGGAACTGAAGACAGCTGCCCCTGTAAGTAGAGTGCAAAATGAGCTGCCCAGATGAGCAGACTGGTCAAATGTTGTCCTCCTGTCACCCTGGTGACTCTGTCAGCTAAGGTGGCCTGCTCAGGCACTGTCTTTGTGTTGAAGGCTCCTAAATGCAGCAATCCTGCTCTAGCCTCCATGCAGGGAGGCCCCGGTGCTTATTGTGCCTCTTGGAGCTGCTGTAACATAAGAACCGATTTGGAAGTATTTTCAATTAGGTTCCTCCAGGCACTGAGAGAGGGGAATCTGAAGCACAGTGATGAGACATCAGAGCTGACAGTCAAACCACATGATACACATGGATTTGGGACCTATAGCAAGGGAACGCCTAAAAATGTGGGTACCAACCCTCTGGCAAATTGAAATACCTCAAGAGCTGTTAAAGAAGCCTCAAAACATAATCAAAGACCTAAGATGATCACTGCTCTTCCTGCTGCATGTGAAACAGCCACATGGCAAACTGGAATGATGGAGGTTGGGATGTGACAGAGGTCAGGATGTGGGGATGGCTGGGATTTGGAGGTGGCAGCAGCCTCATCATGCAGCCTGGGCCAAGCCCTTTAATGTGACCCCAGCATAAAGAGGCTGTAGCAACTGGTTGCTAGGATTTAACAAGATGAAAGTTTTTCTATTCAAAGTGGAGGACCACTTCCATATTTATGGTCCAGTACTTAACATTCCTCTTTTGCTTAGGAAACCACAGCAAAGGCTACTTTTGGTGCTCTAAAATTTAATCTCTTTGAACCTTCAACCTACAGTCAAAACAAAAAAAAATAGAAAATGACATTTCAACAAACAGTCACTGTTTACATCCAAAATATATGTAATTTAATAAAAACATGCTAGCATCCATACCCAGTGTTTGTTTCCTGAGCTCTGTGTAGCACCTGGTTAGTGAATAGGAGGGCACTGGGGGCTTGGGGTGTTTTTCGAAACAGAAAACATATTAGAAAACAAATTGAAGTCTTAGCAATACTCAGTAGTTGTTGAAATACAGCCTAAGGCAGTCTGGGAGAGCCCTAATACTAATTTCTGTTCTACCCAGGGCACTTCAGGCATAGCTCCTTGAAAGGCTGGTCAGGTACCCACAAACTTGCTGTGCTAAACCTTCACTGAAATTTCACACAAAACTCGTGAGTGTGAACAGGGGCATCCCTTAGTTCACACAGAGACTGATCTGATCTGTGACCAATAATAAAGGGAAACTGTAATATGTTCCCAAGTCTAGGGTTTAGCAGGGAGAAGCACCAATGTCAGCCCAGCAAGCATCTTGTAGTGCTGACAGCAGGGCTATGTGGGAACAACACAATGGTTCTTACCTACATACAGTGGACAACTCAGTCTGAACCTCATTCTATTAGAGGCTGCAGTTCAAGCTTAGCTTTTATTGATTTTGTTTTTCCAGTGGTCTGCTCTTACAAGCTGCAAAAGCCTGCTGAAATGAAGTGCAGGTGCTGGGGTCTCATTTGAAACACTTGTAAGACAGACACATGGTAGTGCTTTGAAAGATGACCATTAAAACCAACAGGACTCCCTCTTTCTCTTCCTTCAATTTATCCCTACAACATCCTCAAAGGTACCTTCAGACCCTCTCCCTGGCCTAGGCAAGACACGAACCAAACCCCACATCAGCTCCTCTTGAGAACCTTGAAGAACTGGGTAAAGCTTGAGCTGGATTTAGCAGGATTTTTAAGGTGAGGCATCTGAAGTTTTTCCTTCCAAGTACAACATTTGGCACAGGTAGAACTGTGCACCATTTTGGGAGGAGGGAGGGAGGTGTGATTGTGGTGGTGCATATTCCAGGCTTCTCCTTACTTGTATTGGTGCACAGGGCAAAAGGAAGGCCTGTGACTTGTCCAAGGTGATGCAGCAGAGGGTGGTACACACACCTGGACCCAGCTCTCCCAGCCTTCTGGCCTGACTCCTTAACGTGTGCTGAGCTGTGAAAGGCATCTGTGACTGCCTGGCTGCTCTGTAGGCAGAAAAGCTGCTGCTGCTAGTGAGGCTGTGTTGTTTTTCTCTCTGTTGATATTTGATATCATTAATGGTATGGTTTCCTTTCTGTTTGTTTGCTTGTTTAAATTCTTCTTGGTGATTATAGAGCTATCCCTTGCCAAATTGCAGTGCTCCATCTGCACATTTTTTGTGCCTTGGATGTAAATATTATTTACAATAGTTTCTGGCTGTAAATGCAGGATTTGTCATGAGGAGAGCAATTTTTATGCCACTGCCTTGGCATCTGTTTCAAAAGTGGTCCCTGCAACAGGGCAGGACTGACTGGCAAGGTCGTATTCCTCAAACTGAGCAGAAATAGCAGTATTTGCAGTAATTCTGTTCCTCTGGCTTCGGCAGGAAGCTGTATGAGTATCTGGACTACTGCCAGCATCTGCCCAGAAACACAGGGCAGGGTGTGAGTGGATGCAATTGCACTATCCTGCTGCAGGGAGGTGACACTTCTCTGCCCTCCTTTCTGCTGCCTGATCCAGCCAGCTCAGGTGTGAGCCCTGCCATGGGTTGACTGTGCCCCAGCTCCACAAAAACGCTGGCTGTATTTGGGAACAGTTTCTGCACTGCAGCTGCACCTCCAGGTGAAGGGGGCATTTATTTCACCCCCAGCAGGGGCAGGGCATCACTCCAGCCCTGCTGCTGGCAGCTGGGTGCTCTGGTGCCCATCAGGGTGACAGTGGCTGCACAGCTCCAAGCTCTGGTCACAGCCTTCCAGGGAGAGCCCTTGCCCTCCTCCCGTGCTCCTGAGCTTGTAGGGTCTGGTGTGTGCGAGCTGGCGAGGGCACAGCTCATGCCCTACATCCAGTGCATGCCAGCTGGTCCCTTCTACAGGGTCACAGTGCCATCCACCTGCTTCTTCCCCTGGAAGAGCTGCAAGCACAGGGGAGAAGGGGCTGAGAGGCTCCAGGTTGCCTTGGTTGTGTTCTCCCTGCTGCTCCATGTCTCTTTGGTGTGTTAGGGAAGAAGGTGCTGCCAAGGGTCCTGCTCTGTCTACTTATTTTACTCGTGTGTTCCTGTATCTGCAAGCAGCCCCCAGCTCCCCAAACCCTGTGCCACAGTCCTTGTGCAGGCTTTTCCTCTGGCTGGAGTGCTGCTGGAGGAAGACTGGGACAGAGGGGAAGGAAGCGGGATAACGGGAGGCACTAAAGTGCCTGTAATACTAAAATCGTCTTTGTCACAGAGAGGCGCTGGCGAGGGCTAGGAGCTGTCGCAGTGGGAAGGCTGAGGATGGCCTGAGGGATGTGGGGGGAGCCCGAGGAATGCCCTTTCACACCAGGAATTCTGCTTGCGGGAGCTCGGCGGCCGCTGGAGTGCAGTGCAGCCCCGCCATCCGCCCGCGGCCGCGCTCCGGCACCCGCCTGGGTCCCCACTCTGAAGCCATCGAGGTGGCCGAGGGCTGCTTGAGAACAGCAGTCCGGGCACATATAAGCCTCCTCCTTTCCCCCCAAAACCTGATGTGGGGAGCGGCAGAAGGAGCTGGGGCAGGTAGAGCTAATCCTCCAACCCGTTTTAAGCAGGGGGCTCCTGGATTTGGGACAGTCGAGCACCAGAGCCATCCCTGGCAAGGCAGCAGGTACCCGCCCTTCCTGGGCAGAAGCCAGGGGTGATCATGTCTGCACCCCTGAGCAGAGTTTGTTCTCACAGTCAGGTAGTGCAGAGCATTGCTTCAGACACGGGCACCTCCTGATAAATTTTCCTAAAAGGTTTCTCGTGCAATTTAATTTCATCTGGAGGTGCACAGGTTTGGGGTTTTTGTTCTCACCTGCTCTGATCCAAGCCTAAATTTTCCTCTGCATGATCTATGCCAGCATGACTGAGCAGGCCTTCCCTGGGCAGCAAATGTGCCCATTGCTCCATGCCTGCCCCGTGTCCCTCCTTGGCCCTAGCCTGGGCCAAGAACATTATGTACCTGCTGGTGGGTGGTGCTTGTCTGTGACTCTGCTGCACTGTTATGTTCCTCAAGCCAACACCAAAAGTTGTCCATTTTCTTTCTTTCTTTTTTTTTTCCCTTTTAGATGAATGCACTAGATTTATTGAGTAATGGAAACTTTCCATTCCAAATGACTCAAGTTACACTGGGAAGTGAAATATTTAAATACTTCTCATCAGCCCTTTACACAGCTTCCTCATGTTCCTTCTCTCTGGAAGGGCTTTTAAACCCAGAGATGCACTGAGACCACTGACTGCCCCCTGCTTCACCAGACCACGGTGCAGACCCCAGGCTGCTGAGCACAGCATCGAGCAGATTGAGGTGCCCTCAGGCAGCATGGGGTCCAGACGTAGCCAGGCACTTTGGATGCAGTCACTAGTCCTAAAGCCAGACTTTCAGCCTGTGAAGACTGCATGTGCCTCCTTAACAGTGCTGGCAATCAGATCCACTGGGTCCAAATTCCTTCCCACCCGCCCAGATACCAGCTCAGGAAGGCAGCGGGTGCTGTGCCAGCCTGAAGGAAAGTCCAGGCACGTGGGTAGCTGGTGTGGGGGCATGGGGGTGTCCTTTAATTGCTTAGCATGATGCTTCTACCCCCCTTGCTCTGATTTGGGGCACCTCATGGCTCCTCTGGTCCACACAGCAGCCCAAGAAAGTCAGGATGATGCTGTGTGGAAACTGTAGCAGTACCTTGGATCTGCTTTGAGCTTCATGCATCTCAAAAAGCTTATCTCTAAATAAAGTTATTTCAGAGTAGAGGAGAAGCGCTCACACTTCATACCACGCATGGTGTTACTTAGGCAGAGTGGTTATCACACAAATACTACTTGCATCCAAATTAATTGCTGGGCAAGGGCATGCCCTGTGTCAGCAAGTCACCCCTACCCTGGGTTACGTGATTTTTGAAGACAGTGCTTCCTGGGACAGGCAGCCAGGGCACAAAGAGCATTGGGCTGTTGGTGTGACTCCCTGCTGGCACTCAGCACACCTTGGCTCAGCCCTGGGGACAGCACCTGTGCCCTGTCAGTACTCCCCCTCCCTGCCACCATCCCCAAACCCACAGTAGCCTCTGGGTTCAGCTGGAAAGGGGTGGCTTCAGCAGGGATACCTCTCCTCCTGTGTACCCTCGCAGTGCAGCAGCCAGCCCTGCCCAGTGTGTAAGGGAATGGGGTGTGGGAAACAGGATGCCAAGGGGGCCTGGCCCCTCCACGTACCTCCCAGACAAAGAGTCACAGTAAAAATCATGCTCCCCTGCTTTGGAGAGGATCTCTTGTGAGCATGACGTGTGCAGCTGGTACACGCTTATTCTGTCCCACGAAGCAGACTTCCAGTAGCTAAAGGGGGCCTACAGGAAAGAGGAAGAGAGCTATTTGCAAGGGCTCATAGTGATAGGACAAGGGGAAATGGCTTCAAAGTGAAACAGGGTAGGTTGAGATTAGATATTAGGAAGAAATTCTTTACTCTCATGGTGGTGGGACACTGGAACAGGTTGCCCAGAGAAATTGTGGATGCCCCATCCCTGGAAACATCCAAGACCAGGTTGGACAGGGTTTTGAGCAAACTGGTCTAGTGGAAGGTGTCCCTGGCCATGGCAGGGAGCTTGGAACAAGATGACCTTTAAGGTGCCTTCCAGCCCAAGCCATTCTATGATTCTGTGTGTCCCCATGTCATGGTGCTTTCGGCTGCAGCCCTGAGGACCACAGAGGGCAAGCATGGCCCCATTGCAGCCAGCAGGCTGAGGATGGTCCTGCAGCTGAGCCAGCTGTGGGGAGCCCAAAGTGTATGGCCTTTTCCTGGTGTGACCAGATGACTCATGTCACCCTGCTTTTCTGAAGAATAACAGGCAGCGTTGGGCAGCCAGGGTGAGGCTGAATCACTGCGGGCAGAGCAGCTGCATGCAAAGTGCAGCAAAGTGCAGCAAAGTGCAGCAAAGTGCAGCAGGCCATCCCGGGTCCCTTGGCAGCAGGAGCGCTGCTGCAGTCAAATCCCCGTGGCCATGGGTGGCTGGGAGCAGGAGCAGCGGCTGGAGCTGCGCCGCAGCAGGAGCAGCATCGGAGCAGCGTGCTGCCTGTTGCAGCGCTGCTGGAGACTTGGCTCTGCCCGAGAGGTTAAAACAATCCCTCCCTGTCCTTCGCGGGGGGTGGATTTCCACTGGGAGAAACGTCGGCTCGCACGGGAGATTTCTGAGCGAAGTGCGGCTTTGCCGCAGTTCCATAGGCGATGGAGACGGCGAGCCGTGGTGATTTATTTCCCAGCTCCTCCCTTCTTAGCCCAGGCTCTGTGGATGCCATTTGCTGACTTCCCCTTACTCTGCACCCAGACCTTCTTCTGCATCCTGCTGGGGTTTCATTTGCATTATGTACAGGGCAGCGTTTAAATCTGGGTCGTTTCCCTCTTGATAGTAATAGTTTAAAAAGACGAAACAACCCAAAACTCTTCCATTTCAGCTGTTTAGTATGTCAAACTGGTACCACCCATCACAGTTACTTGTAAATCACTTCTAGGGTTTTCATAATAAATATTACCTCTCAAAGCCTGAAAGAGAGGATGAGAGACCCTGCTCTTCATCTTAAATGTAATAGAAACCTTGATTTTTCTGTGTGGGTGGCTGCACTGGGCAGCACTGAAGAACACCCACAGTTACTAGTTATTCCAGTAAAGCTCCATATTTTCATTTAAAAATAAAAAAGTAACTTTCTAGGCCTGGGCTGTGTGTGTGGGAAAGTGTGAAAAATGAGCCTACAAGCCTCACATTTTTCATACTAAGCAGCAAATAACCCCCTACAGATTAATTTTAAAATAAAATCCTCAACTTTTTTTTAATCCACCTTCATGACACTTCAAAACTTCACATATGGGGTTTTTTTATTCGTTATTTTTCTCCTTCCTGCCTCCACCGCACCCCAAAAGCTGGGAAGCTGGCAATAAAAAGGCAGCCATTAATCCACCCATCAAGTGGTTCTGAAAATGTGACCTGTGGCCATGTAGCTGAGATGGATGGTGGTGCCTGGTTGGCTGTGTACATAGCCAGGAAGCAGCCTTCTATATTTAAAAGGCTCATATGGTGGTCAGAGCAGAAAATAAAACAAGTGAGTCTGTTAATTAGGAATAGAAAGCCTCAGTCCCTGCAGCTCTGGTACACATCACACTTTCCTCTAGCCCTTGACTTCCTCTCCACCCTGGTTATTCCACCTTTCTTGTTTGTCTTATATTTGATTATGAGGTCTTGGAGCAAAGGCTTCCTTGTCACAGCAGTGCAGAGTAGTCAGCTGTAATGGCCTTTTCTATTCCTCAGGTCACCTGAAGAATTACTCAGTGCTTGATTCCTGACTCAGGTGGATGGAGAGCTAAGACCAGTGTCCTGAAAGCTCTGGTCAGCTCCTCTGTCCCTAAGGGCAGCTTCCCAGGGGATCTCATCCACTAATTTTTGAAACAGATAGAAGTTCACTCTGCTCCTCACAAGACCCATGTTCCTCAAGATCATGGACTCGTCCAGGGCCTGGCTGCTACAGTCCAGACAGCCTCCACTTCTGTGATGAGCTCATCAGCACATGTGAGTACCAGGTCCAGCAACACTTCTCTGGCAGGTTTGTCCAATATCTGGACCAGTCCTCTAGGCACTCCAGGAGTCTCCTGGATTGCTCTCAGGCAGCTGTCTTGCTTTCCCAGCAGATGTCTGGATGGTTGAAAACCTCCATCTGGATGAAAACGTGTGGGTGTGAGGCTTCTGTAGCTGAAGCAAGAATCCTTATCACCCACTCAGGTACCTGGAGCAGACCCCACCCACAAGCTGTCCTTTGGTGGTCCCATCCTCGATTTTCATCCACAAGTTCTCAGCGTGTCTGTGGCTGTTTCTCAGAGGCAATTCTCCAAATCCATCCATTCCTTAACCTAGAGCACAGCAGCCCTCCCTCCTTCCCAGCCTGTCTCTTCTGGAAAACTTGTAGCCTTCAATTGTAGTGTTCCAGTTGTGCTACTCATCCCACCCTGTTTCTGGGATAGCAATTAGGTAATAGTTTTCTAACTGCACCATGGTTTCCAGCTCCTCTTGCTTGTTTCCCATGTTTCCTATCACCCTCCTTACCTTTTGGGAAGAACCCTCTCTAACTCCTTTGGGATGATTGACAGATATTTCCTGCTGCTTCCTAAAGTGTTGGTGTTTCATGGTTCCTCTCTGACACTCTGATAAACAAATTTTGTAATTTGTGGCTCCATGTGAGACTTCTTGAAAGAGTCATATTAAAATTTGGGACAGCAAGCATTGCTGTGTTGTGTTTGGCCTCGTATTCAAAGCAGGAAATGCCCGAGGTCTCAGGAACCCAGTTTCCACAAATCCAGCCTAATTTTGGCAAATTCAGGACACTTGGAAACAACAGCCAGCTCTTATATGACCTTAATCACGTGTAAATGTGCACTGGTGAGACAGGGAAAGACTGTTTTGGGCTCATCCAGAAAAAGCAAAGGCTGTATTGTGAATATTCTCAGAGAACGGGGCAGGAGGGAGAACCTCTCCATCATAGGCTCACTGTAATACTCCAAAATGCTGCAAAGGACTACCAAACCCAGTGAGTCCCTGGGGCAATAATGGTCTGTACCACACTCACTCCAGCTGCTCAGATTTGCTCCACAGCTGAGAAACCATTCTGTGGCAATCAGGTGGTTTTCCATTAGAGGTCCATTACATTTAATATCATCCATCCATAAAGCTCTCTGCTTCACCTGCAGCCTTAAGAGATCTCCTTAATAATTCAGTGCCTTTAGATACACACAGTAACAATTTGGCTCCTTTCAGTGGGGATTTTACCTCCCAAGCAGCAAGCAGAGGTCTCTCAATGTGGTAATGCTGCCCTTTTCCCTCCGGGATTGGCTTCCCTCAGCAGATACTGGCGGCAGAAATGCAGCTTTCCCTTGGTGCTGGAGAACTGCCATGCCCATCTGCCTTCCTGGAAAAGCCAATTTTAGCAAAGCTGTAGCCCTCCAAAATTGCTGTCTTGCTGTGATTGCTGGTGGAATCCAACGTGGGACATCCCAGGGCTTCCCAACAACAGCTGATGTGGGGCTTGCTATGGCTGGTGGCGCTGAGCTGATTTATCAGCTGTTGTTCCCTCTGTCCCACAGCTGCTCCTGGCTGTGCCAGGGCCTGGCATGAAAGAGCCTGTTGTTCCCCACAAGGGGTACAGTCTTGCCAGGTATATCATGTCCTCATTAAGGGAGGGCTGCTTATCTCCTAACCTCCCGTGGCGATTGCAGTGTTCCCTTTGTTACCTCTCCACTACAAAGCAGCCAGGGACAGAGCCTGGACACAGGGAGCATGGGGGTGGCAAATCCCCACTCCTTCCCTGTGGCTGGCCAAGGACTGGGAGACCTGCACACCCCCCCCACCAGCCTTCTGCCCTGAAACACAGTCATCTGAGGAAATTTAATTAGATAGCAAGGAACAGGCGGAAGGCGTGGGGAGTTAAATGGGTAGTTGAGGGAAAGAAAAGTAATGAGATTTATTATTTTTTTTTAGCCTTCTCCCATGGGCAGTGAAGATGTCCACTCCTGCTGCTGTACCTGAGAGCACTGGCAGCTGAAGGCATCCCTCTCTAGACCCTTAGCTGTGGCTAAACTGACTTTTTAAAAAATTTCTCTTAAATTAACTGTTATCCATATATCCCAGCAGAAGGAAGCCAAGAGGATGAGAGGGAGTAGAGTTCTCTCTGCCCAAGGGCTCCTAACTCTTCTTTGCAAGGTAACTTGGAGTTAGACCACCTGGCCCAGAAAACATTGCACCCCTATGTCAGGGACATCCACCTGCAGTCCCCATTTGTCATTTCAATTACAGTTTTGGAGGTGAGTCCCTTTGTCAAGAGTGTTCCTGGGAGCTCGCTTCTGCAGGTGGAGTTTGCTCTTGGTATGGTGGCCAGGCCTCGCTGAGCTGGGTAGTGGGGACGGAGCCTGGGCTTGCTGGCTGAGTGATGTGACTCTGGTGGCTGTGACATCATGGAGGATGTGTCACAGTGGGAGAAGTCACCAGGGGCATCAGTAGGCAGCCCCAGATCCACCACAGCAGTACTCATGTAGGACTTAGGTGTTGGTGAGTGCTCATGCAGGGAGAAGGCTGGGCTGGATGGAGGACAGGGCAGATGCCAGGGGTTCTAAAACAGAGAGAGAGCGAGCCCCTCAGGACAGGGCACTGCCATCCTTGGGTCTGGGGGCAGAGAGGCTCGGGGCTCCCAGAGATGGCAGGTGCCTAGAGAGGCTTTGGGAATGTGCTGGGTGCCCCTAGCTCTCTACTCTCTCCCACGCAGACCTGATGAGCCCTCTTTCCTCCCTCCTCCTCCAGGCCATGGCTGCAGCAAATGCTCTCTTCCTAGCTTCGTTGGCCAGAGAGATCATCCTGCCTGGCCAGAAGAAGCATCACCACATCAGCAGAGCCACGGCCAAAGAGATGATGGAGCGTGAGGTGCATCTGCACCAGGAGTTGATTAATTTGCTGCAGGAGATTGAGAATAGCAAGAATGCAGAGGAAGCTGGATTCTTTTCTGGGTGGCTGTTTTGGACTGCTGCAGTTGGCCTAGTCCTGCTTGCTGTCATCTGCTGGCTGGCCAGGCGAAAAAGGAAGCGTCAGACGTCTCCTCAGTTGTTCAGAGTCTTCTGTCCTGATCTCCCAGAAGAGATTGCTGAGATTGAAATTGGATTAAGTGTTTATGACCGCAACCGCACAAGGCGCAACAACTTGGCCTTGGCCAGTTCTTAAGTTTGTCCAGGTTGTTTGGATGGCATCCCGTGCTTCCACTGTGTCAACTGCTTCATTAAGATTTCTTTGGTTCCATATAGGACTAAAGGAGTCATATTAAAATTTGGGAAAGCAAGCACTGCTGTGTTGGTTTTGGCCCAGTATTCAAAACGGGACTTGTGCTGGTAACTTCTGCTGCAGTAGTTTTCCATTGAGGCTGGGTATTTTCCAGAAAGTGAGACAGAAATGTTGACAGCTTCCAGGACCCCCCTAGTCATCAGCTGGTACAGCTGACTCATCTTGTGCCTGCCTCTGTGCCTCTTCCTGTCTCCCCACCCCTGCATCTCCCTGCACATGTGTACACTGCTGGCATTGCCGATGCTCCAGGGTGGCTCTGACCGCTTCTGTGGCACATGCCATACAAGAAGCAAGAGCCAACCTGCTCCATTCCTCCTCCTAGCTATGTCTCCAGAAACCTTGCCAGTCCTTCTTCTTTCAGAGTTTCTCACCTGACCTCTCTGCTTCTTGTCATTTGTCCCATCAGGGTCCTCTGCACTCTTCAAAGCCCACAACAGCCACAGTTCCCCTGCCCTTTGCAAACTCTTTTGGAAAGTCTCAACATGCCCTTGCTGCAGCATCCTTCCCCTGCACCACCACACCTGTGGGCACAGCACAGAAGCTCCTCATGCAGGTGGCAGTTCATCCGATGTGTGATGTGGTTGCCAGTGCATAGGGAACAAATTTTTAAGCAAGGCTCTGAGCAGGTATTTCCAAGCTACGTCATGCAGGGCCAGCTGCCCTTTCTCTAAGGGAGGGGTGTAATGTTACTCCTATTTTAAACAGCCTTAATTGCACAACCTGCATTTTTCTGAAATTGGAGGATTTTTGCCTTGAGTCTGCCTTTTCCAACCACCTTGCAGCTCTCCCCTTTTGCCTGAGCTCTGATGTGCATCTGTGCCCCCCACCCTTGACCCCCATTAGCCCAAGAAGCAGCTGCCTTGGTTCATACTTGTTCTTTCTTGCCTTGGAGGATGAAGGGGAGCTGCTGTTCACCTCCAGCTTGGTGGCTTGCAGGCACTAGGTCGTTATCATAGTGAGCAGGCTTATCTGAGGATCTTTTCCATGAGAGCAATGCAAAGGCAACAAGAAGCTGGGTTGTCCCCTAGGCCTTTTCCAATAGCCCTTTCGCTCTCCTTCACTTCCCCCGTCCCTCCTCCTCTTCCCTGTCCTTTGTCTTGGCTCTCGGCCCGGTGCAATTCCAGCCAACTTGGGCACACGGGGCTTGGATGCACGTGCCTGTCCTGTTTACCAGGATAAAAAGGGCCAGTGGAGGGAGATGCAAGCAGAGACGCAGGCAGGCGCTGGAAGGCGGACGCGGAGAGAGGCACACGAGCGTAACTGAGCAGAAAAACACAGATGGACGTGGATGTGCAGGCAGCCCTGGGCAACCTGAGGCTTTACTGAGAGCAAGACACAGATACAGGGCTGCACATGCAGGCAGGCACATGGGGACAGGACACTGGCACACGCCGAGGTGGAGACAGATGAGCAGACAAGCAGAGAAATACCAGGCAGGTAACGAGGGACTGTCACTCTATCGAGCAACACAAAACGCAGAGACAAACGCAGCCACACCCGAGAGAAGGTAAAGAAGAGAGAAACTTTATTTTGGTTTTTCTATTATATAGGGTTCTGGAAACGACCATCGATTGGAAGGTGAAGCTACCACCTCTCCAACGACACTGGTCAATGACAAAGTCCATCAAACCTTTCTCCTCCCAGGAGAAGGAATGAAAAACAAAAAGACAGTTAGAAAAGCATGTGCATGTTTACAAAAAACAGCGTGAGAAACTCCATCACAAGAATGAAAACATCAGAAGGCTGAAAAGTGAGTGACAAGGGACCAGGACAGGAGGAGCTGCAGAGGCCTGTGGTGAGGGGAAGCAGCAGGAGCTGCTGTGCAGGGCGTGTGCCCTGGTGTGTGCCACAGCCCTTCTTCCCAGGAGAAGGGATGAGCAGCTGGATGAGTCTGGCCATGTCTCTCCTCTCTCCTCTCTGGCTGGATCCAGACCGTAGACAGCAGCTCCTTTCAGTGCTGGGACCCCACCCGGAGCAGTTGCCCTCATTTATAGACAGTTTCCTGCCTCACAGACTTGTAGGGAAAATTACAGTGAAGGAAGTTTCTTGAATGTTGAATGCTGAGCTGCACAAGGCCAAACCAGCAGCCCAGAAATGTGGGCTCATTAATGCCACCGTGCATAATGAGCAGAGAAAGTAAAATCCTTTCTCAGTAGGAAATTTTGAGACTGTCTCCTGGCTGGAATACTTGCTTGGCAGCTCCAGCCTCTTGCTATAGACTTGACATGAATAATCCTTTTCCTCTTGGCTCCTTGATCTCCCTGACCTGTCTCCCCTCCCTCCACCAAGGAGAACAATGAAGTCCCAGTTTTCAACAAGAGTGTTTATGGAACTCCCTTGCAGCAGGGGCTCCAGACCATGTGAGAGATGTGAGGGGGGCTGCCCAGAGGTGCCCTGCCCAGAGCCTGCCCCACACACCTCCTCCTCCTCCTCCTCTTGCTGCTCTGGCTCTGCAGATGGGAAACCAAATCCCTGTCAGTCACTCTGAGCCACCAGAGTGTGCTGCACGTCACTTCCTGGAGACAATGGCTTTATTCCTTGGACCACTGGACGGTTTTTGGCACGGGAGCCAAATCAATGAATGGAAATCTCCTCCCTGCGAGCTGCAGTGATATCCTGCTATTGTTGGCACTCCTTGGCAGGTTTGTTCAGCTGCTTTGTACCAGTTGACATCTCCGGGCTTTCATCAGTGCATCAGCATCACCCTAAGGCACATGGGCTTCCTGACCTAGTGCCCAAGGAAAACCCTCTCCTTCTGTTTACGGTCAGGATGCAAAAGTAAAGGAAGCCGAAATGCTACTCAGGAATCCACTCCAGGCTTTAATCACCACTGTCACTGCTAGAAGACGTGGGGAATGTTGAAAAATAATCACCATGCTGTGTAATAGGATGCAGATGTTCAGGTTGTGATCTGTGCAGACACTGTGACCTCCTGGCTACTGGAAGACAAGCCCTAATCAAAACTCTGGAACTGAAAAGAAATTTTCCTGCAAGCTTCCAAGAAATCTGGAAGACCTTTGTGTGTGATCAGTAGATGTACAATGGCTCTGAACACAACTTCAGTTAGGCTAGGACAGATCTCTCTGTTGACAGCACAAGAGAGCAGCATAGGGCAGACAGGGTTAACTGTGTCTGGAGCTGGTTTGGAAAGGCCCTTGCCAGACAAGAAAATTAAAATTGTGAGTGTCTTGTAAGCTGTAGGGTATTAAGGTACATACACACATGTATGCATACAATATGCATGCACTCACACCTCCCTGGGGAGGACTGTGGGCTGATGAAGTCCTTTCCTTTCTGTTCCTGGTTGGCCATGTTTGGCCCATGCTGCTCTTTCCCACACAGGAGCTGGCTGGCTGTGAGTTGCCAGGGCAGTTTTGGGAAGAGCAGAAGTAAACTGCCTTCTCTTATGGAGCATCACAGTCCCACCATGCCCCTGGGAGGCAAAATTGGGCAGACCTCCTTCAGCTGTCATGATGAATTTTCCTGTAGCTACAAGAGTGCTGGCATGGGAGAAGAGGTCCAACTGCAGCCAGTTGTGCCATCCATCAGTCTCCTCCTCCCCTCTCCTCCATCCCTCGGCACACCCAGAGGCATCTATGCTGGGGACTGCTGAGCCACTGTGGGCATCAATGCTCTCAGAAGAGGAAGAGGAGGCAGAGACATTAGGGGATCAAAATTGCATCTTCCCGTGGTACCTAGGTTCCCAGAAATGAGCTCTGCACTGGCCAAAAATATCAGCCAAGCAGCACAGACGCTCTCCCTTCCACACACACCTCATTGGTGCAGACAGTTACAGCAAATCCCAAAATAGCAGAGTTAGATAAATACAGAGAAAAGAGTTTACAAATTTCTGAGATGGTGACAAACAGCAGTGCTCGCTGAGGAGGGGAGCTCTTTTTAACTCAAGGCCTTTTTTTTTTTTTCTGACGATCCTTTCCCCACATAGAATAAAAGATAAGGTACTTTTCAAGCAAAGTGCCCTGTAACTTGAAGACTGACTGATAGGAAGTGATGCTGAGGGCTGCACTGAAGCAGAGAGGGAGTTTTTGCCAAATACATGCCTGCAAGACAGAGAATAGCCTGAACCTCAAGTTTACTTTTTCACAGCTCCAATGCTTTCTGCCTGCTTAAAGCCTGAAAGAGTAGCTGTTTAGGAAGCATGTAGGAAAATAAGTATGTGATATAACTGGATCTGGGAACCAAGTTGCCTGCTTTTTCACCCAGCTCTGCTGAATGCTTCCTGCACTCCCTAGCTTTGATGTACTTGCATGGATACAGATCATGGTACCAATTTCACTGAAGTCAGTGAAACATGTTCACCTGCCATTTAAAGGCAGCAGCTCATGGAAAACCTTCCCATGCTGCAAATGACCTATTTTAAAATCAGAATTTTTGGTCATATCTGCTCCTCATGCCATACCTGATGAGGATGAGGAGAACCTATGGCCGTATGTTCCTGCTGGGGATGCACCATCCTCTGCCAGAGCTCCCAGAAGGCACAGGGGTGCCACTGAGGCTGGGGTGAGGGCTAAATGGACTGGACACCATCCTCATTTTACTGTCAAATAGGCACTGGGTGCTTGTGAACACCTTAGCAGAGAAACCAACACTTCTTCCTGAGCTCCTGCACTTCCCGTGGCGGGGGCACTGGGACAGCAGCTGCTGCAACGTGTAGAGGGCAGCCCAGGAGATGCTCGCCCGGCTGAGCTGCAGCTGGGCTTTCAAACCAGACTGGGAGCACTGGGAGTAACGGAGACCCTGCCAGCGCCCCTTTCTGAAAGGAGCATTGTTATTCCACGGAAATGACCTTTGGAGTCCAAATGTCTTTATTTAAAATGAAACAAAACCAACCCTAACTGCTCTTCAGGCAAAAACAAATCAGCTGTTATTACACTGTGGTGATCTTCCACACTTCTCCGTGTCTGCCTGGTCAGTGAATACACGGTGCTGCCTTAACTCCCAGCTCCTGCCGCTCCCACGCAGGTGAGAATGGCAGGAAAGCCATCAGGTCTCCTCCCGCGCCTCG
Source organism: Leptocoma aspasia (assembly GCA_013399835.1). NCBI lineage: Eukaryota > Metazoa > Chordata > Aves > Passeriformes > Nectariniidae > Leptocoma > Leptocoma aspasia. The sequence continues at coordinate 543,127 of VXAX01001470.1, read as the reverse complement.
TGTTTAATTTCACCCCGGTGAAAAGATCTTAAAATGCCCAGAAAAAGAGGAAAGCGGTTGGGTTGGCTTAAAACTGTTGATCAGGAAGCAAAAACCACTGCAAGTCTGAAGTATATTATTTTATATTTTAAAAAAACCGCTGTTGGTTCACCAGGACTCTCCTCTTTCTTCTGTCCCTGCCAGGAGTTGATGGCTTCTTTCAAGCATCTCCCTTTCTTGTCACTTCAGCAGAAGTTTGCAGGAGCTCTGCTTCATCGACCTCTTGGCTGGGTGGTGAAAATGAGCGGTAAAAAGCAAATTTGGAGGTCAGTTCCTCTGGCTGCATGACTCGTTTGTTTTCTTTTAAAAGCACCTAACTCTTTTCTTGGACCTTTATGTCCAGAGGGAGCGAAGCGCAAAGAGTCTCCCGGCCAAGTTTGTGGTAGCAAAAATGGTGTGCGCTCATATTCCTCCTCCACCTCCCTCCTCTTTTACAGCCCCAGCCAAACATGGCTTGTGCTAAAAGTTTGTGACCCTTGCATGGCATTTTCTGAGCCTTTTCAAGCCAAACCCAGGGACCGTTTCCAAACAAACTTGAATTTTCCATTGGGAGCTAGATAATCGCAGTGCAGAGGAGGACACTAAAAGCAGAGCTTGTGCTCTGGAGTTGCATATTTCCACAGCATCCTTCATCCAGGAAAATTCCAGAAGCCTACTGAAGGGTGCTAGCTGTGAGAGGTGAGCAGCCAAGCAACCTGCTGGCCTGGAGGACATTGGTATTTGATCAGGTGGTTTAGGAGGAAGGAGGGAGCTGCCCAGGGCAGCCAGGGGAGGAGGGCTGACCCAAGGAAGGGGGCCTGGTATGACCGTGCCACTGCAGTGCTAGCACAAAGCAACCCAGACAACTCATGCCAGCACTGGGGAGCAAAGCCCCTGCACCTTGGAGCCACAGGAGCTGCCAGTGACTGCCCTTGGGGCTTCTGCCCCCTCGGGGTGCCACTCCAAGGGGAGCTGTGTGCAGGGGCACAGAGCAAGCAGAGCGTTTCTGCCCCAGCCCCTGCACGACCCTGCACCCACGGCAGGAGACTTCCCAGCCTGGGCAGACACGCTGTCTCCTCTCTCTAATTGCAGCCTTGTGCCTGTCCCAGAGTGGGAGCTGGCTCCTTCCCCTCCATCACATTGTCTCTTCCCACAGCCCAGCTCCCACGGGGCTCACGGCTTTTCCTCTCCGGCTCGCAGCCCAGCTCTGTCTCACTGGCTCTGTCTTGCCCCTTGCATCTCAGCGTCATCTGCTCTCCCTTCCCCCTCCTATTCATTCAGATTTTCCTTTTTTTAGCCACCACCTTACTGTGCTCATTTATATAATTTTTTGCACAGAAGTCCAAAAAGCAGTGGGGCTGCACTGTGGAGGCACAAAGGTGGGCTGCCTGCTCCAGAGGCTTCCATCCATCCCCTTCACCTTGTTGTCTGTGGTGCTGGGCTGCAGAGGTCCTGGCTGTGCCTGCATCCTGGTGGGGATGAGAGGGCCCAGAGCCCAGCTGGACAATGGCAGCACTGTGCTGGAGAAAGCAGCTCTGTCCGGCTGCCACCGCGGTCCGCATCCGCTGAGCACAGGGGAGGGGAAGGGTGTCCCTCCATGCCCCTGCATGCCCCTCACTGGGCAAAATCAGGGAGAAGATGGAGGGATTGACGCCTGAGAGCAGTGTCACCCCACTCCCCCACGCACTGTGAAGGCTGATGCAGGGACCTGGTTGGCTCTGCTTCCACCAGGCACCGGCTGGGTCACAAAGAGCTTGGACCTTTGCTCTGCTGCAGACTCCCAGGGGAGCTTTGGGCAGGTCCTTTGGGCCACGCTGGTGCTTTGTGATCCCTGCAAAGCATGGAGGCTGCCTGGGCCAGCTGCACAGCTGGGTCCCTGCACCTCCACACTGGAGGTGTGGGCTGGAAGTCCAGACATGGAGCCACACTGGCGTGCCCCCAGCCCCAGACCAGCATTGCACACAGGGCTGTGAGATGCACCAGCTCAGGGGTCTCTGAGGCAACCTGTGCTGTGTGGGTTGGGAAGACCCACAGACTCTCCCTGTGTCCTTTGCCCAGGTGGCACTGGGGGGGACAGTGGCACAGCTCTGCTTATGGGGGCCATCAGACAGACCTTCCTCAGATCCTGGATGCACTTCTGGTGTCACTGCTGGGCTGCTGTAAAAAGTGACTTTCTCATTCCTGTCCATCAGCAGCACCTCTCAAAGCAATGAGTTACCAAAAAGGAATGATTGCAGCATCAAGATAATATTTCTGCCACTGGCAAAGCTGTGGTGGCATACCACACCCCTGAAAAGGGCAGGAAGAGGGAGCTCCAGCTGCAAGCCAGAGAGGAAAGCTTCTAGTCACAATGTGGTGGCAGTAGGAGCTGGCTGCTTTGCTCTGGGGCCTTCCTGAAGCTCTGAGAGGGACAGGAGTGGGGAGTGATGCCCACATGAAGGCATTGCTGTATGCCTCACCTAGAGAAAGAAAAGACAGCTCTTTCCAAGCTTACCAGTGCACTGCCTGCCACCATCAGTGGGGAAGAAATCACAGCTTGCTTCCTTCTGACCTGTTTCTAAAGTGTAGTTTGTGCTGAGACAGATGCAACCTTGAACAGAGACTTTCCCATCAGAGCTATAAACCCCCTTTGAACCCTGGCTTGGAAAACACACATTTCTGTTTCTTCCTCTAAGGTTGTCACCATAAAAAGAACCACAAAAGGCTCTGCAAGCCCATGGCAAGAATGAAGGGCCTGTTTGGGTTTCCCTCCATGCCACAATTCCTTCCATACACATTTGTGCACATACATGCCGTGGGCAACATCCCTATTAGAAAGCCTCCCTGCAAGACTTCTTTTAGCTGTTAGAGAAAGAGAACATTTCCTTTGCTCCAGTTCATGCACTGAATTGAAACTGGGCCTTCCTGCTTCTGCCCTGCAGGGACTAGAAGATCAGACTGGGAGTTAGGGATCAGGAGGAAGTTGGGGGTCCTGGGTGTTCCATCCTATCCATGGGGACTGTGGTGGAGCCATCCCCTCGCACCTGCAAGGTATGCAGGGAAGCTCCCTCATGCAGGGTGAGCACAGCTCATACTGGGACATCCCCGGGCCACTCCCTCCTCTGGCCTCATCCAAAAATGGGTCCAAATCCAGCTGGCTTCCCAGCAGCAGAGCTAGGAAAGGCCCGAGCAAGTGCCAGGCTGCAAGCCAGCCACTTTGTGATGGGGACACCTGAAAAGCCTGGTTCCTCAGCTCTTCTGTCTGGGACAAAAGCCCTGAAACAATAGTCTGGTTTCCCAGCAGCCAGTGACCCAAAGGATGCCGTGTGCTGAGGTTGCCAAGCCCACAAGGATTAATGACAGCTGGAGGAAACCGCTCTGCGGACGCCTTGCCGTGGGATTTGGCAATACAATAGCCAGAAGGAGCACGCAGGTTCCTCCACTTTTTCTCAGGGCCTAGGTAAATAATCCCCTTCCATGGGAGCTCTGTGGATTCCCATAAAGCTGAATAATAGAAGCAGTTCCCAGGTTTATGGTTAACAATAATTTTTTCCAGGCCACATAATTATTATCATTTTGAGAGTCAGGAACCTGGGAGAGAATGCACAGACAGTATTTTCCCGATCAGCTCACAATGAGCAACTTGATTTCACTTAGAAAGAGACAGCTGTGGAACAGTAAGCACCCCTTGACCCTCAGGAAAGGAGCACAGTGGGTGCTCATGCTAGTGGACCCACTGCCCCTGCACTAGCCAGGACTCAGAGCTGAGAGCACATGACAGAAACCACATCTCTACAGCTCATGAATTTGTCTCCGGGTCTTGGATGCCACAAAAATGCTTTGGAAATTGCTGCAGGGCAGAGCAAAGAAGGGAGAGAGGAAGGAATGTGCTTAATCAGGCAGGGGAAAGCAAGGCAGCTTCTTGCAAGGGTTAGAAAGGAGCAGGGTGCAAGACCTTCTGCAGCCAAAATCCAAATATTTTGCATGGCTCATGCAGGAGAATGCAGCAAGAAACTGGTGGACATTTGTTTACAGCTGAACTGGCAGCGTTGGAAGCCAAGTCTCCCTGGCTGAGGGTAGGAGGGCAGCTCCATGGAGCTGGCAACTTGGGGGCTTTCAGCAGGGAGAAAAGGAGGACAGGAATACCAGCAACTCCAACACGGGTAGGTGGTGCAGAGCACTGGTTAGATCCCACTTCTTGGTTAATTCCAATTAATTTGCATGGCTGCAGAAAAACATGCTGTGGGCAAAATCCTGCCTTTACAGGTTGGAGCAGCTGCCCTGGCAGCAGGGGTGGGATCAGTCTCAGACTTCACCTGAGGAGACAGGACTGCTCGAGCCTGTACAGCCCCACCACACAGCACAGCACATGCCAGTGCAAGGAAACAGGATCCATGCCCTGCTGCTCACACGTGCCACAGCCAGTCTGCCTCAGCCAAACCCTGCCCTTGGGAGCAGCAAGGCCCAGCTGGCAGAGGAGCCAGGCATGGCATGGCATGGCATGGCACACCTCCAGGGCAACAGGTGGCAGGCTGCACCCTGTGGGGGTGCCAGCCCCTTCCCAGCTCTGCCTCAGGAGCCTCCTGTGTTTGCGTGCTCCAGGGGAGCATTGGGAGAGGGAAGACAGGTACAACTCAGTGAACATGTGGCTGACTTGACAGCTTTGAACACTAAAAGGTGATACTTGAAACATGTTCAAAAAGGTGAACAGTGTCTGCACAGGCCTGTCTGTTGGCTTTTCACATTCAGACTGCTGCTTTTTCCAGCAGTGTCTTCACCTTGTTGTCCAGATCTGCCCACCCTTCATGGCAGAGATGGTCTGGGAGAACAACAGTAAGGAGGGGAGACAGTCACTGGAGTGGGGGTTGGAACTAGATGATCTTTAGGGTCCCTTCCAATCCAAACCATTCTATGATTCTATGACGTGTATCTCCTCTTTCCCAGTCTTCTCATGGGACATGGTGTTCGCCTCAGCAGCTGGAGCCTCCCACTTGTATCTCCTTTCACGTGCCCCTGCCAGGAGGGTTTTGCCTTCTGCATATTGCATAACTGCTTTCCAGTGCCAGCACCAATTTTGTCTGCTCAGGTTACAGGAGGTTTGCAAGAGCCATTTGAAATACAGGAGCAGCAATTAAAGGGCCCAGGCCACAGCTCCAGAGGGTCTACTTGGCCAGCTAAATGTGGAGACGGGTATGTGCTGGGCTTGCAGAGAACTTCATGTTCTTGGAGAGTTAAAGCAAGACCAGGAAAGGTTACTTTTAGCAGGTTTGAGGTGCAGTGCCTTGCCTGAGGCTACACTCAGAGGCAGGGCATACACACAGCCTCCTCCCTGGCTTTAGGAAGAGTGGCCCAACTTTGGGAGCCTGCTTTTAGCTGCTATCTGGTTTCAAGGCAGTTCATGGTACCTGTGGTTCTTAGAGACATGCTATGGAGTGAAGAAATGTTGGCTTTTCTATTTCCAGGTCTGAGTAAAGGGTCGTCCAGCTTCAAAACTTTTCTTGCAAGCAAGCACATGGTTGCTCTGAGGCTTTGGGAGCTGCGATTCCTCAGCCACTGCAGTTCTGCCAGTGAATGGAGAGCCAAGTTCAGGGGCCTACCTTGTGCTCATTGCCAGTCAAATGCATAAAAATAAATACCTTTTCCCTGTATTCCGTTCTAGGACAGATCAGTTGTCATGGGCCCTGTGGGTGAGATTGTGGTTTAAAAGGGAATCTTCTCTACGTAGGCATTCTCCAGGGACTTTCCTGGCATTGTGCCCTCTGTAAACCTTTCTCTGCAGCCCATGACGCTGTCATGGAAATGGGCAATTGAAGTTGCCAGACTGTTGGTGTGGAGCACGGATAACCCCTGTCCTCTGGCTCTCCTGCTGCCCGGGGATGGATAGAGGCAGGTGGTGCCGGAGACATGCCAGTAGGGAAGGGTGAAGCAGATTTCCCGAGGGACACATGGTGTCCCTGAGCCCAACACTGCATGCTTTGCCTTGGGGAGGTAGGGTGCAGCCCAGAGGGTGGCAGAACAACCCTTCCCCATGCCAGGTCCTTTGCAGGACAGGACCTGCCTGGACCACTCACTCCTTGGACCGTCAGCCGTGCCAGCCAGAAGAGGGGCTATGTTGGACCGGGTGGCAAGGGCCGGGTTTCTCTAGGGGAGGGAGATGCCAATGAGATTGATCTTCTGCCAGAGGTGGTTTGGAGGTGATGCTGCAGGAGGCCAGCACCCTCTATACAGTTTGAGCTTTGAGGTCAATATTTCACCAGAATACTCGGCTCCTCTGAGCAGCTACAGGCCGCTCCCAGCAGCTCAGGTGACAATGATATTCTTGTCAACTTCAATTGCTGTTGCATTTGAGCCATTGCATCTGTTGACAATATGCTGTGGGGAGAACTGAGGTGCTTTCAAAAATGTCTCTTCAGCCTGTGAGTGATATAATTCCTTGGTACCCTGTCAAAGCACCAGCACAAGCATCAGCTCAGCACCCTGAGAGGCAGTGGTGGTGGGATGCTGGAGAGGAAGCAAGACAGGGAGAGAAAAGACAGAGAAGGAGATGAGTGTAAGGATGAAGACTCTAACCCAGACCTTCTTGCTTTTGTCTTTTCAACAATGCTCCCCTGCTGTAGCAGTTACAGTGAGAGAACCCATTTATATTTTGTTTCTGGTCTGTTTCTCTCTTTGGGCTTGATAGAAAAAAAAAAAAAAAATTAAAAAAAAAAAACCCAGCAGATGCAATGGAAAAATGAAGTGAGAACAGCAATCCTCCCAGGTCACCCTCTTTTTTCCTTTCCACTGTGCTTGCCAAGCACAACCCATTTCAGTCTCTGCTGACAATGCTCCGTGCTGCAATATGGTGTGTTCCAGCCCTCCGGGGCATGAACTGAAAGAGAAACTCCTGGCAGCCCCCAGGAAGTGCAGCAGTGAGGAACTCATATAACTTCCACAAAGCTCCTACCCTGCCACAAAAGCTGTGCAGTGTCACTGTCCTGAGATGTGTGTGTCAGGGAACTTTGTGAGGGTTGCAAATGGCCTGGGAAGATGCCATGTCCCGTGCCTGAGCAAAGGCCCTGCTACTTCCCTGAGTGCGTGAGAAATGCAGGGCAGCCTGTGATGAGGTTGATGACAAGCCCCAGGGGGCTTCTAGACCACTCTGTCACTGTTAATCAAAAAGAGTTGGTGGTTTTTTTTCCCCTCCGCCTGTGCAGAGCCCCCTTGACACTGAACTGCTTGTTTTTAGGTCTGTCTCAAAGAAGAGCTCCGAAATACAAAATGCTCCCTGGGAGCGTAATCCAAGGCAGAGCCCCAGGCAATACCATGTTCAGATGCCTGATCCCTTGCACTTGGTTTTGAAGAGCCTAACTCTGAATTCTCTTTAGCAAAGTGCCCTTTGACCTGTGGCCTGCAGACTCTCTACTCTGAAAGGTAATTAAGGAGAGCAAGCCTTTTGTTGGCCACTTTAAATTCACTGTATGGGGCCTGGGTCTTCAAAGAGAGGAAAATCATGGGAAGGTCTATCATCAGAGAAGTTGAAAGCCACCAGTCCAAGAGACTTACAGGAGAGATTGCTGTGCTGGCTGTGGTTTATCTTTTTGTTCCCACAGGACAAGTTTTGCCTGCATTTAGAAAGCACTGCAGGACCTGGTTCCTCTCACAGTCCTCCCTTAAGCATTGACTACGGAATAAATAGAGGATGTTTTCCTTCCCTGAATATCTATTTCCTTCCTAAATAAACCATGGGTGAGTCTGTTTGGTTTTTTTGAGTTTTTGTTTTGTTGTTGTTGTTGGGTTTTTTAATGGAAGAAACACAAACCAAAAGGGATCTTACAAAGCTTTTAATAGCTGTATTTGGTTCCTCAGTACTATGAGGAATGGGGAAATCACTGAACACAGAATAAGACCTTGGGATCAGCTAACTCACACTCCTCTCTAAGGCAGGATTAATTAAACCTAGCCCATGCCTGACAGATGCTTTTTGACATGTATTTAACAGCCCTACAACCCTCCAGCCTACTCAGGAAGTGGTTCACTCACCTTATTATTTAGAGAATGTTAATGGTATTGATGTGGGTCTTCTTAGTGTGTTTGAGGCACATGAGTTTGGCTTTTTCCCAGTGAAGGTTCTTTTTTTCCCCCTTGCCTTTTGCAGTGACCTTTCACCTGACTGAAGCCTGTTGCAGTGGCTCCTCACAATCTCCTCCAGGTTGGATGAAAACACAGCCCCATGCTTTCTCACCTCCCACCACAGCCAGAGTGGGGGAGGCAGCTGAGCAACCCTTTGTGCAATTCTTTCGCTGTCTGTGATGGTGGTGATACAGAGGGAGTGGATAAAACCAGAACTGGTCAAATGCCATCCATGCCCTCTACTCACAGAGCTCAGGTGAGAGCAGTTCACATGCTGATATCAGCACTGAGGCGCCTTCTTCAAACCATCCAAAGGCCTGGAGCTGTGATTCTGCAAAACTGCCCCATCCTTATGAGCCAGTGGACAAAGGAGCTGCTGGATTTGGACTCTGTTACCTGGTCTGAACCCTCTGCTGATATGAACCCTGGGATCTCTTCTGCTCTGACTCTTAACCTCTTACACCACTGGGCTTCCAGGAAGGCTTGGACTGAGACCCAAACACCCATTCTGCGTGGGCAAGTTCAGAGACAGGTTTTTGCAAGCCAGTCTTTGCTTCACCCATAGACAATTTTCATTTGGATGGTTTTCCTCCAGCCCCATCTGTTCTTGTGGCCTCACAGATACAGTTCATGGCTTGTTCTTAGCTCCTACTCCTTGGCCTGCCAAAGTCCCATCCCTGCTGCAAATACCACAGCCCTGAAGCAGCCAGGTACTGAATATTCCCCTCATGGAACTGGAAAATAAATCCTTTTCATCCACACAGAACTAGAACTTCATTTAACTGTTTTCTGAGTTAGCACCACTCTTGAAGCTAGTGAAATGTCAGGATTTGGTGCTGATTTGGTCATGATTTCTGCAAGGCTGTGATATGGTAAACTTAGGCTCATCCTTTCTGTGTAGATGAGGCCAAACTCTGTTTATGGCAGAACATTGTCCCATATCTAACCTATTGCACAGGCACACTTCCTATCTCTAGTGTTATTGTCTAACCCTCTTGCACTTAAAACCCAGGTCACCCCAACAATTTTGCAGTGGAGTGCAATATTGTCTTGCTGTATTCAGCAAGACAAAATGTTTGCAGGTAACATTTCAACAGTTCCCTTAGAGCTGAAGCCTGGGGCATTTTTAGGTGCTGGGGAGGTTCTGCCTGTGGAAGGCTCTACAAAGCCAGTATGAGGCCCCTGCCCTGGGGCTTTTGCTGGGATACAGTTGTCATTGCAAGAAGAACTTTGTGATTCACCCCAGGGAATGTGCTCATAGAGGCTTTCGAGAGCAGGTGAGCAGTTTTCACAACCACAGCAAGTGTGTGCTGCAGACCAGGGTGCACTTCATGTTGGTGGCTGGGTGCCATCTCCCAATGGCAGTTTTTGGCTGTTCACTGATGTGGGGGCCACGCCATGTCCTCACCAACCAGCACAGCAGTGCCTCTGGCAGCTCAGCATTACCGTGCTCAGCACTGAACAGCTTCACCTCCATCCCCTGAGCAGCTCTGTTACTGACCTTGGAGATGTGGCCAAGTCAGCCTCACAGGTCCCCACTCAGGCTGCATGCAAAGGAAACATCCTCAAAATCATAAATTCTCATATATCCCTTCTGTTGAGGGCACAACTCAGAATTCCTGCCCTGAGATGGGAGTTTTCCAGTGGGGATCTGTGCAAAGAGATAGGGTCTGTGGAAACTCCTATGATGGGTTTGCTTTCTACATGGAGTGGAAAAAGCCTCATCTTATGAGTTACACCTCTACTGCAGAAATGCAGATGGTACTACAAACTCTCCTGATGTACACAGACCAAACACTGCCTGTCTTGTTAGGTTCCCAGCTCCAAATGATGAATTTTGAAGCTCCTGGCAGAATTTATTCTGAATTCATATTCTAAAAGAGCAGAAACTGCTCATGCATTCCCTTATTCCAGCAAAGGCTGAGAAACTCTTGGATGGTGACCTAGCCTTTAAGGTGCTGCTTTTGTTCAAAGGGTTTCTTCCATTGAAAGGTTGGTGCTTGCTTAGCTGCAAAATCTAAGCATCGTGAAAATCTGAGCAGCGTGAAAATGTTGAATTAGGTGGATGTCAGAAAACCAAGATGAGGATTGTCCACTTGGGAAATTTTAGGGACATAACTTCTTTGGCTGTGTGAATTATGCTGGTGTAGCTCAACAGATGACAGATATGACCACCTATGACACATCATTCCTTGCAAAGATTGCTTGTTGTGGGCAATGCCCTGTTTTGATGTCTCTGGCCTGCATCAGCTGTAGCTTCCTCAGACTGCAATCAATTCCCAAGGTTGCACAAAGGTTATGGACTGCCTCCAAATTTCCAGTTTGAGACCACTGCTGTATGCAGGGGTATAGTAATAGCTAAACTATATAATTACATCTGATCGCTTTCACATCAGGGCCTTCAGGACCGATGCTACATCTGCTGCCAGTTAGGGCTGTGCAAAAGCAGGATCTTGGGCCCCTGCTGTGCTGTACATGGAGGAGCTGAAATAAACTACAACTGGTAGCTGCTGTAAAGCCCCTCACGTTTTGCTGTACAACTTAGCAGTGAGCTATACCGAGAAGGAGTTTCTCAATACAGACTTCTGGAGAGAGTGGTCAGCCAAGAGAATTATGAAGCTGGCAGCCTGTAATCAGTCTGCATAAAGAAAGGACAAGGGTTTGGGGGTCTGAAGGGCAGTAAAGCACAAAGCAACTGCATCCCACAAATCCAGGCAGTGCTCAGATCCATGCAGTGATGACAGCAAAGCCTAACAACTCTTTGTACCCTGCCTGGTCCTCCCTGCCTGTGGACACCTTGCTAGCTTCACTACCTGCCGGGGGAAGCAGGCTCCCAGAAGAGAATTGAGATAGTCCTCTTCCACCCTGCCCAGTCCCACGTCACTTAGCCTGACCAGCCCCTTCAGGATCCCAATAGCTCTGGAGGCGGGCGAGACAGAAACACTAAAATTCTACTAAAATAGAAATGTCAGACATCTCTTTTTGGTTTTTTTCTGCAGCGAACAAGTAGAATCCAGTCTTTATCATTTGCTTATGCAAGAGGGGTGATTAAGACAGGGCAAAGCCGGGAGGCTGAGCAGCCCAGGTGTAATGGAGATGCATGTTATGCTAACACAGAGCCCTGCACACATGGTGCCACTTGCTGTGCCGCTGTTTGGCCGGGCTCCTGCAGCTCAGCTGCTCACACAACAACTTCTCGCTCTCATTAATGCCAGATTGGGTTCCTGCCGCCGCTCCCCTGCTGCTTTTAATTATGTGGCCACCAGCCAAGGACTGCTGGGGAAAACCCTACCCCTCAGTTTGGGTGTCAGCTGATCCTAACTAAAACATATGGCTCTTGGAGGGGGGAGAGGGCATAAAGGAAAATAACAGATACGGGAACAATTCACGGCAGAAAAAGCATGAAGGTCAGAGGTTAAAAGTGCAAGATTAGGGAGCCAGGAGGGGACACAGAGCACACCACCATATCTGCCCACCTCTCTCTACGAGCTTACAGAGTGCAGGGAGAGAAATAGCCACTGTGGTCCCTTCTCTTCGTCCTCCTTCTCCTGGGGCTGCAGGTGGTCAGTCTGACCAGGGCAAAGAGGAGGCTGCCAAGGTCTTGTGGCATAGTGGGCCTGGAGGTGGAGAAGGTGCTGGTACAAAGGCAGTGAGAAAACCACACAGCCCTGGGGGAAGATGGGAGAGCACTGGGGCATGCCAGGTGCATGTGTGCCAGGTTCTGTCTCATGCTGCAGAAGGGATTTGTGTCCAGGAACCCCATAAACCATGCTGTGACCATGCCTGGGCCTGCTGCTGCTGCAGGGTGTGGAGCTGGCCCATGGAACTATCAGTCCCACTGGTGTCCTTCAACATCTTCTGAGAGTAAAGGTTTACTCCACTTAGGGGTTGGAAAAAGGAAGAGAGTGGAAACAAATCACATGTGGCTCAGAAGAGCACCGATTTTGGTGACACCTGCCAGGACTGTTCTCCGGAGAACTTGGGTGTCTCTGCCACTTGCACAGAAGATGTGGAAGATATACAATGGGGACTGATCAAGGGCATCCCCCCTCTGCCCCTTGGTGGTTGCAGGAGACCTGGCTGCTCTGAGCTGGAAAGAAATGAGTAGCAGAGAGAGTCTTGGGCAGCCCAGTGTCCTGGGATAACACAGAGCGTAGGCAAAGGGACACACGTGACTGGTGCTCTGAGCTGCACTGACGTGGGCAAGGGAGGTCTCCACATGCCCCAGGTCTGCTCTTCAGCACATGCTGGGAGCAGCACCTCCAAGCCCCCCTCTCAGCAGCCCCCTCACCTCGCTGCACAGAGAGGCAGTGGTCCCTGGCAATTCAGAAATCCCAGTCTGGCAAGGCAAGCCCAGAGGCACTTGCTGTACTGGGATACAGCACCAGTACTGGGTGATATTTTCAGGGGCAATGACAGCTGCGTTCCCAGGCATTCATACACAAGGTCAGTCTGACCCTGGTACTCCTTCCTATTGCCCAGCCCCAGGCAGTTCCCCACACAGGCCTTTTGAATTGTTTACCAGCCTCTAAAGAATCTAAAAAATCCCTAACAAAGTTCCTAAAAATCTCCACTGTCTGCACACAGGGTCTTGGGAAGGAGGCAGGCCACCTGAATAACAGGACAGTGGTGGGCTGACCATGACTAGCTTCCAGATGCCCACTCAACCACTCTCATTCCCCCCACCTCAATAGGTCAGGGGGAGAAAAAAAATCCCCTTGTGGTCAAGATAATAGCAGTTTAACAAGAAAAGCAAAAGCAGCACATGGAAGCAAAGCAAAACAAGAAATCCATTCACCACTTCCCTTTGGGAGGCAGATGCACTACACAGGCTGCTGTTAAAAAAGTTAACTTTGTAACTCCATTCCTGACAGACCAAGCACACACACAGTAGACATGTCTTGTGTGTTTTGTGTATGCATTTGCAAGCGCTCACCTTTATTTTTTTCATTTTTAACACTCCTGCCATCTCACTTGGACCTGGGTCTGTATCCCAAGTGACACCCAGTTCTTAAATGCCCTTATGTCAGCTCCATCATCTATACAACAAATGAACCATCCTCAGATATCCTCAAAAAGCCCAGGAGTTCTCCCACCCACAAATGCCCATTTCCCCTGTGCACGGTTACCAGGAACACCTGCAAATGGGCCATTACACAGTTCTGTGCTCATACACACCCATTTGTTCCTTCCACAAATACAGCTCGGACATGAAGCTGAACCTCTGTGCTGGCAGGCTACTTAGCAACATGAACTCTTAACATAAATTAGGCTGACTGCACTGGTGAGCAGCTCTTACAATAAAAACCACGTTACCTTCCCTTCTGGCTTCCCATGCAGGCAATGTGGCAGCCTGGGAGTCATGTTAGGTCAAGAGATGTAGAAGTCTGAACTAGCTGCAGCTGCCTCAAACAGCTCTGGAAGGATCTTTTCCTCTTTGTTCATTTTGATCCTGTTTTAATAGGCAAGAGTGACTGGTTTAAAGCAGCACACAGAGTCCCTGGGAAACCCACGGCTAGAGCAGACGCTTGGCTTTGTCCGGTGCCTGGGCACCTCATGCAGAATGGGGACTTTGTATTTGCTTTTAGAAGATAACCAATTCATATAGGAGGTTCATGAATATTCAGCTTGTGCTTAGGGTTGGGGAGAACAATCCCTAAAACAAAGAGGCAAATTCTTTTACCCTTCATTTGGGGGAATGTGTTTTTCAGCCTAAGGGCTCCAAGTAGCCTGCGATCCCTTTCTGTGCAGGATCCATTAATGACCGGTGTTTTTCCAAGCCTGAGCGTGCATCGCCGCTGAAAAATAGATGCAGTCAGCGAGGGCTTGGGGTTAATGTTTCTGGATGAAGGAGAATTTGGAGGTGAGTCCAAGAGCATAAGGAGGCAGGCTGAAGTCAATCAATCTTGCTGTTGTAGCCTCTCTGGCTTTGTCCCCTTTGTGTGGCTGTACCTGTCCTGGAAATCTCTAGCAGAGAAGTCTCCCAGCAGTGGGAAGACATGTGGACATGTCTTTTGCTGCATAGCTACTGCAGTTACTCCTCTGTGCAATGAAAAACAACCAGTGAAGATTCTGTCTTCCCCAAAGAGGTTTGTCAATTGCATCCTATTCCCAAAGTTGCATTTAGCCTCCCCCCTCATTTTCCTTGCACAGCACACATTTTAGTGCTTAGGGACGCTGTCTAGGTGTGGTAACAAATTACCAATAAATAATGATTGTAGCTTGTTTGTCTATCTGCAATGACCCTGCATGTGTTGTGAACTCAGATGTTCCACCCCAGGCAACATGCAGCTGATGAGCAGGAGTTTGCCGTACCACAGTGACCTGGGTGAATTTCTAGGCTCTTGTATACGTACTTCTCCACACAAAACACTTTTTGATGTTGTTTGCAGGAATTTCCAGGTGAAATAAGCTTTCCTTGAAAAAGTGAAAAGCCTTTCCTATTAAAAGTGCTCCTTTGCAGTATAACTGTACCCATACTTGTTGCTGCTCTGAGTGCTGTCTTCCCAACCCACTCCCAAAATAATTACACTGGTAACACTTTTAAATACACCTTGTTTTCCTTGTCTACATCCTCATGAGAACTCTCCTGTAACTGTTCCGTGTTGTCCAACCAAAGCAGCAGAACAAGTTGGGTGACCACTGTGTGACTGATCACCACCCTGCCATGGGGAAGACAAACAGGGCTGGAGCTGGGCAAAGTGGGCACTGTTTGCACCAAATGAAGGGGGTGTTACTTCTGTGGGATCTTTGGCCTGGTCCCAAAACTGTTCCAGGGGTGCCAGGTGAAGCTGGTTGCTAACTGAGTGCATCAGTGCTACCAGGCACCTGCCTGGAGTTGTGTGTGCTGGGAAAGAGCCTCTGTGTGACCTCTCATCTTTTCCCACTTCCCGGGAAATGTGTGCAGCACCAGCTCCTATTGACAGTCCCTCCTCCATGCTTCCACCTGCTGCCTTTCTTTTGCAAGCATGTCTGTGTGCTCCTTTCAACCCTTCCAGCTTTTACCTCAGGATCTCCATTTTTTCTTCTGTTCAGCTCCAGATTTTCCATCCCACCCCATGCTGCAACCCTCCCTTCCCCCTGCCTCCCTCCAGCCTTGTCCTTCCCTCTATCACCATTCCTCTTCTGTTTTTCCCAGGTGAGAGGCTGCACAAGCTGTCCACCTGCTGACCAAGGGGGAGGAACAGGAATTAAGGAGAGCCAGGGCCCAAAGGTGGCAGGACCTGGTGCAGCAGAGCTCCTTTATTCCCCAGCCTCCAGTGATGGAGAGGGCTGTCAACGTTATTGTTGTGTTGGCATGGCAAAGGTGGGAGGAAGGAGGCAGAGGATGGGGTGGGGGGAAGGGATTTGAAACTTCAACTGCCCCTTTGTGTTTTCACCTCCTCCAGTTTATCTGGTGCCCTGTGGAATTTATGATCCTCCCCCCTGCAAGGAGCTGTTGTATTTCAAGTCACAGAGTGCCTTCCAGCCGGGTGATAGACCAGCTAGCCTGCTCTCTAACAACCTCAAAGGGTGTAATGAGCAAAGCCAAACTTTCTCCCAGCAACAGTTTTAGGAAGACTGATTATCTCTCTTTTACAAGTGGGAAAACAGTGTCAATCCATTCCAAATCCCCGTGGTGGAGCTGAGCAATGGATACAGCCCATGATTTATATGCTGTTCTAAGGCTGCTAACAATCTCTTTTCCTTTCTCCCTCTCCATGCTTAGCTGGACATTTGCCCGACTTTGGGAGAATAAGGAGACTGACCCTTGTCATTTGAAGAGGCAGAGAACAGGTAAAGCAGAGCAGAACGGGAGCAAATACAGAAGTCAGACAGAAAATTCCCATCTCAGCAGCAGGAGTTGCCATCTAAGTACTGCTTTTCAGGCACCCCAGATGAGGGACTTCAGGAGTCTCAGCCTTATGTTTCCCACCTCATTGCTTTGGTGTGTTGCAAAGGGGACAGGAGGCATGTTTTGAGAGGATGCAGCCCATGTGATGGGCAATTGGAGAACCACAGCTCCCAGAGCAGCTGTGCCAGTGATGGATTATACAGACAGAGCAGCCCCTCAGTGAAGCCCCAGTGCTAGCAAGCACGAGGGGCAGCCCCTCTCTCCATCACCCTGTGTCAGGTCACTGTTCAGGGCCCACCCTTCCCTCTCCTCCAGCAAGTTCACTGTGGGATGGGCCCAAGTCAGCCCTGGCAGCACACTCCTCCTGAGCACCTGTGGCTTTTCCTGATTAAGGGGCACACAGCTAAGAGGCACTGGGAATTAGAGATAAGCTCCAGCACTGGGAGCACTTCTGACAGCCTCATAGCACAGCTGGAGAGACAGAGGAATGCAGAGATGTGGATTTCACAAGCCCTGTGCAAGGCTTGAGGCACACCCAGCTCTGGAGGATGGAGTTGAGCCCTGAGTACGTGGGGATGTAGCAGGCTGGCCAGAAGCCCTCTGAGGAAGGTGCTGATGCAGACACCTGCACACTGAGTGAAGTACCACATGCCCCAGCTCCTGGAGCAGGTGCACAGTTGCAAGGTATCACGTGTTCCTGGTGGCTCCATGCCCTTTGCCAGCTCAGCCAGGGGTGGAAGGACACAGGGCTTAGTTAGACAAGCAGGATGCCTGGCAGGTATTGCTTTCTCCAAACATCACCGGCCCAATCTGCTTTGCTTGTGCACCTGGGGTGGCTTTACCACTGTGGTACAAAATGCAGCTGCACCAGTGCTGCTGTGTGCAGCCTGAGAGCCCTTTGCTTCCACAGGTCACCCCAGACACCCTGCAAGCCTCCCTTTCTGTCTGCTGCCTGAGGGCCCATCAGTCCACCCCTCCTCTCTGCCTGGGCACGTCCTGTGCCTTCAGGCTGCAGAAGGAAGCGACAAGGCTGTTAACAACGCCCTCCTCCCTGCCCCGAGAGATAAATGCACAGATGCACTGGAGCTGGGCAAAGCCTCCGGGCAGCTGAGATCCACACTGCCTGCTTGACAGGAGTGGCCTCCTCTGAGTATTACCTGGCACTCCAGATGTGTGAGTCTTCCTCCTGGATGCTAAACTTCAGAGGTCAAGTTGCTACCTGTGAGATTCAGCTGTTGCTGTCACTTCCTTACACATGCCCTCTAGGGTTCTGTTATTGTGACAGGGACCCATAATATGGAAACTTACTTAATTTGCATTTATATTTGTATTTGTAATTATAAAACGTGAAAGGCCTGTTCTTCCATAATCTCTGATGCAGCAGTACTGACATCCTCTCAGTGGGATTTGCAGCAGCATAGGCTGGTGGACTGCACGTTTATTGGATCAATTTCAGCTTGCCTTCTTCATGGCTCTGCCACAGCTTCTCTGGTTACCACAGGTAGATGTGCTGAAACCCAGAGCAGTAATGCACACCATGCCTTCTGCTGTCCTTGCTGGTGGGACAGGGAGAAGGAATGTCACCTGGAAAGGCTCCTCCACTTCTGCTGCCATAGAGAAGTCACACAGGCCTTGATGCTGAGACCTGCAACTCAATCTGCGGGCATGACCTTTTGGTGAATCAAGCTGAGTGTCCCAAGTTTCTAATTCTTATGCATTAGTAATGTCTTGCTCAGGAATTAATGTGGGTCATGCTCTGCTTATGGGCCCATGTGTGCATTTCAAGTGTAAGCTTATCCAGAGTTCAGAGGTGGCTAAAGGCAGGATTTTGGCTAAGTCTTTTTTAACAAAAGACTCTATGAAGTAATGACCCAGTGACAAGTATCCTCTTTGATTTTGTTTCTATTCCCTCACCAGGGAAATTGTTCACTTAGGGCCACTGAGTTTTATGTAGGGGCCAAGATTCAGACTTATGTTTGCACTACATCAGGATAAAGGTTTGGAGAGGTGAACAAAAATTTTAAGAGAAATTAGCAAGCTGGGCAGAGGGCTCAGAAAACATGACCTCCAAGGAAGATGTGGTAGACTCCATCATGTTTTTCCTCTAGGCACAACTGTAAAAGTTGTGATGCATTATTCTTCATGTCCATGGATGCAAGACAGGCCTGACTTGATTTACAATAAAGGTGATTTATGGTAGGCATAGGGGCAATATTTTCAAGTTTTTAAGGATTGCTAGTCTTCCACAGACAGTGCTGCTGGGCTACCACCCATCGGTCTTTAAAAACCTGTCTCCACAGTCAGGGAAGGGTGAGGTATCCTGGATCCTGTCTCAGAGCAACGGGAGGCTTAGATCACCATGAGCTAATCGGTGAGGCAATTGGGCATGGCCCATGGCCTTTTTGGAAGAAGGCTTTTAGGAATGCATTCAATCAGCATCCCCTTCATTCAGCTGGGTGGGGCTGGGTGACAGCAGCCGAGATCTCAGGGCTAAGCTGCAAGAGAAAATGTGGAGCACACCTTGTACAGGAGTGCATGGTGCAGTGGGGAAGCAGTTTTCTACTTAGGATATAGCTGGAGTTTCCTAGGCTCTGTGATGAATCCTCATCAATTAGTACATGGTGTTTGAGACTTAAGTATGGCTAGAAGAAGAGCAATGCCTGTGAAATTTCCAGCTTGATCTCCACAGTTCAGACCTAAACCATACCCTTTGGATCAAACTTTTCTTTCTCTTTCAGGCTTTGGGTAGAAATCTAGTCTTGCAATCCAGCTGGTGTAAAGGTCTAGTAAGACTGAATAACATTGCAGCTACACAGTGCTAAGCACAAAATTAGGTGCAGTATTTGGATTACCTTTTTTATTACACTACAGTGTTCCTTCAAGGCATTCCCTTTTATAGAGGCAAACACAGTCCATACTCATTAACTCAGATGGACTGACAGCAAGGAGCTTGGCTTTCCTGTCCCAACCACATCAGACAAACAAAAAATAATCCTGCATCAACAGAGAAACAAACACTGCATGCCAACAGGAACCAGAGGTGTAACCTGCATCTACTTCCATGGTAGTTTTCCACCCCTGCCTTCCCTGACCATTACATTTGCTAATGGCATTGCATCTGCCAGAGACATTTTGCAATCTGCTGCCCTGTTTCTGAGCAGTGAAATGAGGTTCCACATGGCATAACAGGAGAGTGGAAATTTAAAGAGTTAACAGCATGAGATTGAATACCAGTCATGGCCGGGTCCCTCTGCAGTCCTGAAGACCTGCAGGTGAAGAAAGGGAGCTGACATCTTCGAACTGTATTCTAGCTTGCCACACCTGCCTTATGGCACCCTGCCTGGTGGCACTTCCCCATATCTGATCACACACCCTTCCTTGTCCGGTGATCTTTTTTTCTTTCCTTGCCATATTATAGGCTGATTTCAGGATTGCTGGATGTCCACAGAGCATGAAGGCACCTGTGTTTTGCTGTCAAAGACTCTGGAAGTGCTGCTAGAATCTAGCTGACCCCCCCACTGCTGCCTGTGTTGGCAATATTAACAAAAAGTTATTTCCAAAACTGAAGTGAAGAGCCAACTCCCTGATTGGAAGAGCAATAAAAAAAAAATCTCACTCCTCTTTTACCCACACAATTTTTTCTTTTCTTTTTTTCTCCCCCTCCTACTTCTCAGGGGGTTATGCCCTTTTATCACCATGTCTGTTCTCTGTCTCCTGGGAGAGGTAAAAACCCCAGCATGACAAATCCATCTTTCTTAGGGTGAAAGCTCTCCCAAAAGCCTCAGCACACTGGTGAAATCCTATACCTCAGACAACCACCCACCTCACTCATGCTAAAACCACTTCTTGAAAGATCACATGAAACAATCTGTTACGCAACTCTCAGAACACCAAATAACCCCCTTATTTATAGTATATACACTTGCAACAATAAACCTCCCTTTTGAACTGCATTGGTCAATATAGATTTGAAAGGCTTTTCCTATTTCAGCCAACATCTCAATTTGTTGTTTAAGCATTCAGTGCTTTGGTTTGAGAGGAGCTGCTTAAGTGACTTCCTTTAGGATTAGGTGATTAGGTTTGCAAAACTTCTCTAGTGTGGTTCTCTGGAAGGTGGTACTGCTCCAATTTTTTTTAATGCCAGCTTTTTCCTCTATACTTTCAGCCTACACCAGGAAGCCTATGTTTTGAGTTTGGGAGTTTATCTGGAAAATGTTGCCCCAAAAGTTAAGGAAGAGGATAAAGGCTATTCCTTCAAGCTGCTAAGCAAGATTTTAAAAGTATCTGTAACATTTGAAAGGCCCTTTCTGCAATAGGTCCAGCCTATAAAGGCCAGCAGCAGAGCAAGCAATCCCCTCCATGCCCATCACAGTTCCTTCGCTCGGCCAGCAGAAATAATGTTTTTCTGCAGTGCCCAGGGCACTACATCCGCCGCCAGAAGCCACAGATTTCTCTAAGCTCCATCCCAGATGGCCAAGAGAGCCAGGCAAGCTCAGGCTGAGGGGCAGATGCTGGGCAGGTGCAGTGCCCGAGGCATCCCAGTCCTGCCAGTCAGCCCGAGCTCCTCCAAGGGCCACCACAGCTGCCCAGCTCGGGGTGGACTGAGCCACGCGGGGAACCCTCTGCCCCACTGCCCAGTCCTGCTGGCCAGTGTGGAGGTTTTGGCTTCTCCATCACCCAGCTGCACAGAATCACAGGATATGCTGAGTTGGAAGGGACCCACAAGGATCATGGAGTCCAGCTCCTGGCCCTGCACAGGATCATCCCCAAGAGTCACACCAAGTGCCCAAGTCCACACATTTCTTGAGCTCTGTCAGTCTTGGTGCTATAACCACTTCCCTGGGGAGCCTGTTCCAGTGCTCAGCCACCCTCAAGGTGAAGAACCTTTTCCAAATATCCAGCCTAAACCTCCCCTGACTCAGCTTCAGGCCATTCCCTCGGGCTCTGTCACTCCCACCACTGAGAAGAGACCAGTGTTCCTTTATTGCAGCGACCAAAACCGCACACAATATTCCAGGTCAGCCCCCTGTTATTGCAGCTAGAGAAGAGCAGACCCCCTCTAGATCTTCCCCAGCCTTTTCCATCTCTTTATTGCTGTTGACTTCCTCAGGGCAAGGAAATATTTTCTTTTACGCGTTGGTTACAACACTTAGCGAATGATTTGCATATTTTTATGGGCGGTTGGAGCCCTTGCCTGGAGATGCAGGAAAAGAGGATTGCATGGGTGTGACATGCATTAGCTCTTCAGAACATACCTCGGGGAGACAGTGAGGTGAGTTAGGCAATACCCTTGGAGAGGTTTGTGTGCAGACTGTAAGGGTAATAAGCTTCAAAGAATGAAGGCAAGGCTGGCGGTGTTTGTTACTGTTGTCTTCCCACTCACTGGGGCATAAATAAGACAGGAAGCTCCCTCTGTTTTTGTAGGAAGTGGAAGCTTTCTCATCCGTGCATTGGGATAGACTGGAGATTACTCAGGCTGTTTTCTTCACCACCTCTTTGCAATACATATATATATATGTATTTCTATGTGTTTACTTCAGTGATGTCTTAGTCTTAAAATTTCCAGGTGTAAGTATTCCAGAAGAGCTATCCAAGCAAACCTTCCTTGTGGGAGTTCTCTTGGTTTAGCTGATTTCAATAAGTGAAACAAAAATGATTATATATTGGCAAAAAGACTTTTAAGTTGATTCAACTGCATTGCACTAAGGTTCTTGTCATTATGGAAATTTCAACTTCTCTGCCAAAGGGAAAAAAAAAAAGATGAAGTAAGAAAAAAAAAGCTGTTCCTTAACAATATTGTTATTCTGGCACAAAAAAGCCTGTCACAGACATGCCTTAAAATTAATTTTCCCAGATATTCACTGAACTCATGATTATCCTCTCCCACTAAACATTTCCAATTTAAGTGGAGACCAGGCTTGAAACAAGATAATGCATCCAGCAGTCCATCTGAATATTCATATATATATGAGAACAAGATTTGAACTCTGACACGGCCCTCAAGCCAAAAGAAATTCCTCAGGCTTTATAGAAGTGAGAAAATCAGCTTTGAAAATGCTAGGTTTGGCTGGGGGTTTGGGTGTTTTGTTTGTTTGTTTGTTTGTTTGTTTGATCTGCAAGAGAGGAATCTGCTGGATTTGAGCACTAGATCAGAAGATCTTGAGGCTTAAGGGTGGATCTCAATTATCCAGCCCAGGTCTATCACTAGCCATAATGGGCTTTTTGCATCGTTTCTTGAGGACATGCCCATGCAGACAATAGCTATGTGCTGGCGAGCCAAGGTCTAAATGTATCTAAATACCACATAATCATTAAAAA
Source organism: Leptocoma aspasia (assembly GCA_013399835.1). Classification (NCBI taxonomy): domain Eukaryota; kingdom Metazoa; phylum Chordata; class Aves; order Passeriformes; family Nectariniidae; genus Leptocoma; species Leptocoma aspasia. Next base: position 520,866 of record VXAX01001470.1, on the reverse strand, counting down.
AACCACACCGGAGGAGGGGGAACTGGGCTGCTCTGCTGCATGTACTTGGCAGATACCTGTGCACTGTGCAGAGCAGTGTCGCGGGGGGAGCAAAGCACGTCCCCCTGGGACATGCTGTTCTCAGAGCTGCTCCCCAGCTCTGCCGTCTCCACTGTGATTGCCTCTTGGAGTGCTCGATGTTAACGCTGCGGCCCCAGGGAACGCTGCTTTTCCAGCAGCCTGTGGGAAAGAACAAAGCGGACAACAAGAGAGCGCCTGGAGCAAAGCACACGGGTAGACATCTCGCACTTCATCAGGGGAAAACCCAAGCTCCAAGTCAGCAGATGTACCACAATTTCAGGTGCTGTTAACATAACGTCAAGGTCCAGGTACACGTGTGTGTATCGTGACAGTCAGTCTGCACTTGCCCAAAAGCAGCCGGTGCCAGAAGGACATAGAAATGAAGCATCAGCATTCTGGTGAAGAGCTGATGATATCCCACTAAACAGAGGCTGGGCTTTCAGGTTTGCCGGGAACTGTGTGATCCTAATCAGAATATGGGCAGATCTTCCCCGTGAACTTTCGAAAGAGCTGAGCCAAGACAAGTTTATGTGCAATTTACTGCCCCCAGCTTTAGCTTATTCAAAAGTTTACATCTTTGAACAGGGCCAAAGTTAGTGGGGAAACATGGGGTCTTCCAGAGTGACACCTCACTGTAGGATCGGTAGAGGGTATCAACAGAATGAGCTGCTCTTGGAGAGGTGCTCTCGAGTGAGTTTGGAAATAGCACACGTTCAACCCTGGCCCCTTTGTGCTGTGTTTCTCTCTCCCTCCTGTACTCTGTAGACAATGACATGATGAGGCTTTTAGTATGGGATTACAACTGGAGAGTCAGTTTGCCAGCTGGGTAAATCCACGAGTGGCTAATGCAGTGCATCAGAGCAGCTAGGAGAGCACAAGCGAGCTCTCAGAAGGGTGTACCAGGTGCACTTCTTCTTACTCATGGCCAGTGGGCAGCATCCTGTCCTCAGCCTCGGGGAGCCACAGGAATGGATGCATTATAACCAACGTGATCTCCCCTGGCAATAATTTGTTCCCATGTGTGTGGTATGTGCCCCTATCAGCTGCCAGCTTGTACTTTTGCTAATTTGATCACACACAGGACTAATTTGTCCTAATCTGGGTGTAATCCCTCAGACAGAACTATCACTGCCTCTGGTCTATGTGCAGCTCTTATCTAGGGCAGCCAGAAGAGTGTGACAGCTGCATGACAGTCTGCCTGGTACAATGGGCAGCCTCAGGAAGAAAGGACTTGCCACCCTGTTCCCCTCAGATGCACCAAGACACTGGGGTGCCTTGATGGTTCAGGGGAGTGCCTGGAGCAGCCTGGAAGTTGCAACTCACCAGCATACCAGGATATGTCACTTGGAGTGGCCTTGTAACCATCCCAGCACAGGGCTGTAAATGCCCTTGGCATGCAAAGCCCCTAAGGCCAGAGAGGGTGGAGGAAGCAGTGGAGCATCATCCTCCCTGGAGCTTGCCCTTGGCACCTGGCTCTGCCCTGCCAACACGGACTATGTGACCTGCACGCCCAGAGGAGATAACGCAGGGACTTCTCTGCTTTTAGCCTGAGCCATCACTGCTCTGCAGGAACTTTTGGAAAGGCAATGAGCTCCCTACTGCCCTGCTCTGCAGTCGGGCCATGGCCACAAAGCGGGGCTGGGTTGGCAGTATCCAGCTGTGCTCCTGGGAGTGTGTCATACACCAGTGCCCATGGCCCATTCAAACCCTCTCTTTGCAACACATGCTGAAGCTGATTAAAGTGTGAGGGCCTCTGTGTCCTCTGGTCTTTACACAGAGTAAGCAGCAATAGAGGCAGCACTTGCTAGGACTTTGCTCTAATTTTTACAGATCTAGTGAACTTCATCCACAGTACAGGTGAAACTGCAGGTTTATGCAGGTTCTCAGTTACTGCTAGTTGAGGCTACTTTTTAAAGTCTCTTGTTTGGATTCTGAACATGTAGGCACAAAATTTCTAAAATGACACTTTTGTAAAAGCCAGTGACCCTGTCAACTATGCCTGTCATCTGAGTTCTCTCTCTCACTTAGCAATTCTCTGCTTCTAATTAATTTTCTTACTTTTTTCCATGGGGTAATATTACATTGTGTTGATAAGCAGCTCTTTTCTTTTGCCCCAGAGCAGTGATGAGTGCAAATAGGGAGATTTTGAAAACCTTGAGGAGAAAGATTTTCTGCAAACAGGACTTACTACAGAAGTAAATTGTTACAGAATTAAAATTCTGTTGCAGATAAGGAAGACTTGAAGCAAAAATCTATAGCTGGTCAGTGTTTTGCTTGCTCATGCCTATTTGAGTTGCTCTGGGCAGTAAGTACTGGGAATATAACACATCCTTGGGATGCAGCCCATCTTCACAGAACAATTTTGCTGCTGAATATGCACTTCTTAATAAGGGTAGCTGCTCATGTAAAGGCTATAATGATACCAATGCACTCATGCCATGGACTGCAACCTACTGTTCTGGCAGTTCTCTTGTTTTATTTTCCCACCACAAGAGCTGGAATGAAATGTATTTGTTGGTGAAGCTTATTTTTTCTGGCTTTCCATCTCAGGCAGTGGAAGATTTTATGGAGCTATCTTGTCTGTTTCAAAACCTTTTTTTAATCATCCTTTTCCCCAAGCTGCATTGTCCTGAAGTAGCCCTGTATTTAAACATCAATCATGCAAATGTGCTTCGTGTTTCCCAGGGTACAAAACTCCCTCTGCAAACACAGTGTAGGAGAACTACTGTGAGCCTGCACCTTCTAACCACCAGCTTGGCTGGCTCTGGCTGTGTAGGTGACATTCTTGCTCTTTCCTAGATTCTTGTGCTTCTCAGCTAAGATGACAGTCAATTTATCTGCACATAAATTCCAGGAGTAAGGAGTACTTCTGAGTGTCAGGGATTAGGACCATACTCAGAATGTCCCAAACCCAGTGAGACTTGTGTGTTTCACAGCCCCTTCCCCAGCTCTGTCACTTCTGCAGGACCCCCTCTGTTCTTCAGGAAGACAAGAGCATTTCCTTAGTAATTCCAGGTGGGCAGGATGCTTTTCCTAACAGTGAAAACTTGGCCATTATAAGCTATAGGACCTATAGCTGATTACCAGCAAACCTGGGGGCTCCTGTCTCCCACACTGTGGTGGTAATACCAGTCTATGACAATGCTGCCTTGTGCTGGCAGTGCTGTTCGTATGGATCTAGTATAAGAGCAGATCTCCAAATAAAAGACTCCATGGGAAAAAAAAAATGGGGGATGCTTTCTGCATGTTTGTTTCAAGTGGGACCGGTTCTCCAACCTGTTTCAGTGTTTGTCCATAGCACTTGAGCCCACACAGCTGCTGGGAGAGATGGGAAGTGCCAGGGCAGCAAAAGAAAAGGCCAGAGATTGTGGTGGTGAGACAAAGCTTTTGTCCTGCAAATGCTGATGGATGTTTCGGGGACATGCAGGCAGTCTCAGACTCCTGAACAATGAGATTACCCTCCCTCTTTCTTAATGAGGCATGTACCTGGGGGATACTCCTTTTAGCACTTTGGTTTCTTCTTAACACACGGTGCTTTTTAGACAATTACACTTCAGGCACTACTAAAATATCTGCTCTGTAGTATTTGCCTTATCACAATACTTGACTTATAGTTACTTCTGCAAAAATCTTAATGGGGGCTGGATTCTTCTAAAAGTGAACCTGCATAATGAGTGACTCCATTTCAGAGCCCAATACTCTCAAACTTCTCTCTCTTTTCCTGAGACTGTACAGAAGAATTTCCCTGGTTCAGGGAAAGAAAACCTGCAACAAATCAGTGTTGAGCAACCTGTGCCTTCCCAAAGCTCAAGCACTGCCATGACAGTTTGATAACCAGCTGAAAAATGTGTCTGGTAGAAGATCCAGAGTGGGAGTCTGGGCCCTAAAAACAGGGTCCTAATCCATAACAAATTACTGTGTGCAACACTTGTCCAGAGAGCCCACACAGTGAGGTAAGGTTGCACCATGTTCTCTTTCCTTCCTTGAATAAAAAGTGCCTGCTCTAATGAGAGGCAAGTCCCTGATTCAGCAAAGCACTTAAGTGTTTTGATGAACTGGGGCCAAACTGAACATCTTGTGCAGAACTCAGTTGTCTAGTGAACAATATCAAATATTTTATTCATGGATGCAGACTTAAATGAAAATTAAAGACATGGCTATTTAAGGCGTTAGGTGCCCAAACTCATATTGTTCATTTTTTATTATCTTAAAGTAATCATTTGTACGGGAAAAGCAGCAGCCACCTCCAGAAAATCCATCCCTGTCATGCTGGGAAGAATATTCTCAGTTCTCCCCCAGCACCCTGTCAATTTGATGGCTTATGCAGCTTGCTTAGAAACTTGTCACATTTAGGCTATTTCGGATCAACAAGTTCCAGCCACTATCCTCTCTTTTCCTACCAGGAACACCGAGCTTTAGTACCCTTACTGGCTGCATAAGGTGTGGGCAAGTGAGGCACAGTCTCCAGTAGGCCAGATCAGGTATTAGAAGGCTCTTAATATTGTGCCATCACCCTTACTTGGCCACCAGTCCCCAGACAAGGCAGTGAGCTCTGTGCTGACCTCGGCCTCTGAGGCTGCAGCCAGCAAGGGTCCCTCCCTGTCAGGCTGCTCTCCTCACCCCAACACCTCAGGCTGTCCTGCTGAAAGGGTCTCTCCAGCTCAGAGAACACCAGCCTTGGAAAACGAAGCATTATGGCAGGTGAACACAAACCTCAGTCTATGAAAGGTTTTGCTGAGCAGCGTTGCACCTGAAATGCTGGATGCAGCAGCATGCTGTGGCTGAAGGCTGCACCACAGGCAGGTGGAGAGGGCAGAGCTTGGACTTTGGCACATCCTGACTTCAGGGTGTTTCTCCTTAGAAACATCATCTTTTTCTAATGAAAAATCTCAGTAGAACATTATCCATGCCTTTTGTATATTTGAAAGTATTTCCATAGATAATAAAATGCCAAAGAGAGCTGTTTCTAGCATGGCAACACATACTTTATTTTTTTCCTCCTTGTCCACCCTACAGCAAGAATCTTCAACTCCCTTTTACTTATCAATACACCCACTTGTCCTCTCAGTTAGGCGGAAAACAAAGTATGGTTTAAAAAGAAAATCTGGCATTTTTCACCAGCTTGTCTATACTTAGATGCAACCACCTCCCTGCCATGGAATATAGGCAGATGCAAATGGGAAGAAAATGAAAAAAAACAATTAAAAAAAAAGAGTACATGCAGACATTTTTGGCTAAACCTTATGCTCTCTTAGATTTATTCCCATACAGCTATTAGTGCTCAAATGATTTCCAGAGCAGGCATAAGTTACATGGCATTCAGTTTATCTGCTCTGGAATGGCAAAGTGCACACACAGATACACACTGTGGTTCCAGGGAGTCTAGGGATTTCAAAGGTGCTTTATCTCCCAGATAACTCTCTCTGGCAAAGAAGGGTGAATTTATAACAGTGTTGGTGACTAAAACCGAATGATAGGTTATAAGTATGGGCTTTAAAAAAGAAGTGTCAGTTAAATGCATGTTACAGATTCATTCAGAGCAAGATATTAATCCTTTTTTTTTTTTTTTTTTTTGTGGATTCCTAAGCATTTTTCCTGGAGAAGCACAAATCCTTGAATTGTGTATTTCAAGCTACTGGCAATGGTTTTTTTCCCTGTGCTCTCACAGCACTGCCCCTCTCCAAGTAGTCTTTGGGGATCTGTGAACCAGAAGTAAAACCCCATCTCCTAGCAGTCAGACAGGAACCACGCTCCCCTAAATCCCACACATTGATCTGATTCACTGCATGACTCTTGCAAGCCTCCATCCACCTCCTCTCTGGGAAAACACAAAAGATCCACAGTTTTTAAGTTCTCGGGCTGAGGTACTTTGAGCTTAGTACAGAGAGAGGCTGGGCGGCCAGAGTTCCCACTTAGGGAAGTGCCAAGTGCACAGGAATTTTGTACAGGCATAGCACTGAGGCACTTGAAATGACGGGAATGCTGTGTATTTGTGCCCTTTGCCTCTGCAGCCCGTGACACCATCACTCTAAAGGAAGGTGAATCTATTTATATGCAGTGGGAGAGGCTGGAGCCCTCCTTTTCACCAGGCCTTTAAGGAGCCTTTGTCATGTTTTTGCAACACTATTTGAATGGCTTGGAAGGCTTCAGAAAAATACTAAATACTGTCAAAAACGAAAAATGTTTGTATCCCTCAACCACGGGGAGGGAAAAAACATGCCGGAAGCTTAGCCAAGCCTGACGGGGTATAGTGGATCTTGACCTTTGCTCACCCCATAGTTAGATACTGTTCCCCTCACCCCCCCTTTTAATGGAGTCACTGCCTTATCTCTTAACGTGATCTCATTAAAAGCAGGGGACAAGACAGCAGAGGGTATGAGGCCTGTAATTACACATGGAAGGTCGACAGAAATACCATTTCATACACCTTGTCTTCTCTGTTTCCCTTCTGAAGGGGGGTGGTCCTCAAAAAAGCATGAACCCCTTTTGACCACTTCTTTGAACCACACTGACAGAGAACTCATGGTTGAGATGTCACAGAAAGAAAAAACTGATGAGAGGTGGCATTCTTTCCTATTCTGGGGATTGTCCACTGCTGGGATTCTAGTTTTCTGCTAGGCTGCAGCAGTTGTGAAAGGGTAAAGAAGATTTGCTTCTCTGTGTCAAGCTACACATAGTCTATTACTGGAAGAAGGAATATGTTTGAGAGCAAGCTGTCCTATCTAACAGCAGGAGCAAAGGGCTTTCAGACGCTTGGACTCTTAACTGGAACCTGCTAAAGCTTTTCTGCATGCTGGCCTTCCCTCGATGTGACTGTTCTCCTGTTCTGAAAATGGCCATAATAAAGCTCCCTGCTGTAAAACAATCCCTGCTTCTCAAAGTAAATAATGCGGCAGGAGGGCCTTGTGATGTCCACTGCAGCAGGCATTCACATAATGCCCTGCACTGCTTAGCTAAGGCTCATCCTTCTCCCTTCAATGCATCCCATCCTACCTACCCTTGGAATTTGACTGCTGCTGTGCAGCAGCCCACAACCACACCACAGCTGCTGTCTGAGGGGAAAACAATGGATGGTTGCAGATCTGCAAAGGGATTCAGGATTACTCCTGGGACGACCTGGAGTGGTCAAAGTGGTCACAAGCCAAAGAGCAGGAATTTTCAGGTATCAAAGCCTGGCTGGGATTTCACCTGCTGGCTGAAGTTCCCTATACGTTATCTCTGCTTCTCTCAGTCACCCTGCCAAGGTCTCAAAGAGTTTGTAATTGCTTGTAGATACTGCAAACAGAGCTCTCCTGATTCTTCTTAAGCTAATCTCACTGATACCTATTATGGAAAGAGGTATGGAAAACGCAAGCATTTCCAATACAGAACATTACAATTCCTGCCTGGTTTGATGTAATAAAATTTCCTTTGATCTGTATGGACTTGTTCTCCGTTTAAATCACTGACAGTGACACTGAGACAGGTTTACAGCACCACAGCTGCATGCTACAGTTTCGTATTATGCAGAAATGGCAGTGCATCCCCTAAGGAAAAGATGGGTCAAACTGATAGTGTGCCAAATCAACTACACTGGTTAGGTAGCACTTCAGGGGGCAATACAGTGCAGAAGTGGTCTGGAGGTCTTCTTTTAGTGTCCTATTGATGATGCTTCTTCACCACCAGATAGAAAGAAAGCCAAGTTTGGTACAGTGTATTGCTGTTCAGGAATAAAATGCGGTTAAGGAGTGAAAATGAAACAAATAGGTGATTTCAGGTACTGGAATTTTGACCCAGTTCCTAAAGCCTATCCCCTTCTCCCCACCCACAGGCAAGAGCCAAGCCTTTCCTGGGAAATTTCACAAGAAAATCTCAAGGGTAATTAATGAAAGCTATCTGATGTCACCTCAGGGTCAGGTGGGTGCAGCTTGGTAAGGACACAGCTGTCCAGGTATTTCCTAGCTAAACTAAAAGCTTCAGCTTCCCAATATGTCAACACAGTACCAGAGCTAATAACGACCATGAGAGGCTCCAAAATTGAGCTTATGCAGACAACAAAAAAGTGTCCGTGGAATTCTGGCCTGCTGTCTAAAATTGCATCTGATCTCACTGCTGGTTTTTGCTTCCATGTTCAGTGTGTTCTGTTGCAGAAGCACCTCAGAACTGAGCGATCAAGATGTTTCTAAGTCTAGCTGGAGTCACAATATGGAGCACCCCCCACATCTGCAAACAGCAGATCCATCAGAAGCTCTAAAAGCTGGTCTAGGGAGCAGTGACAGGGCCAAGCCTCACCACCTGTGTGATGCCTCTACACATGATTGTTTAAATAAACATGATGGTTGCAGTGGCAGATCTTCCCCTAATAGACCGTGGTTCCATGGGCAGTTTGATGAGCAAGCTCTTTGTGCAGGATGTTTAAGGCCTGAATTCCGTTCTCTTCACCTGTGGAAGGGTTTCAAGCCATGTTAAGCAGGGAAGTGCTCGATGTTCCTCCTTCCCAAGAAAGTTCACAGCTATTTTTGGGACCCTCAGCACGTGAAGGCTCCTGAAACACTTTCTCATTTCCAAGTTTATACAGGGTTCCAGGGCTTCTACTAAGCTGCCGAGAATAAATAAGAGCATCAGCTCATTTTCTTTGCCAGAAAATCTAGACAGAAGTAAAAGCAGTCAACAAACTTCTGCAAAACCACCCCAAAACCAAACGAAGTGAACAAACACACAGTCATAATTTCTGCATCTGTCTCTCCCAGAATTTGAAGCATAAGGGAAGGATGACCATAGCCAAACTTGGTCCCCTAGCCAGGCTCCCTGAGCAGCAGAGGGCACAGAAAGCTGCCCGCTAACTCATCACCGAGTCTTGTATCACCAGAAGCAGTTTCCCGCAAGTGCACGGACATTCCCCACGAACGGAAGGCGCTGAGGCTCCGGCAGGCTGGCAGCATGGCAGGGACCGTGCCCAGCAGAAAGCGCGTGGGTGGAAAGAGAGCACCGGAGGTCCTGAGCCTCTCAGGGAGCGGCGGCAAAACCCGCGGGGAACCGGCACCCGGGCGCTCCGGGCGGCCACAGGGCCGAGCCCCGGCAGGGGCGGCGGGCAGGGCGCCCGGGGAGCCCCNCCCGGGCGAGCCTCAAGGTGAGCCCCCCGTCCCAAGATGCACCCGGGACGGCGGAAGGGCCCGCGGGCGGTGCTCCCTCCCAGCGCCGGCCGCAGCCGCTGCCCCCTTGGCCAGCACCGCCCCCCGTTCACGCCCCGCTCAGCGCCGAGGGGCGTGGTGCCACAACGGGCTGGGCGTGGCAGCGGAGCGAGGCTCTTTATGCGGCGGGAACCCGGCGGCCGCCGGAGCTGCGCGCGGGTGCGGCATCGGAGAGGA